>JAJHZJ010000302.1:259517-807854 GCA_023548195.1 Bettongia penicillata ogilbyi | reverse complement strand
CCATAAGATTTAAAGAAAACTAAGGATACTATGAGGTAGAGGGAGAGAGGGACAGCATTCCAGTTATGAGGCATAACCAGTAAAAAATGGGAGAAAAGAGTGGGTAAAATAAGGAAAGAAGAAAGGATGTTTCATATTTAATTGCATCATGGTAGCTTACCAGCAAAGATTGCTATCTTGTGTTTGGGCAGAGGAAAGCAGATAATAACCCTTTAAATTTGTACAAGGCTTTATAATTATGAAGTATTTCACATACATTCTCTCTTTTTATCTTCTCAAAAGCCCCACAGGAATGATATTATAAGTAATATTATTCAAATTTTATAGAAGAAAAAATAGAGGCCCACTCTGAATGATTTTTCTAATATCACATTGCTAGGACCTGTAGAATCCCAGAATGGAGCAGCTATCTTACTCCAAAATTTGATATTCTTTCCCTATGGCAGGCTAGCCCCCACTATAACTCCCCATGCTACCATTAAGTCAACAAATGTGAGGATTGCTGAAATGTGTGCTACTCAATCATAGATATTTCCCAGGGAAACTGAGAAAGTTGTGAGTTGTTCCTTTTTGTCAGCAAGTGGCATTGTGTATTTGAAATGGTGGTGAGTAATCTCTCTTGCTGTCATTTGATACTCTATTTCTTATGGGGCTTTGAAAAAATGAGCACTGTAAAGGAGGCCAATTTTGGCATTCAATCCTCTTGACAAAATATTAAGTGTTTTATTGTTGGCTGGGGGAAAAATACCAAACACACTTTGGATGTTTTCAGGAAAACTTAAATCGACGAAGAGTGGCTCCTTTATGTTTGTGTGAGTGTTTCAAGGTCATGTACTGAGATTTACATTTGGGTTAATTGATGTCACAAATAGGCAATTTATCATATTTTACTGTCCTTTACTGTCAGGTGTGTGTGTGTGGGGGGCGAAGCTCTAATTTATATTTATCAAAATATAAACAGAGTCTGCTCGTAGAGTTTATCAAATTGGATATTAAAATATCAAAGAGTATGACCAGGGTTATCAAAGCTACTCTTACATAGTGGAAAAATGGAACTGTCAATCAAAAACCATTTTTTTTCTACTATCTTCAAAAAGAAAAAAAAAGGTAGTCTCAATAAACTAGAGACTCACGTAGCCCTGAAGGACAAATATGCTTCTGCTCCCAGCATCTATTTGTTTGTGTATAGGGCAACATTAGGAAAAATAAAACTAGGCAGGTAAAGATTATATTTGGCCCACATGGCCTTCAAGCCACAACTGCAAACAAATCACTGCTCCCTACTGAGAAGAAAGTGGCTGAAACATTTAGCACAAGGATTTAAGTACCAGATCAGGTAACATGATACAAGACAAAAGAGGATGTAGCCTAATGAGATATATTAGTCTGATCGTTAAATTCAGACTCACGGGACCTAAGTTTAGATACCATCCTCTACTAAGTGTTATTAAATGTAGAAGTGACCAAAAACTACAACCAAGAAGGGCTTTGTTCCAGAGGAAAAAGTCAAGAGTGCTAGGAGTCCCTTTGAGTCAGTGTCTGTGTCCTGATGGCTGATGGTGTCTGTGTCTATTGGATCTACTATTGGATCTTCTCTTCTACTAATCTTTTCTCCCCTGCCCAATGTCAATTCCTTATAAAATTCCTTTTATTTTCATCAAGAAAAAATTGTCCAGAGTCACAACCACATCCCGTTACTCAGGTCAGGTCCTGGTGTTCCAGGCCTCATTCTTCTCTGTGCCCAGGGTCTGAGGGCAGCTCTGCCTTTTGTTTGTGGCTTCTGCCCCTCCCCAGTAGGTGGGAGCCTTGAAGAAGAAATGGTTCCCATGCTGACAGCCAGTCTCTGTAAGAATAATGAACTTTGACCTAAGAATGAGAGCTCAAAAATTGTAAACAAGAAGTAGATACCAGAAGTAAAAAGAGACAGATGGGATCTAGCTCTTCTGATGGGAATATATAATGTGCTGCATTGCTTTGCCAGTACCATGTGTCTCTGAATGATCTTGGAGAATGGGACAAGGTGTCACAGAAGTGGAAAAATGAACTTTTACCAAATTTCTAAAAGGAGGATAGATTCTGCAAAGACTAGGCTAGTGACTGAATGCTGGCATATTTCTAGAATACATTAGTAAATGAGTGGGTAGAGAGCAATTACAAATACAAAAACAAAAAAAATGTATATTTTTTCTATAAAGCTTTGTGCTATATCATCACACTCATTTCTGGAAAATGACTTCTTTCCTTCACCCTCCAAAATATATCCTTTATACCAAAAAATGCTGTACAAAATACCAACGATAATGACTTTACCTTACAGTTCATAAGACATTCTTCTCTAGTGGTTTGCATTTCTCTGCTATCAGAAGTGGTAATATTAATTTTATTTTTAACTTTTGGAATAAAACAAGCATTTCTATAACATTGTACAACAAAAAAGAGGAGAGTACATGACACTGCAAATCTTCTATGAACAACTGCTATTTCTTTCAAATATGCAATACAATTATCATGTAAATTTCTTTAAAAAAATAAAAAAATAATGTCCAGGAATACCAGCAGTGTACTTCATTCTACCCAGGCATTATCCAACATGAGCATCACTCTCCTTCTTCCCCTAGCTGGAAATGTTGCTATATTTTAGTCTGTGTGAACCTGTGTGAAGTCTCTCAATCTTTAACCTCATCATGAATTTACTGATGTCTCCAATGAGATTGTATAATTTGACCACTAAGGCCCCTTATAGTTTTAGATCCACTGATTCTTAATTTTTCTTTGCCATTCTTTTTGGAACTTTTACATTTCCTGTTGAACTTATCTGTATATGCAACATATGGTCTAGGTAGATTGAAAACTCTACTGAGAGCAGGAAGCATATTGTATAAAATTTTCAGCCTCATTCATAAAGAGTATCACTTAAATGGAGAGTGTCTGGCTTTTATAAAGCCCATGGTATCATTCATATAGTGTAACAAATCTCTATGAAAATTCAATAGGATGCCATAATGATATGATAGGGCAGATAAAGTATGTGTATAAAACATATGTAAACACACATGTATACATACACACCTTAGCTGCTGTATTATGGTGTATATGCATTATGTAAACATAATGTATACATACACAAATAGGTATATGCATAAATTAATCTAGTAAAATCTTAATTAAATTTGACTAATTAAATTTCACTTAGTTAAATTTAAATCCAAGTATTTTACCAGTTTTAATTTCAATGACTTAAAATTAACTTATTAAATAGAGGTTTGATTTTTAAACATAATATTAACATCAAATGTTCTTTTTGTAAGGTAAATGGAAAGTTGAAAGGTTTTTTGTTATCCTAGTGAAATATATTACGATAAATGCTATTATGTGAAATCAGAGAGGCGAAATTCAAGTAACATTGAATCATATTGGTGATTTTATCACATTTGAAAGATTGCTTTTTAAAGAGATCTTTTTAAAATTTTGAAATTGCCTTGTGTATATTTTTACATACATAAATACATACACAGGGAGAGATTATTGCTTTTTTTTCTTCAAAAGGTCGTGGCATATATATGTCCATTATATATTTCTGTCTTTATATATAAATAGATAGAGATTGGGATAGATAGAGATATAAAGCTAGAAATAGATATAGTACAGAAGCTTTAAGTCTTTTAATTTTTAACAGGTACTATTTTGCCCTATGTTAGCCTGCTGGCCTTGTAGTGGTAGTAGGGAAACCATATTGCTACTGAAATCATTTTGGATGTCAAATTAGCTTTATCCCTACTGTAGCTCAGAACTCCAGAGATAAAGTCATCCATGATCTTCAGTCTCCTTAGTAACAGGGATTACACTCCAGAACAGGCACGTGCCACCCTTCCTAGCAACTAAGATACTTTCAAGAATTGAGCCCATAGAGCTGTGATCTCATATAAACACATCTGCCATAATATATTTAGCATTAATTTAAAAAACAAAAAAAGTATATTGTTGATAGTGTGTCAAAATTCAAACATCTAATTAATGAGTTAATTTTATATTATTATTTTCCAATTCTCTTTAAATTAATTAATTTTCTAAGATTCCTTCCTTCATAATTTGAAGTGGAATTCATCTTAGGACCCTAATTATTATTTAACTACTATTAGAGTTTTAATTAATTACCAAACCTCCAGATTGATCTCCTATGTCTTAATTACATACTAATAAATATTTATACCATCATCATTTTTTAATGATAAGGAGAAAGAATGGTGTTAGAGCCTGCACTGGTCAGTGAATGTTTATTATTCTTTGACATTGATTTAATGTGTGACCAAGAGCCAATTACTCTGTCTTTCTACCATGCCCTTTTGAAAAATTGCAATAATGTCTTTTTATTATCTGACATGGACTTCATTAATGCTTGCAAGGTCCTAATACTTCTCGTTAGCATTACCATGCTATATTAATAAATCAAATAAAAATATCATTAATTAAAGCTATAATTTAAGTTATTAATTAAATAAATTAAGAGGTTTTCGTTGTGGTACAGAATCAGGAAGACCTAATGGTTCATTTATTTCCCTGACAAATATTGGTTTTGTGACCTTGACCAAGTCTCTTAACCTCTTAATTTTCCCGGCAGTTCTCTAAAAGTATAAGAAACAGATAGGAATGGGAAAACATAGTACCCACTTTTCACCAGGCACTGTGCTAAGCACTTTTAAAGGTCAATATTATCTCATTTTATCCCCACAACAATCCTCTATTGTGAGCACCATTATTATTACCACTTTTTTTGAAGAGGAGGAAACTGAGTCTGAGAGAGTTTCAACTTGCCCAGGGCCACAAAACTAGTAAATGCCTGAGCTGAGATATGAACTTATCTTCCTGAGTTTGACCCAACACTCTAACCACTGTGCCACTCTAGCAGATGAATTACCAACGTGCATGCATCACATTAGAAAATGTCTATGCCAAGAGATCCTTGAATAGATGAACTCACATAGAAAGGCCAAAAAAAATGAAATAGAAATATAAAATATAAAACAAAAGTTTTCATTTTAATAGTACTCAATGCAAATGAAAGGCCAGAGTAACACAGTAACCTTAAAAAATATGATGATTTCCCCCTTTAATGGCAATTCTGTATTTCTGCTAATAATAGTACGCCTTCTGGTGACATTCAGATTGATAGTTTTCTTTTACAAAGTGAGATCTCTGGCTTTGAAAATGCCAGGAACTTTTTGTGGCTTGTAGTTCATATGACAATGATGGAGGACCTACTTAAGCTGGCAGTATTCATTGGCAAGTAGGTGTGTAGATGAATATCCTTGGGGAAAAGATAGCCAAATTAGTCTTCAGTACTTAGCCTCATTTTGAATTCTTTATTAAAGCATTGATTAATAAATATCATGTATACCTATATTGTAGAGCTTTATTTGAATATAGTAGGAAGTAAATAGCAAGGAGAAGATAAGGAGGAGTTGGGAAATGTTGATCCATCTATCTCTCAAATAATTAATCTTCAGAGAAGCATATTGATATCCATCTCTTTTTGCTAATATTCTATGGGAAGTAGATGCTTTTATTATTCTAAATTCATAATAATAACATTTTAGTTTTTTTATCTCCTTTCCAAAAAACAAAAACCAGTAATTTAAAGCAAAAGCAATTAAAATATAGTTCTTGTTTCATAATTTCCTCTGCTAATTAGCTTTATGCAGAATCACTCCACACTGAAGTACTCATGTGTAATTAATCTTAAAGGACCAGAAAAAAGGAACAAGTCTAGCAAGTTTATTCAGAAATAGCATCAATCATAAGTGATCTCATTAGCCTCAAGAGCAGCATTTTCCCTGAGTTCTGTTCAAAGAGGTGGAGGGTGCTGACTTCCTTTGATTAAATATTAATTTTATTATATTTTGCATAAGGTTACCAAATAATCACTTTGGCCAACAGGAGCCCCTCGGTACTATTGAATAATATTAAGAAAAAAAAGCAAAATCTATAGCTAGGGAAATGATATAATAATGGTTATGATAACAATAGCTTACTTTTATAAGGCACTTTGTATATATATTTTTCTCTTTTGATCTTTACAACATCCTTTGAGGCAGTGCTAATATTATTCCCACTTGACTAATTAAGAAACCCAGGTTGAGAATTCAAGTGACTCACCCAGGGTCACATAATTGGAAATGGTCTATGGCAAAGTTTTAAGCTGGATTTTCCTGACTCCAAGTCTTGTACTACTTACCATGAAGTCTTTTACAGATCCAGATCTATGATCCTATAACCACATAATGTCCCTGATAAATAAGTTTAAGAACCTATATAGTCTATTATTTGTCATTCAAAGTCCACAGTATGCTGATAGCCTACTTTCCTGGATTTTTGGCATATTATTTAACTTTATTTTTCCCACTCTCCAGTCAATGTGACCTATTGACTATTTTGTTTTTTCCTTCAGTTTATCTCCAAGACTTGGGAGATGGAGTCAAGATGGCAGAAAAAAGATAGAGACTCACCTGAGCTCTTCCTCAAACCCCTACAAATATATTTTAAAAATAACTCAAAATAAATTTTAGAGTAGCAGAACCCATGCCAGCATAGACTGGGCCCCAGAAAACCAGGAGTGGGCCTTGAGAGCAACTGAATCAGTGGCAGCAGTGTTCATTTCTGGACTTCTCAACCCACAGATAGTAAGGAGGTTGGACAACTGGTCAGAAAGAGATTATAGAGGTCCCTACACTGATACCAGGAGCAGGGCTTTGCTGTGTTGCTGTAACAGTAAGCACCCTGACATACACAGGGGGGCCTGCTATCACAGGTTCTTTGATCTTCTGTAAAAGGAAAGGCAACTTTACTCAAGCACTGCTAGAGAGACAGTACACTACAGACATAATTGATTTTCGTGAAACTTTTGATAAAGAATCTCATACTCTTTTGTGGAGAAGATGGAGTGATAGTGATGATGAAAATTCAATCAAATGGATTAATAAATGGCTAAATAGTCAAACTCAATGAGTTGTTGCTAATGATTTTACTCTATCACTTTAATCAAGCACAGGTATCAGAGAAAATCAAAATCAAAATTTCAGAGAAATAAAAAATCAACAGACAGCCCTTCCAAACTGCCTGACCATTACCGTACACACATCTTTACCAGAGAGGGAAGCACAATATTTGGGTTTTCAAAGCTGGGGGCCTGCTTAGTGGCTTCCCAGAATCTCACCTGGCTCACTGAGCTTCTTCCAAAAACTAAATCTCAAAATATAACCTTACCCTCAGAGTATTTATACACTTTTCAGAGCCATTGGGCATGTCCCTCTGACTCAGTACCTCAACAGAAAAAACAAATCGTACTTGGGACCCTCCTACAAATCAACTCTCCTAATCAAGCTTCCCTCAATGGGCAGGCCTATCAGTGGGTGGGGAAGATCTTCTCTAATCACATTCAAATAGAGGCTTTATACTTCTTGATTGTACTAAAACAAAAACAGCAAAAGATCCTACTTTGCTTAGTCTCACAGTTGCCTATACTTGATCTGGGTCACAGCCTTGGGTCTGAGTCCCAGGACAGGGAGTGGCACTAGGATATGAGAGTTTGCAACTCCAGAGGAGTAAGAAAGCCTGTAGCAGTCCCAGGGTGGAAAAGAGGGCTTGAAGTCACTCCTAGACCAGAAAATAAGCCAGGAGGATAGGAAACGCACCTCTCCTTAGATCATACCATCTTGGGAGAACTGAAAACTTACAGGTCCCTTGACTACATTACCGTTTTCACTGTCATTTCACACTGTTGACTCACTTGGAGTTTGTAGTCCAATGAAATTCCTATATCTTATTCTCAAAGTCTTTTTTGGTATCCAATTGCAAGATTTAACATCCTTATTGACTTTTATTTTATTGTCAGCTCAATATTTTAGTCTCTTAAGCATTGACTAGATAGTGACTCTGTCAAGTACCTTGTTAGTTATCCTTCCCAACCTTGGGTCAACTGCAAATTGGATGAGTATACTATCTATTAATTTAGCCAAGTCATTAATCATAACAAAGCACAAATCTAGGGAAATTTCACTAAAAGTCTCTTGCCATGATGAAATGAAATCATTAGCAACTACTCATTGAGTTTGGCTTTTTAACTATTTATTAATCCATTTGCTTAAATTTTCATCAAGTCACCATCACTCCACCTTCCCCACAAAATAGTATGAGATCCTTATCAAAAGTTTCACTAAAATCAATTATGTCCATAGTTTACTGCCTCTCTACTAGTTTAGTGGTACTGTAAAGAGAAGAAAAAAAGTTAATCTGGCACAATGATCTTGATGAAGCAATGTTTGGTCTTTGTAATCACTGGTTCTCTTCCCGAATATTCTTTTTTAAATGATCTATTCTAGAATTTTCCCAATAATTGAAGTCCATATTCTTGGTAGATAGTTTCCAGGCTCTTTCATCATCATCATCTTTATTATCATCACCTTCATTATCATCAATTTCTTCTTTTTCTTCTTGTTCTTATCCCTTTTTTCTTCTCTTCTTCCTTTTTCTCCTTCTTCTCTTCCTTCTTGTTCTCATTCTTGTTCTTGTTCATCTTCTTCTAAAATTGGGATATTTGCACTTTTCAATTTTTGTGGTTCATCTCTTGTTTTTGATGATCATTCAAATATCACTAATAGAGATACACCACTAACACCTGCCAAGTCTTTCAAGACCAGAGGGTGTATGTACTGGACCAGGTGAATTCATTCAAGGGTAGCTAGCTGTTCTCTTACTGATATTTATCTTGTGTATCAACTCCTTGAAAGTAATTTGTGTTCTATTATATTCTGGGCAATAATTGTTCTCTTTCCAGAGAAAACAGAAACACATGAAAAGTTGGGTTATTCTTTTTTCTCTCTTTTCAGTAATCATTATTTCACCCACCTCAACTGAGTGTTCTGTCCCTTGAGCAAACGTTTTTGTCTAAATATAACTACATGTAAAGAGTGGGATCAAAATCACCCCACCCCATTTTAGCCTTGCTACCTTTATTATGTAAGAAAGTGTCTTAATCAATCATAAATAGGCCTAAATAGATCAGAGACAAAATGCTAAAAGGAATTTGAAATATCATCAGAATTAGATTGAAGAGACATAGGAAATTTAGCCACAGACTAGTGATCATCTATTGATTATCTAGAAAGTTGAGAAGGGATAGGATTCCAAAAACTGGAGTATGTGGCTTTCTAGCATATCGCTGAGGAAGAACTGGGCTTGGAGAAAAGGTAAGGAGAGGACTCAACTTCATCTATGTCACCAACTCACCTTCTACCCACCTTATCACTAGAACAGGACCTTGACAGTTTCAAAAAGGTCTGGAGAATGTCGAATATCTCATCTTCCTATCAATGTCATAATATTATGCCCTCAGGCAGACATGACGTCTATCTTCCTAATACTGGGTTAGCTGGCAGATGGGTCTGCATCATGCAGAGCCAAAGACAGACTGGACTCTTGGTGCTCTTTCAAGTTGAATGCATATCTAAGGAAAGTAACAGATATCTACATCATTGTTATGGAGAAAACATATATATGGTTCAGTACTTGTAAGCATGGAATCAGACACTACTATTCCTCTTCTTTCCTTTCTCTACCCCTTCCTAGTTGACCTCTCAGCTTAAAGATTTTATGGCTTTATTATAACGTTATTCCATGGCAAGCAATTTTTTTCTGTTCAGAGTACCCCATGCTTTCCACTTCATGAAGAGTTGCAGTTCTGTTTTTAAGCTCTGATTGTACAATTGTGCTTCTCCTTCCCTTTCTCCTCTGTGTAATACTCTCCTATTCTATAGCATCCTGATAAGGATTGTTTTTTGTCCTTAACATTATGTCCTTTTCTTTTCCATTGTAGTCTTATCTTACTTCTGTTTCCTTTGGGAACTGCACATTCTTCCTACCAACATGGAGTGTGGGGAGGCATTTTTCAAGTCCCTTTACTGTCTCTTTCAGGAAAGAGATTGGTCAACAGTTGAAATATAGATAACAGTCATTATGTTCTGGCAGAAATAATAAAACCTCAAATGTATGATGCAAGCCATTGCAAAATTACTCTGCATCTCCATAATATTTGAGATTTTCAACCTAAAACACACATGCACGCACACACAGAGACAGAGAGCACAGAATGGTGGGATTACACACACACATACACACACATATGTGCGCACACACACACATACACACATGCAAGCACACAGAGAGACAGAGAGCACAGAATGAATTGAGTAGGATGGGATCATATCTTAAAAAAATTAAGGTAAACGTATAAGAGAAATGTATTGGGAGGAGAAAGGGTGAAATGGAATGGGGCAAATTATCTCTCATATAAGAGGCAAGCAGGAGACTTTTTAGTGGAGGGAAAAAGAGGAGAGCTGAGAAAAAAACATGAAGTTTATACTCTCATCACATTTGACTAAAGGAAAGAATAAAACGCACACTCTTTTTGGTAGAAAAACCTATCTTACAATACAGGAAAGTGGGGGAGAAGGGGATAAGGAGGGTGGGGGGGATGATGGAAGGGAGGGCAATGGGAGGAGGGAGCAATTTGAAATCAACACTCAGGGAGGGACAGGATCAAAAGAGAGAATAGAAACAATGGGGATCAGGATAGGATGGAGGGAAATATAGTTTTACACAATACGACTATTATCAAAGTCATTTGTAAAACTACACAGATATGGCCTATATTGAATTGCCTGCCTTCCCAAAGGGAATGAGTAGGAAGGCATGGATGGGGAGAAGTTGGAACTCAAAGTTTTAGGAACAACTGTTGAGTATTGTTCTTGCTACTAGGAAATAAGAAATACAGGTAATAGGGAACAGAGAGTTATCTGGCCCTACAGGACAAAAGAGAAGATGGGGACAAAGGAAGGGAGGGATGATAGAAGAGGGGGCAGATTGGTGATAGGGAAAATTAGAATGCTTGGGTTATTGGGGAGAAAATTTGAAACCCAAAATTTTGTGAAAATGAATGTAAAAAGTTAAATAAATAAATTTATATTAAAAAAATGCTGAAGAAAATAGCATCTTTAAAAATAGGCTAACTCAAATGGCAAAAATGCCCAAAAATCCAAAGAAGAGAAGAATGCTTTAAAAAGCAGAATTAGAGAAATGGAGAAGGAAGTTTAAAAGCTCACTGAAGAAAATAGTTCTTTAAAAATAGAAAGGAGCAAATGGAAGTTAATGACTTTATGACAAATCCAGAAATTACAAAACAAAGCTAAACGAATGAAAAAATAGAAGGCAACGTGAAATATTTCATTGGAAAAATAGCTAACCTGGAAAATAGACTACCTGAAAGTTATGATGAAGAAAAGAGCCTAGACATCATCTTTCATGAAATTATCAAGGAAAACTGTCCTGATATTCTAGAAATAGAGGGTAAAATAAATATTGAAAGAATCCACCAATCACCTCTTGAAAGAGATCCAAAAAGAAAATCTCCTAGGAATATTGTAGCCAAATTCCAGAGTTCCCAGGTCAAGGAGAAAAATATTGGAAGCAGCCAGAAAGAAGCAATTCAGGTATTGTGGAAATACAATCAGGATAACACAAGATCTAGCAGCCTCTACAATAAGGGATCAAACAGCTTGGAATGTGATATACTAGAAGTCAAAGGAACTAGGATTAAAACCAAGAACACTGTCCCAAGGTTTAGGCCTTTCATATTGGTTTTTTTTTCAGAAATAGCTCTGGGTTTCTATGATTTTTGGTGTTATTATAAAAGAGGAAGTGTGGCCCCTGCTTTCATGGTAAGTGTTCTAGTCTTTACCCAGGAATGGTAAAGGGCTTTCCAGCCACCAATGCTAGCAGTTTTCCTTGTTCAGGGACTTTAACCAGTTCCTCTGCTTTCCTGTAGTCACAAATGATAGTGTTTCTCTCTATCTTGGAATTGACAGCAGGGTCCTTATTCCCCTTTGATTGATCACAAGCCCTCCTCTCTGCCCTGAAACTTTGACAAAGGCCCTTACTCCACTGTGGAAGCAAGTGGTATCAGTCCTTTTGGCCCTGGTACTGAAACTTAAGTATGGGCTATGCAACAGGGTCTTAAAGCCAGAATCAGAATAAGGTCACCTTAAATCTCCTTCTAACCAACTGTCCAACTCTTCTGTACTCCCCCACCTTTCTCCTCGCCCCGTCAGCTGACTGAGAACTCTTGAAACTGTTGCTGATGTAGCCACCTCCATGGCCTGCTCCTTGCACTAAACCATGGCCTTTGCTGCTCTGTTTGTGCTGTACTCTAGGCCTGACTACCACCCTAATGATAAAGTACTTCCTTGCCAACCTTCTAAGTTATTTTGAGATGGAAAACTGTTTTATGTGAACCTTTGTTGGTTCAACCCCTCTATAATTCAACTTGAGGTGTTATTTTATAGTTGTTTGGAAGGAAATTTGGAAGAGGTAGGCTGGGTCCTGTACTCTCTACACTGCAGAAAAATGAGTTTTCACAGTTTCATTTGCCTATCAAATCCTTGGCACAGAGTGTGTGGGACCACTGTGACAACCCCTTAGCAGTCTATTAGGTATGTATAGTGTATCACTCCTCACATATAGTATATATTTAGTATGTGCTTATTTAATTAAATTGAATCATAGTGATTCAAAGATTGTTTAGCTTTTGACTTCTCTTTAGTTACAGTCTTCAAGGATCAAAAAGTCTTCATAAATGAGTAATAACCTAAAAAGTAGAATGTTTTGTCCACTCTAATACAACATAAGACTGATATTTGTAAAGCTGTAGAGAATTAACTCTCACTCAGGTAAGCAGTTGCAGAAAAGAAAATAAGACAAGCAATATATAATGAACCTTTTCATAACCAACAAAGGCAATGAACCTGGGTATTTCCATGGCATTTTGAAATGAATTCTACCAGCTGCCCCAAATACCTGATTATTGGATACGAGATGCATAATGTGATGCTGCTTTTACTAGTTAAGTGAATTATTATATTTCGACTTCAAACAAGTGAACAGACAAGATTCTTTGTTTTGTGGACCTGTCCCTGATGTGAAGAGGTCGCTTACAGAGAGCTGAGAAAATAAGACATATATAGTTTTAAATTGCTGCCATGCAATTAGTTTCTGTATAAAAAGTCAGGGACTGAAAATGAAGAACTTTGAACAGCATATTTATCTTCCTTAGGAAAAGAAAGAGGTAGTTAAAATACAAAGGGTTTTTTAAATGATTGTACTGCTTCACTTATAACACACTAAATAGAACTGATATATCAATGAACCAAAGAATTTGGCATCCTATCCATGGATCTCATTAATACCTATTTTTGATCATCAAATACTTGAAGTAATTTCTTTAATCAAGGTTTTCCCAAGAATATGGGGAGGTAGACTAAAAAGTATTATTTACTGATTCAGTATTTCTAGTCAGGACTTATGAGACAAATATTAATAGTTTACAAGTATAAGAAGAGGTATATTTAAATTACCTAAAAATATGCTCTAGTTTGCTGCTGAATATTTACATTTTCCATGTTCGTCAGATTAGTACAGGTGGCAATTGATTTGATTACTATGACTCCAAGCTGATGAGTCATCAGATAAAATAATTGTTTCATATCTTCCTTATCTGGATGGTCAATATATCACAGTCATTCAGCCAGAACATCTGAAGTTAGCAAATAAAAAGAAGTACATATTCTGGTTAGGTGGCAGTGTGTTTAATGGGGAGTGCTTTGAATTGGTCCCCAGAAAATGGGGGTTCTGAAACTGTCTCTGTAACTATCATTCTGTGCTCTAGCCACAAGTTCCATGGGCCTTTGCTTCCTTATCTGTCAAATTATGCATTTTGAGTTGGTATTGATGGTATCCAAGGTCCTTTCTGTTCTTGAATTGTATGATTGTTATCCAAGTCAAAAGTCAAGTCTAAAGGATGGGTCCCATTAGAAAAAAATGGTTTAATCTTTACATTTTAAAAGTAATACATTTAAAAATATTAGTACTACTCCCAAAAGATGATGTAATATGATTGACTGTTGTTAGGAAAGTAGGCCAAGCTTCTAAAGTACAAACCAAACTAGGCAAAATTAAAAAAAAAAGAAAAACAAAAAACAATTATAACAAAACACACGTTCATGAAAACTAAAAAAAAATACTACTACCTTTAAAAATTTCACCTCAAAATCAGACTTAATATTTACAAATACACGTTGGTTTGAGATGAAAACTCTTAATTCATTGATGTTGTGTTGCTTGGTTTTGTTCTGGCAAAAGTTGTTTTTTTATTGTATTGTAAGCTTCATATGAATTAATATATATGCATATTGTAAACTTTCATGTGAATTAGTATGTGTACATATGTAAACACACATATATGGATATATGTTTTATTCTGTTATTTTTTCTTCTTAAGTTTTGCGTTCCCCTATGTCACTTAGTAACGTCATCATCTTAACTTGCTGCCCTCTAAAAAAAAAAATCAATCAACACATATTTATTAAGCATTTACTATGTATCAGGTACTATGCTAAGCACTGAAAAATAAAAAAATTCCCTGCCAACAAGGAGCTCACATTCTAAAAAATGCATAAAGGTACATGCAATGTCAAGGGGATGGAATTACCATTTAGGGAGGGCAAGTAACACCATCCTGCAAAAAGCAGAATTTGAACTGAGTCTTTAAGAAAGCTAGACAAACTCATGATGGATGTGAGGGGGGTGAATTTTCCAGGCATGAGAATAGCACATGTGAAGGCAGGGAACAAAATTGTGAAATATCCTTCATGAGACACAACAAGAAAAGTAACGTGATCAGCTGAAACAGCCAGTAACATAAACTAGTTATAAGAAGAACAGAAAGGAAGGTAAGAAGGGATCATCCTATGAAGAACATTTAAGTTCAAGGAGAGGACTCATATTTGATGCCAGAGATAATGAAATGCCACCAAAGTTTATTGAGGTGGATGCTGAGGGAGAGGATGACATACATCTATGCTTTGGAAGATAAGTGGATCGTGGGGAGGAGATGGAGTTGGAAAGATCTTAGCACCTATTCTATTTGCATTGATGTAACACTTTTAGAAAAATTGCACCAAGGAAATAATATTAATTTTATCTTAATAATAATCCTGTCACATAAATAAGGCAGCTCAAATTGTCATATTTTACATGAGAAGAAAACTGAGTCAAAGAGAAATTGCATAATTTGCCTAATGTGTGTAACTGAGATGGGACTCAAGCTTAAGAATCAGGATTCTAGGCACAATACTTTTTAACTTTAACTGAGTTGTCTGCCACTGGTCAAACTATCTTTTGCATTTTCAGAATCATTTCAGAACCATCTCCTCCCCTTCAGATTAGGATATATCACATGTACACATATGTACACACATATGAGTATATGCATGCACATATGTGTACACATGAATATATATGCAGTTATACTAGTATATACATGGATGAGGATTTAGAACACATGTATTTTCAGTGGAAATTGGTTTAACAAGAAACATTTTTGTGATTTTTTTTCATCTACAAAGCATTTAAAAACATTCAATTTAGGGTCTTTTTGATTCAAAATATTTCCATTCAGTTTGCCCTATGGGACATTAAACTCATCTAGTCAGTAGCTAAAATCTCTTTGGAATGAAAGAGGTCAGTGGTTTTTTTTTTATTTTTCATTAAAGCAATGACCTGAGTAGAAATTGACATTGGGCTGTGTCTTTCTTTTTGAACACAATAAGCTGGAATTTAGCCCAGATTGAAAACATATAAATCTGTTCTATCAAAGTTTCCCCCACCCCAAGGAAACTTTCAGATGCTCAGTAGGTAGATGGTGCATATTTTATTATTAACAGCATTTTCTTTAATATTTCTTTTTCTTTGGAGATAATTAAAGAAGAGTTTTTCAGCAAAAAAGCCTTTATTCTTCTTTGAAACAGAAAATAAATTCAATATGCCTTAGGAAAGGAACATTTGACAAGGGGAATTAGCCATGTGTGAGGGAAAGGTTATCAAGTGGATCTCTAGCTCTAATGATGCTTGGTTTAACATAGAAAGTGTTAGATTTAGGTTCAAGGTCTTTCTCTGTCATTCATGAGCAGTATAAGCCTGTGTTGTTCACTAATCCTCCTTGAACCTCAATTTATCAACTATGATAAAAATAATAATACTACCCGTTTGCTTAACTCATACAAATATATTAGAGAAGTAAGGCTAATCTTTTCAACAATCCATATAAGAACTTCACAAGCTATAAATTGTTTGATATACTTCTATTATTCAGTGAGTACATCAGTATGTGTACTTTTTCATGTATTTAGTATTTTATTTTTCCCTACTTACGTGTAAAAACAATTTTTATCATTTGTTTTTAAAATTTTGAGCTCAAAATTCTCTCCTTTCCTCCCTCTCCTTCCTGTCTCCCACCATTGAGAAGGCAAGGAATTCAATATAGGTTACACATAGGCAGCTATGCAAAACACATTCATAACGATCATGTTGTGAAAGAAAATATAGACCCCCCCTTGCCCCTCCAAAAAAGCCTTGGGAAAAATAAAGTAAAAATAATTATGCTTCAATCTGTATTCAGATCACATCAGTTCTTCCTCTGAGGATAGGTAGCATTTTTCATCATTAGTCCTCCGGAATTGTTTGTCTTGGATCATTGTATTGCTGAGAATAGCTAAGTCATTCAGTTGATCATCTTACAGTATTGCTGTTATTTTGCATGTAGTATATGTCATTTCACATCAGCCCATGCAAGTGTTTTCAAGTTTTTCTGAGAGCATTCTGCTCATCATTTCTTATACTGCAGTAGTATTTCATCATAATCATATACAACAGCTTCTTCAGCCAATCCCCAATTGATTGGCATCCCCTCAATTTCTAACTCTTTGCCCCTAGAAAAGAGCTGCTATAAATATTTTTATCCATATATATTCTTTTCCTTTTTTTGTTTTTTTCCCTCTTTTAGGATGCAGACCTGGTAATGGTATTGCTAGGTCAAAGTTAATGCATGGTTCTATAGCCCTTAGGGCATAGTTCCAAATTGATCAACAGAATGATTTAATCAGTTCACAACTTCAACAACAGGGTATTAATGTTTAATTTTTCTTGTATTCCCTCCAACATTTGTCATTTATCTTTTATGTTCCATTAAACAACTTAATAGGTATGAGGTAGTACTTCAGAATTGTTTTAATTTGCATCTATCCAATCAATAGTGAGTTATTTTTTCATGTGACTATAGATAGTTTTGATTACTTCATCTGAAAACATTTCATATTTTCTGATTGGGGAATGACTTATTTTTAAAAATTTGACTTAGTTTTCCATGTTTGAGAAATGAGACCTTTTTCAGAGAAACATGCTTCAATTTTTTTCAAATTACTATTGTTAACTGTGTTAACCTTTATCCTATCCCAATCTCCATTTATTCTATTCTTTCTCTCTCTCTGCTTTCACCCTGTCCCTCCTCAAAGTTGTTTTTCTTCTGATTATACCCTCCCCCAATCTGTCCTCCCTTCTATCACCAATCCCCTTCTCTTAACCTCTTCCCTTCCTGCTTTCCGGTAGGGTAAAGTAGATTTCTATACCCAGTGGAGTGTGTATTTCATTCCCTCTTTGAGCTATTTCTGATGAGATTAAAATTCAAACTCCCCTTCAGCTCCTTCCATCTTCCTCTCCATTATAAAAGGTTTTTTGCCTCTTTTATGTAAGATAATTTACCTCATGCTATTCCTCCCTTTCTCTTTTTCTCTATACATTCCTCTCTCATCCCTTAATTTTATTTTTTTAGATCATACCTTCATATTCAACTCCCATCTGTACCCTCTGTCTAGGTACCATACTTTTAACTACCCTAATAATGAGAAAGGTCTTATGAGCTATAGACATCTTCCCATGTAGGAATGGAAACAGTTTAACCTTATTATATCTCTTATGATTTCCCTTTTCTGTTCATCTTTTTATACTTCTCTTGATTCTTCTGTTTGAAAGTCAAATTTTCTTCTCAGTTCTGGTCTTTTCATCAAGAATGCCTGAAAGTCCTCTATCTTTTGGCGTGTCCAATTTCCTCCCTAAAAGATTATATTTAGTTTTGCTGGATAGGTGATTCTTGGTTATAATTCTAGTTACTTTGCTCATCACAATATCATATTCCAAGCCCTCATATACTTAAATGCAGAAGCTATTAAATTTAGGGTTACATTAACTGTGTCTCCGTGGTACTTCAGTTGTTCCTTTCTGATTGTTTATGATCTCTTTTCAGAGGTGACTGGTGGATTCTTTCAATTTCTATTTTACCCTCTGGTTCTTTAATATCAGAGCAGTTTTCCTTGAAAATTTTTTTCTTTTAAAATTTATTTATTTATTTTTAGTTTTCAACAGACACTTCCACAAGATTTTGAGTTCCAGATTTTCTCCCCATCTCTCCTCTCCACCCACCCTAAGACAGTGTGCATTCTGATTACCACTTCCCCCAATCTGCCCTCCCTGCCATCACACCCCTCCCTTCTCTTATTCCCATCCCTTCTATTTTTTTGTAGGGCAAGATAGATTTCTATACCCCATTGCCTTTATATCTTGTTTCCCAGTTGCATGTAAAAACAATTTTTAACATTTGTTTTTAAAACTTTGAGTTACAACGTCTCTCCCTTCCTCCCTCTCCACTCATCCCCAGTGGAAGGAAAGCAATTCAATATAGGTTATGCATGTGTAGTTATGAAAAACACTTCCATAACAGTCATATTGTGAAAGACTAACTGTATTTCTCTCCATCCTATCTGCCCCCCCATTTATTCTATTCTCTCTTTTGACCCCATCCCTCCTCAAAAGTGTTTATTTCCAATGACCCCTCTCATGACATTTGCCCTACCCTTCTGTCATTCCTCATCCCCGCTTATCCCCTTTCCCTCTAATTTCCTATAAAATGAGATAGATTTTCATACCAAGTTGAGTGTGCATGATATTTCCTCCTTAAGATAAATGTGATGAGAGGAAGATTCACTCTTTTCCTCTCCCCTCCCCCTTTTCCCATCCATTGAAAAAGCTTTTTCTTGCTTCTTTTACATGGGATAATTTGCCCCATTCTATTTATGCCTTTTTCCTCCTATATATTCCTCTCTCATGCTTTAATTTTATTTTGTCTTAGATATCATCCCTACCTATTCAATTCACCCTGTGCCTTCTGTCTATATGTATAGAATCCCTCCAACTAACCTAATACTGAGAAAAGTCCCAAGTCACAAATAAGATCTTTCCATGTAGGAATGGAACATTTGTCATTTATCTTTAGTAAGTCCCTTATGATTTCTCTTTCCTGTTTACTTTTTCATGCACCTCTTGATTCTTGTGTTTGAAAGTCAAATTTTCTATTCACCTCTGATCATTTCAACAAGAATGCTTGAAAGTCCTTTATTTCATTGAATGATCATTTTTTCCCCTTAAGTATAATACTCAGTTTTGCTGAGTAGGTTTTAATCCTATTCTCCTTTGACCTCTGGAATATCATATTCCAAGCCCTACAATACTTTAATGTACAAACTACTAGATCTTGTGTTATACTGATTGAATTTCCACAATACTTGAATTGTTTCTTTCTGGCTACTTGCAATATTTTCTCCTTTACCTGGGAACTCTGGAAGTTGGCTACAATATTCCTAGGAGTTTTTTTTTCAGGTGGTAATGGATGGATTCTTTCAATATCTATTTTACACTCTGGTTCTAGAATATCAGGGCAGTTTTTCTTGATATTTTCTTGAAAAATGATGTCTTGGTTCTTTTTTTTGATCATGACTTTCAAGTAGTCTCATAATTTTTAAATTGTCTCTCCTGGATGTATTTTTCAGGTCAGTTGTTTTCCCAATAAGATATTTCACATTATCTGCTGTTTTTTTTTATTTCTTTGACTTTGTCTTATAATTCCTTGATTTTTCATTTTTCATAATTTCTGTGCTCCATTCTAATCTTTAAGGAATTATTTTCTTCAGTGTGCTTTTGGATCTCCTTATCCATTGGCCAATTCTGCTTTTTAGGACATTCTTCTCCTCAATGACTTTTTGGATCTCTTTTACTATTTGATTTAGTCTACTTTTTAGGGTACTTATTTTCTTCAGCATTTTTGGGAGTTTCCTTTAGCAAGCAATTGACTCGTTTTTCATGATTCTCTTGTATTATTCTCATTTCTCTTTCCAATTTTGCTCTACTTCTCTTATTTGATTTTCAAAATCCTTTTTGAGATCTTTCTAGGCCTGAGGTCAATTAATATTTTCTTTGGAGGTTTTGGATGTAGGAGTTTTGACTTTGTTATCTTCTGTTCTTCCTTGTCACCAAATAAGATTCTATAGTTTGTTTTTCCAGTTTTTGCTCATTTTCCCTGTTATTTACTTGACTTTTGAGCTGTTTGTCAAAGTAGCTCTCTGCTTCCGGTGGAGGTGAGTGGTGTATTGTCAGCTGCTCAATGCCCTACAATCTGTGAGCCTAGAGCTCCAGAAACAGTTGCTGCCTTTTACTGCCTCTGTCCATTCTGGTGGTGGGGGCTCCTCCTCTGTAGGCTCCTCCACCCTCTCTGCTGCCTGTGGCCAGAATCTGATCACTCTGCTCTGTCACATACATCCAACAGATTTTTCCACTGACCTTCCAATTTGTCCTTGGCATTTTGTGGTCATGAAGTCTGGAAACCACCACAGGTGCCAGAGATTCAGTCCCCCAAAGACCTACTCAGGTCTATTTGTGCTGACATGATCCACACTGGGGGGCTCTGCTCCCAGTGTGATATGATAGACACTTTCCATTGACCTTCCAGGCTGTCTTGGTCTAGAGATTTGCTTTGTTCCATCATTCTGTGGATTCTGAAGCTCCAGAATTTGTTTAGAGTCATTTTATACAGGTATTTGGTTAGGTCTGTGGGGAGAACCCTAGGAATTCCATGCTCTTACCCCACTATCTTGACTCTGCCCCTCCTTGATAACTTCTTGAAAAATGATGTCTAGGCTTTATATGCATATACGCACACACAAGCACACACACACGCACATACACACACATATATATCTATAGATAGATATATAGATCAATAGATAGATAGATATACATCATGTCTTTCAGGTAGTCTAACAATTTTGAAATTATCTCTCCTGGATCTATTTACTAGACAACTTATTTTTCTAATGAGATATTTCACAGTCATCTATTATTTTAAATTCCCTTGGGTTTGTTTTGTGAATTATTGATTTCTCATAGTCATTAACTTCCATTTGTTCCATTCTAATTTTTAAAGAGTTATTTTCCTCACTTAAATTTTGAACCTCCTTTTCCTTTTGTCCAGTTCTGCTTTTTAAGGCATTCTTCTCCCCATTGGGGTAACCTGTGCTGAACTGTGCTCCACTGTCACCTAGGTGTGACAGACCTTTTCTGTTGATCTTCTAAAATGTCTTTGGCATCTGTGGGATGAAAGGTCTGGAAACCACCATTGTTGGCACTGATTCCATCACCCCAAGGCTTGCTTAGGTTTGCTAGAGCTGGGTCTGCATTGGTATGGCCTCGACTCCTTTCTTACCCTGGTGCAACAGATCTTTGCTGCCAACCTTCCAAGCCATCGGGGCTAGAATTTTTTCCACTTTGTCTTTTTGTGGGTTCTGTGCTCTAGAATTTGTTTACATTCATTTTTAAAATGTATTTGGAGTTATTTGGGAATGAGCTCAGATGAGTCCCTGCCTTTACTCTTGGTTCTGCGACCTATCCATATGTTTTCATACTGATAAATGTGATCTCTTATAAATCATTTACCAGAGGCCCACCCACTATGTTAGAAGTCTTCCTCTAAGCATTTCAACATGGTAGGAGTAACAATATCACATTAAAATTTATTATATATTTATTCTTGTTCTTGCTGAATGTCTTTTTTGATTATACATCTTGGATAATATCTTGTATGCAAGTTACCTTTGGTAATATTCTATCATCTCTTCATAAGCCTTTCTGCTGACATTTGGTTTCTATTGACATGTCTTTCTATTGACATTTTGTTTAGCTGAAATATTTTTATCCAGAAATTATTATGTTGGATTATTTGGAGTCTCAGAAAGTCAGAAAAGAATAATGATGTTTAAAAACTAAGTTTGTTTCATATTGCAAGTTGACATCAGAGAAATTACTGTGAAAGTTAGGATCAGAGGAAAAACTGTTGATTTGGTAATATATGCATCAAACGTCTCTGATAATATATCACAAGGTATATTAGGCATTAAAATATATGTATACACATATAAGGATATATTCATATACAAAATATTCATCAATATGTAAATGTCAAAAGATATAAACAAATGATTCTTGGGTGTACATTATTAGCAATGACAGAAAAGGCTGCTCCAAATTACCAAGACAAATACAAATTTAAAATACTTTGAGTTTGCATTTCAAACCTATCAAATTGGCAAAGATAAAAAAACAGAATAGTCAATTCTGAAGGGGTTGTGAAAAGATAGATACACTAATATGTTCTTGATCCTTATATGAATCTGTTCAACTTTTCTGGGAAGCAATGGAACTAGATTTGAAAAAGTAACTAAAATGTTCATACATTTGGACCAAATATCCTATCTCTAGAAATAAATGCCAAGAATTTCAAAGATCCTGCATGTTTTCAAAATATTTATAGTGGTACTTTTTAGGATATCAAAGAAACCAGAATATAAGAAAATGTTATAGTGCTATCAAAATAACAATTATGAAGAATTCAGAGAACTACAGAAAGACATGAACTAATGAAGTGTAAAATAAGCAGAATCCAGAAATCAATAAAAATAATGAAATCAGCCTAAAAACCAAAAACCTGAATGCTGTGTAAAATGCCCATGTTGGGCCCTTGAGAAGAGTTGACAAAATATACCTCATTTGGTTCTTTGCGGAACTGGTAACAGAATATACTGTCAGATACAATTAATATTTTAGTTGACTTTGCTGAACTGTTTTTTTTTCTTCTAAAAATCTTTGTTACAATGGATGGCTCACTGAGTAAGGGAGGGGAAAGATATATTTAGAAATTAAGATTATGTGAAAATAAAGCTTGATTAAAAAGTAACAACCTAGAGTCGGAATTGGAAGAGCACATAGAGACCATCTACTCCAACTTCTTCATTTGAAAGGTGGGGAAACTGGGCATCAAAGAAGTTAAATTGTTTAAGGTAACACAGGAATGGCATATATAAGATGAACTGAAGTCCTTTGACTCCAAATTCGGTACTTTTTCTATTGCATTTCAACCTCAGTGATTTAAAAAATTTAAAAGAAAAAAATGCTACAGTTTCCAAATTCAGTCCAATCGATTTTCTTTTCTTCCATTACTGACCCAACTAAGTCCATCTGCAAGGTATGTAGTTTATACATACTGCTGGACTACTGCAATGAATCATAGTGGCATACTTTATCCACTTTCTGTCCCATTTCACTTTGTGAGTTGAAAAATTTTGAAAGGTTATATATCTCATTAAGGATGCTTTTTTTAAAAAAAATATTCTCAATCTTAGTATATCCAGTAAAATTTCATCTACAAATCAGAGCACCTGGAAAATTTCATAATGTATAGAGACTTTTTCCAATTGGATTCTGCACTGGTCATCCTCCATGACAGTGGTAAGACCCTTTTATGAGCATACAAATCCTTGGTTTATAGTTTATTTAATAATAATGTTTTTAAATAAAGTCATCTCTCACCACATTTATAAAGGAATTCATTTTAAAGCACATGAGGGAGAAATAGTTTTGGTGGAAATTTGAAGAGATGGAATTTTATACTCTCCTAAGTTATTTTTTATCATTTATTTTTATTGTTTGAAACTAGGTCTACCCTGGCTGGAAACACAAGACCTTTTCACAGGCTAGATTCAATATAGAAAAAGGCAGAACTTTGACCTTTTTCTTTTTCTTAACATGACACAGTTCCTTTTCTTCATTCAGCCTTTGATTTCCCCCACCTACTGCACCCTGAAGCTCAGAAGCCAATGAGTCTCTGCATTAGGGTTCTTTGGGACCCTCCTGGCTTCAGAGTGATTATCAATAGTAACTATTGTTGTTTCCCTCCCAGTCTGATGTGTTTCTTTTTCTTTGCCTCATTAAAAGGGGCCATTCCCTGGCTACTTCTTAAACAGGACTATTCAATGAATGTGCATTACCTCATCCTTAGTGAGTACCTGCAAAGACCTTGGCCTAAAGGGGCCAAGGTGTCCCTGTGCATCCTGATGAATATCTGGTTAATGGATTCACAAGGGAGAAGTGAGGCTGGTGACCTGCACAGCCCTCCCTCACTCAAAACAAAGTTAAGTGCATATCATATCATCATTTCTCTGACAGCATGGTCTTCTTTGGCAATGAAGGATGAACACAGCCCCCCACATAACCAGTTCACCCCCCACATAACAAGTTCAACAAGTTGTTGTCAGACTCAGTGCAGACACCTAATTAGGTTTAACCATACTGCAACATTTTCTGCACTGCCATGCTCAATAAATACCAGTGACTCCCTTTTCTTTCAGGATCAAATGCAAAATCCTCTGTTTAGTATTGACCCCACCCTACTTCTGAACTTTTTCACTTCTTATACTTTGCATACACCCACACACTTTTCAATTCAAGGGCATTGGCCATTTTTCCTTGTATAAAGCATTTCATCTCTCCATTCATCATTTTCCCTGCCTGTCCCTCATGTTTGGAATTCTCCCCATCTCTGCTTCCTGGTTTCCCTGACTTCCTTCAAGTCTCCACTAAAATCTCATCTCTTGTAAGAGGCCTTTTGAGGCCATCTTAATTCTAGATTTCCCTGTTATTTCCAGTGTATCCTGAATAAAGTATGCTCATACATAATTATTTGTTTTCTCCCTCAAAGTATTGTGAACTCCTCTTGGTCAGAGATTGTCCTTTCACTTTCTCTGTATCCCCAGAGTTTACCATTGTGCCTGACACATTGTAAATATATTAAAAACAAAACAAAAAACCAAAACATGACTGACTATAGCTTAGAACTTACTAGGTCAAGCTGTATACCCATTTCAGCCTCTCCTTGTAGCAGAGATTATAGACATGGAACATTATACTTGGCCAAATGTTTTCCAAAAAAAAAAAAATACTCAACAACTCTAAACTCACTGGGCTCTTGTATTCACTATTGTATTTGTAGTTTTTTTTCAATAAAATGTATGATTGTGAGGATGTTTTCCACTGCAGGAGAGTATTTGTGAAAGCCTATCTATTATTTTCTCATATTTCCATCAAAAGTCCCCTGGATACAAATGCAGTTTATTTTTATAAAGATTTTCATTTAGATGAAGAAGTAGGCATATAGGTTGGTAGTTATTGATATCTTCTCAATTGCCTTTTCCCCCTTAGAAGTAATATATCTCTGAATCACACTTTATTTATTTTTTTTAAATCTCTGATATGTTTACTTATCTAGGAACATGTTGTAATCCTTCCACTAGACGATAAGGTCCTTTAGGTAGAGGCAGGGTTTCTTTTATATTTGTATAGCTACCACCTAGCACAGTTCCTGACAAATAGGTGGTTAATGTTTCTTGATTGATGCGATCAGAACCTGACAACTTTTTTTATTACTCATTCTGCTACTACTCAGAAGTATTATGACTCACCAAGTATGCAGTTCTTTCAAATAGTGACTATAATACCAGAAACTCAGTTTCATACTATTTCACTTAAATCATAGATTTAGAGATGAAAGGGAAACTAAAGGTTACATGTTCAAATCCCTTCATTTTACAGATAAGGAAACTGAGGTCAAAAGAGTTTACTTGCCCAGTCAAATAGGTAGTAAGTTTCAGAAAAATTGCTGTGAGTGTTAAAATCCTATCCTAGGGGACTGTGATGACATGTGAGTAGCAAGTTCATCTTCTTTTTGAAAACTTATCACCTTAAGTCAACAAAAGTCATGTAAATTGTAACAAGTAGTATAGTAAGAAGAGGAAGAAAAGATTGAAAAATCCTCTATACAGTGTATTCCATAATTACAGTAGGGGATTAAAGGAAGAACCCATTCCCGCATCTCACACTCTAGTACTTTTCACATCCTCCATTTGTGTGAATGTAAGTTTATTGTGAGAAGGCATGATTCTATTATTTTTACTTGTATCCCTAGGCCCTAACAAACATCCTGCCACAGTAATGACCTCAATAAATACCTGCTGATTGATTACAGCTGTACATAGATCTCCATTTTCAGGTTCATATATACACACACACAAATATACATTTATGTATATATATATATATATATATATATATATATACATACATATATGTATGTATCTATGTGTGTCTATGTTTATACACGTATACTTACATACACATATATAAGTTCTCTTTTATCAGCAACCCCTTCTTATTCCCCATGCATAGCATGTAATGGGAAGGACTGGAAGAAGAGAGTTTTCAGTTTCAATGTTATTCAGGTATTCTCAGTTGTGTCTGACTCTTCTTGACATCATTTAGGGTTTTCTCAGCAAAGATTCTGGAGTAGTTTGCCATTTTATTCCCCAGACTATTTTACAGATGAAGACCTGATGTAAATGAGGTTGAGTGATTTGCCCCCAAGTCACACAGCTAATAAGAGTCTGAGGCTGAATTTGAACTCAGAAACTTCAGAATTGGCACTCTATCCACTGTACTGCATAGAAATCCAGAAGCCCAGAAGAGAATTATATTCACCCAATGACCAGAGAGGTTAAAAATTGAGGGGGTAGAAAAAGCTCAATTAACCCAGAGCTTATCTTCTCAGCCAAGAAAAGGATAGAGTATAATTTCCCTATGAAAATGGATCCTGCTGGCCTGTTTTCAATCTTTATTCATCTTGAGCCTTCTATAACTCTTGGCAATGTTGATTTCTCTCTTTTCCTTAATTGTCTTCTTTCCATGTATTAGGGATACTACTCTCTCCTGGTTCTCCTCCTACCTTTCTGACTAATTCTTCTCCTTTACCTTTGTTGGATTCCTATCTCGGTCATAACCATTAAATATTTGGTCTCTCATAGACTCTGTCTAGGATCCCTTTTTCTTTTTCTGTTTATATTACTTCATGTACTGATCTCATCAGCTTCCAAGAATTTAATCATATTTCTATGTTGATTATTTTCAAATCTATCCTGTACTAATGTCTTTGCTAGCCTCCAGTCTCATATCTCTAATGATCTTGTAGACATCTTAAACTCAACATGTCTAAAACTGAACTGAACTAAACTTAAACTCAGCATGTCTAAAACTGAAAGAATTTTCTTTCCCTTTAAACCTTCCATGCTTCCAAACAAACGTATTACTGTTGAGATTACCATCATCCTCCCAATCCCTCAAACCTACAAAACTACATATAATCCTCAACTCCTCACTGTCTCTCCCTAACCCCACCCCATATCTGATTTGTTGCCAAAATCTGTCAATTTTGCCTTTGGAATCTCCCTCATATATACTCCCTCTCTCTCCTCTGATAGTTTCATAACCTTTGTGCAGTGACCATCATCCCACCTCTTGGATTATAGTAGCCTGCTAGGTCTGCCTGCCAGAAGTATCTCCGTACTCCAATCCATCCTCAATTGAGCTGTCAGATTTTTTTTTCTAAAGTAAAATTTCAATCATATCATCCACTCCCTTTTAATAAACTTCACTGGCTGCCTATCACCTCAAGGATTAAATAAAAATCTTCAGTTTGGTGTTCAAAGCCTTAGATTACACAGTCCTACATCCTTTCCTTCCCATCAGAACACATACCTTTCCAGTCTTTTCTCTATCGTACCCACAGCCACATCTATCCAATGATACTAGTCTCCTGGCTCTTCCACAAGCAAGGTACTACATCTGTCAGCTATGGGCATTTTCCTCTGACCACAGCCCCCAAACCTAGAATTATCTCCCTGCTCATAACTATCTCTTGGCTTCTTTAGTTTCCTTTAAGTCCCAACTAAAATCAACTTGTCCAGGAAGTCTTTGCTAACCTCTTGAATTCTAATTAACTCTAGCGCCCTCCTTCTATTAATTACTTCCTATTTATCCTGTATAAAGCTTGTTTGTACCTATTTACTTATAGTTGAGAAAACTGAGGGAATTAGGACAACAAGTGGTTGTGGGAATTTTGCAAACTTCACTGACTCCGTCTTGTGACTTAATTCTGGAGCTAGCTCAGTTCCCTTTCTATTTAACTCTAATTAGATCAATTTCTGTCTTGTGAGAAAACCTTATTGTATTGTATTGTTTTCATTTAGCCCTGTATGTTGGGAAACCTGGGCCCCCTCTCTCTGTTGCTTAGAGACCCTTAACCAAGGACCTAGATTATGTTGACTGGAAACTCAGCCAGATTCAAAGTTAATGCAAGGAGTTTTCTCACAATTACATATCTCAAGCATCCCATATGTCATCTGAAAACTGGTCCCATGTTGATCAGTCAGTTATTATTTCTACATTTCTTGGACTATTTACAGATACTTTGGGAAGTAGAACAACTCCTTTTCTGATCTCAGGGAGTTGAACTTTTTTATTCTCCTCTTCCCAAATTGGAAAGTCCATAATCTTGCATTCAATTAAAAATCAGATTGTCTAGTGTACTGTTTCTCTTTAATTAACTGACTTTATTTGATTAATTGTTTTTAATGAATAAAAATCTGTTTCTCCCTGTATTTGGGATCCAGACCTAATCTGAGGGGTTCTGGTCCTGCTTACCTGATTACCTGTTAGGTAATCAGCATGTATCCCTTAATAAACTGATATACTCAGAAGATTGGATTTTTGTTTCTTCAATCATTTTATCTTTCACCTGCCACATTGTCTCCTGATTGGATTATGAGCTCCTTGGAAGCCTCTTTTTCTATTCCCAGCATTCAGCACGATGCTTGGCACATACTAGATGCTTAATAAATGCTTATTGGTTGACTGTGGAACATCCTCAATCGTCAACTGAAGAACAGTTCTGAAATCTCCCAGCACTACTCATGGTCTAGTGAGAAGAAAAGATTATGGCTGTGGGATAAGGGAGGAGGCAAATAATCTGGAGGTCACAGCTACTATAATGCGGGAGGAAGAAGAAGAATTATCATTGAACATGTATATTATATATATGTAATATATATACACATATATACACACACATATGCCTATGCATATATAATGTTTATAGATAATTATATTATATTCAACATCTCTGAAGAAACAAAATCACAAGTAATAAAGAAGCCAAAAGGGATTTAAGATATATGTCCATCTTGTAAAGAATTATTTTGTTTATATATATGTATATATATACACACATATATGAAATTTATTTACATTTCAGTTTTTAATAAGTCATTTCCCCAAGAATTTGACTTATAAATTTTCTCCCCATCTCTCCCCTTCCTCCAAGCCAGGACCAGTTTGTCCTTCCTTCTATCATGCCCCTTCTTCTATCCCCCTCCCCTCTATTTTCCTGTAAGGCAAAATTGATTTCTATACCCCATTGCCCGTACATCGTATGTCCCAGTTGAATGCAAAAACAATTTTTAACATTTATTTTTAAAGCTTTGGGCTCCATATTCTCTCCCTTCCTTCTTCCCCACCCATCCTCACTGAGAAAGCAAGCAACTCAATATAGGTCATACATGAGTAGCCATGCAAAATACTTCCATAACAGTTTTATGAAAAACTTACCACATTTCCCTCTGTCCTTTCCTGTCCTCCATTTACTCCCTTGACCTGTCCCCCAACAATAGTATTTGCTTCTGATTATCCCTTTCCCCAATTTGCTGTCCCTTCTATTATCTTCCCTCTCCTGTCTCTTTCTCCTCTGCCTTCCTGAAGGGTAAAATAGATTTCCATACCCAATTGAGCATGTGTTATTCCCATCTTAGGTCATAAGAATAAGGCTCACTCATTCCCTTTCATCTCCCCTCTCTTCCCTTCCATTGTAAATTTCTTTCTTGCCTCTTTGACGTGAGATGATTTGCTACATTCTACCTCTCACTCTCTCTTACTCTTAATATATTCCACTCAGGAGTAAATATTATTTTTTAGGTATTCTCCCTTCAAATTCTGCCTCACCCTGTGTCCCCTATTTATGTATACACACACAGACACATACACACATACATATTCATATGCACATACGCATATACATACATATATATACACATATAAAATATACCCATTCATGCCTACATATATATGTATGTATTTATATTTATATATATTTATTTATTCCCTCTAAGTACTCTGATAATGAAAAAGGTCTCATGAGTTACAAATATCATCTTTCTGTGTTGGAATGTAAATACTCCAACTTTAATGAGTTCCTTATGGTTTCTTTTTCCTGTTTACCTTTTCATGCTTCACTTGATTAGAAACAAGAACTATTTTAAAGGACTGGGCATATTAAGTGCTTAATAAATGTTTTTCATTCATTCATTCATTCATTTATATGATGGGAAATAAAAGTGACCCAGTTATGGTATGAGAGTAAACATAGTATGGAAGTAAAATTATTGGATTTCAAGTCAAGGTCTGAATATTATCCCAATTCTGCTGCTTGCTCATGGAGTGTCTTTGGGTAAGTTTTTTTTACCATATCTGAACTTCAGTTTCTTAAGTCCAGCTTCAGAGCTGCAGACAAGATGACTTCCAAGGTCCTGTGTGCCTTTAAATCTATGTGATGGACAGTTTGACAGTACAATGTGGACACATATGTACATATAAAACGATTTATACATATATGTATACTCATGTATACACAAATAAGATGTGTGTGTGCAAATGCAGGTATAGGTATACCCATATATATTTATTTGCCCCATATAGTTTACGTTTGCTTATATGTGGGAATACACTAAAGTTCAGTCATTTCAATTTTGTCCAACACTTCATGACTTCACTTGGGGTTTTCTTGTCAAAGTTGCTAGAGTGGGAAGCAGGGTTAATTGACTTGCCCAGGGTCATACAGCTAGTAAGTATCTGACCCCAGATTTAAATTCACTAAGATGAGTCTTCCTGGTATGATGTCCAGTACTCTTATCTATTGTGCCACCTAGCTACCTGTACACATATATACCCACATATAAAATCTAGAGGCAGTTCTTCAGTAAATTGGGTAAGTTCTATCTTGAGGACTTATGGGAGCAGATAGGCAGGAATCATACAGGATGAGGAAGAATGGATGGGATGAAATATGTCTGCTTGAGGAATTCTTATTTTAGTGAGATCACAGATCTATGGAATTATCAATTTATATTTCAAAGGTAGTAGGATAGAAAACAGGTATAGAAAATCATTTTTCTCCCTTTCATTCCTAAGAATAGAAGAAAATCACTTAATAATTAATCAAAATTATATATTAATTTGCTGCTCATAAATAATATTTCAGTATCATTTCAAAGTAATTAAAATGTTTAATAGGAAGAAACATGGAATAACAAGTAGTCAGTTGACCTTAGCGTTAGGGAGATCCAGGCTAATCTCTGCCTTTTACACATAAGGACTAAGTAACCATGGACTCACTTCAGTACACCAGGCAACTATCTAAGATTCTGTTACAAATGAATCCCCATATTCAACCTTAGTATATACCCATACACACACACACACACACATATAAACACACTGTTATTTTTAGTTATGATGTCCAACAAGAGCCTGCAATTAAGCCAAACTCTCACCTACAAGATTGCAATGTTCCAAGACTTGACACAATCAGTATGGCATCATTTGTAAATGGGAACATGTAGAGAACCCTCTCTTCCATATGACTTCTCTATTGCATCTCTTTCATGACAATGATGAACACCTTCGACAAATGTGCATCTCCTGTTTATATCCCTCTCCTAATATTAATATTAGAGCAGCATTATCTCTTTACAAAATAATTTTTAAGGAACTGTGTATAATTTTAGCACATTCATTGGAGAAACAGAGTTATTTCTGAGTTCTCAGACATTTCTGTATTTTAGAATCAAGGACAAATTGTCAATAATTTGCCCAAGTGGTACTTACATGGCCTGAATATCATGACATTATTGGTTGGTTTTGAAGCTAAAACTAGATGTAGAGATTCAATTAATTGTTTTAAATTTTATTTCATAATTGATAACATGCCTAATGCCCAAAAAGGATTCTGGAGACTCAGAATATTTCCCTGATTATTTGTTGACTAATTTCAGTCCAGGCTCTCTGTCAAACTAGCTATGTATACAGACATAGTCTTAGACTCATACGTTTTGGTTTAAAACACTATTTGGTAATGATTAGTTTATCATAGATTTTAAAATCATAATCAAGGCGGTCATAGTTAGCAATTTAAACATTGTCACTGGGTAGCTATTAAAGTTAGGGTATATTTTTTTCCTTCAAATCTAGCTAAGTTTTTAGAAGGAGATAATTAGATGAATAGAACAAAATAAAACTATGGAATCTTTCAATAAAAATTTCCTTTTCAGAATCTTGTAATGCTCATGTTCCCTACATTTTATCCCTTTTACAATATGTAAATCCTCTAAAAAGTAAATAAGATAAGAAGATTTGATCACATAACATGCTAATTATTTCTATATTTACTCACCAGATTTTGTTAGAACCAAAAGTTCTGATTTGATTTTGTTAGTTTGTCTTCTTGGTTTAATTCAGATATAGTTAAGAACATTCAATGACTCACAATTAGCACAAAACATAATTTCTAGTTCATTTGTGGTCTTCATCCTATTTTATGCACCATAGAAGTTATGAAGAAACCAGTTTGATATGGTCAGTCAATGTAGATCCAGACAACATAAGGGAGGGACTGGCTCGAAGTTCCATCATATGAGTAGGTATTAAATCATTAAGATTAGTGTTTCCTTAGATATGTTTTGTTGGAAAGTTAACCTATCTGCTAAGCTATCTTTGTCAATATTATAATTATTTATTCATTATAGATTAACTGTGTGCCTATGGAAAATTTACTTAATCAGTCAGGTATCCAGCCAGCCTTGATGACTATAAGTTATAGGTGAATTGCCTAGCTTGCTACCTAGAGTCAGCTGGGGAGTGTAGTGGATAGTGTCCTGAGCCTAGAGTTACAAAGACGTGAGATTGAATCCTATTTCAGATATTTACTAGTTTTGTAACCATGGACAAGTCTTTTAACCTTTACTTCTCTCATTTTCCTCATGTTCAATAGCATATAAGTAGGTACAGAAGAGGCAAAGAGTATGAATAGTCAAAGTTTGGTGTTTAGCAAGACAAGATGGCAGATAAAATAAAGAAAGATAGCATGGAGTGAGCTAGATCATCAATAGTCAATTGGAAAGGAAAAGTTTGGCTAAAGCAAGAGTGATAGTCTGAAAAGGTAGTGAGAGATAGGGAGATTGGAAGCCACAGTGATGATGACCAACTGTCAGAAGGAGTAAGACATAAGGAAATATGGAGAGATAGCTAATTGATTATATAAAGAAATTTTAGAGATCTTGAATATGGAGGTAGAATATTTTTGAGTAAAGGCAAGATCAATAGAATGAACATCTCTGTCTAGGTATGGTGGGGTGGAGGATTAGGTCATAGAAAATTTGCAACTTGAATTATGAAGTTAGCATATTTAACATAAAATTTTGCCTTCCCTTAATATGGAGGCAGAAGTTGATGTATCATCAAAGAAGGCGTGAGCCAGGCACTGAACTCACTGAGATTGTGGAGAGGATATCTTGTGTGGCTGGTAGATAATAGTCATCAGAACCAGGATTGGATGATAAATTTAGATCAAGTGAACCTCAATGTTAATGATAAATGGAGAATCTGAAAATAACAATATAAATTAGCAAGAAGTATCTGACTTCCCTACTAGGAACAGTGAATTGGAGAATATGGGGGAAGGGAAATCCAATTCTATAAAGAAAGGTTAGGTTGGCAGTGTTATGTGAAGGGAGTCAGATGTCAGTGAGTGCTAGAGAAGAGGTATCATGATACAGAGAATGATTTTTTGGATTGGTGTCAGAATACTGGTTTAGAATCCTAGATAAGCTATTTATAATTGTGTGACCTTGGGTGAGTTATTTAATTTCTCTCTGCTTCAATTTCCTCATGTATAAAATGAGGAGCTTGAATTAGGTGGCTTCTAAGGTCTCCTACAGCTCTAAATCTATGATCCTATGATGAAGGTAATGAAAAGGGAAGAAATACAAAATAGAAGGAAGTTTTGTCTTGAATTCCAATGAACTCAGTGGTAGGGATGGGCAGATCTAGAGTGGGAAATGGGGGGGGGGGGACGGTTGAAGTGTATTAGAATGAGGGCAAAGACCACTGGGATTGGAGAGTATATTCATTCTCCAGCAGAAGAGTCTTTGATTATATCTAAGATGCAGAGAGTAAGAGGGGGTGAGATTATGCTAACTATTGGGGAGATGAACAGAGTGGAACAAAGGAAGGAAGAAGAGAAAGAAGGAAAAAGAGAAAGAAGCAAAGAAGTAAGGAAGAAGCTAATAAAGGAAAATGATTAGAAGGTTCAAGGCCTCAATGTGTTCCTGAACCTAGAGGTCTCAAGATAGTGCTCAGTTTTCTATCTTCAGCCATTGTCTTTATGTCTTGCTATGTCAACACCTAAAATCTTAGTATACTCAAATTCAGGTCATGGTGATGTTGTGTTCCAGGTGCCTCCTGAATCCTTGTCTGAAGCCAGGAGGTGTGAATGTGTCCTGAAAACATAAGAAAGTTCCTGCTTGAATAATTTTGATGACCCTTTCCTTTTGGGTTCTCATTGTTTTGTAGATTTTCATGACACAGCTCTCTCAGTTCTGTTCCCATCTATATTTTCACTCCTCACTACCTATTACTGAATCATTATCTACAGTATATCACCTAACTGTTAATATATCAAAAGGCCCTCTCATGGGTCCTCTTCTCTTTATATACTTTCTTTTTTACCTTATCTGCCTATATAGGTTTAATTAGTATCTCTATCCAAATGTCTTCCAGATCTATATTTCCAGTCCCCAGTCTCTTTCCTGAGTTCCATCAGTAATTCCCTATTGGATATCTTTAATTGGATGTCTTATAGGCATCTTAAAATCATCAGGGTCAAAACGGAACTTATCATTCCCACCCCCACTCCCAAACCACCCCTTTTTTCTATTGAGGACATCATTGCCCTTCTAATCAACCATGTTCACATGGTCATTGTCATTTCTGATTACTCATTCATGCCTCATATAGCCAGTAACCTCTTACCTAGGCTATAGAAATAGACTCCTAATTGGTGGGCCATTTCTGACTACTCTCCTTCTTCTGGATGCAGAAAAGTCTCTTGTTTGTAAACCTTTCAGTGAATTTATTTTGGTTACGCCCTTCCCCTGATCTAGATGACTAAGGCTAAGTAATATTATTTCCTTAAACACTCTCCCCTTGCTTCTATTCCATTCCTCCCCCCACTGCATGCACACACACACACACACACACACACACACACACACACATCATTCTGTTGCTCTTGTATGTTTAATTTAATCCTTAGGCCTTCTCTTGTGTGAGTTAAAATATGCCATAATATGAGAATATTGTTTCATTCATTACTCACCTGTCTGGTTTTTGTGAAAGCCTTTAGTTCCTGAGGAAAATGAGTTGGGAGTAATTAACCAGGATTGATTATCCTCATATATAAACCCTACATATAAAAAGCAAACAAACAAAAGTAGAGACTGGCTGGCTGTTTGTGAACAGTCCTTGATAGATGAGCACCAGTGGCTATTTACAAGAGCACAATATACTACTCTCATAAAAACTGCCGTTGACTTCTCTAAAATGATGCTCAAACTCAACTCTGACTCACATGTCTAGAATGTGGTATGATCCAGGCTTATAAAGAACAACAAATCATGTTGTACTGGAAATACTCAATGTCAGTGAGATTATTTTTAGTAGGTAAAGAAAAAAATGAAACTTATTTTGCATATCTCTTTGAAAATTCAAAACCTGAGGGTTAAACTACTATACTGTTTCCCTGACTGATCTTGCCATGGGTGAGGGCTGATGGTTTTCAGAATGGTGAAAAGCTGCAATTACTGAGAAAGAAAAGGCAGCTATACCTCTTCTGCATGTGAACTTAGTTGTTTCTAATTAATTGGAGAGTTTCTTCTTTAGGGAGAACTAGAAATCATCCCATTGTTTGCAGTAGTTCAGGGGAAACAAGACATAAAGAACATAATGATATTATCACACACTCACACACATGAATAGAAATGGGAATCAGCCTCCTTTTGTATGCTTTTGGATCTCCTAGATTTGTTATACTAAGCTACCTTTATTTTTTAAAGCCTTTCCCCCTCTCCCTCCACAATCTTTATCTCATCTAGTTCTTGTTAACTCCCATGAAACAACATCATAATAACCACTGAATTTTAGACTTGGAAAGGATCCAAGAGATCACAAAAGGAAAAAAAAGCCTTCATTTCACAGATTTAAAAACTGAGTCTCAGAATTGAAATGACTTACTAAAAGTCACACCAGAATTAAAGAACATTCAATCTGGAATTTGAGACACCCTGATTCAAATCCCACCTCTAAAAAAATGATTAACATGTTTTATCTCAGTCAAGTCATTTAAGTATCAGCTAAAATTGAATCTTTTAGTGCAAACCTTCTCTCTGTTAATTATTTCCTAGTGTGTGTGTTTGTGTGTGTGTGTGTGTGTGTGTGTGTCTGTGTGGAGAGAGACAGACAGAAATAGAGAGAGCTTGTTTCAATATATTTGTTTACATGTAGTCTCCCCCATTAAGTGGTGAGGTCCTTGAGGGCATGAGATTTTTTTTGCCTTTCTTTTTGGTAACCCCACCACTTAGCCTGGTGTCTGGCACATAGTAGGTACTCAATAAATATTGATTGATTGATTTAACCCCTTTGGCCTTTAATTTCCTTAAGTGTAAAATGAGGGTGTTAGACTAAGTACGTGTCCCTTCCTTCTCTCTCTATTGATGTTCCCATTTCATTTTATTTTGCAGGTGAATTAACTGACCCAAAGGAGGATTAAACTATCACCACCATTATGAATAAAAATAGCAGCTCCTAGTTTTCATGTTTTATAGTTCACAAAATGGTTTGTCTGCAACAAATCTAGAAAGTAAAACAAGAAAATCTTGACTTTATACTTGGAAAAATGAAATTCCAAGAAATTAACTGACTTGTCCAACATTATATACCAATTAGTGAAATACCTAAGGAAATATTACAGTTTCAACATCTAAGTCTAAGACTCTCATGACCTCACAAAACAACTGAGCATAAGAAGTGATCATCATTCTTCCTTGACAAAGTAATAATTTATGGGGGTGTAGGCAAGTGATGAAGCAGTAGGTGCAGGTACATTGGGAGCTGTAGTCACAACCCAGCACACAGGGGGCCCAGGCCACAGACTCGTTTCTCACTGGAAGCAACAGTGGGATCTGGCAGTCCCCTGGGTGTCTGAGTAGCCTTTTAAAGATCACACTGCTCACCTAGGGGTGTGAGGAAGCGGCTAGAAAAGGTGCCTTAAAAATTGTCTGCTTATCTAACCTTGGCCTGATTACTGTGGCAGGCAGGGAATCACACTCTGTCGTCGATCCACCCCAAATGTTCACATGAACTATCAGTGCCCAATCTATTGCAGAGCATTTGAGCTCATATTGGTGTGAATCAGCCACAGTCGGACACACTGAAACTTGACTTTATCATGGTGATGTCATTTTTGTGCTCTTTGAGAACAAAGGGCAACAACCAACCAACCAAGAATTTATGTCATATTTTTTAAACCATTTGTTAAAAGTCCACATGACTCCACCTTAATTCTGAAATCCCCAAGGTCTACAAATAATAATGAATTGGAAGTGCAAAGAATGTAGATATTTCCCTGCATAGTAAAAGCCAGCTTCATTCAAAAAGAGTAGGGTTCCAGTTATACTTTCTGAAATACACTAACTTTTTGACCCTTAATAACATCACATGGGAGAAGGAGCAAGACACAGTTGAGTGAGAAGCAACATTAGAGTCATGCACTCAAGGTACAGTTAAAGGCTTTTCTGTGCCTCAAACAACTCTAAAACTATAAATTGCAGAAGCTGCCAATCTTTCTGGGTAGGTGGTGGATCTTCACTGAGAATTCCCCATATCAAATTACAGGTATGAATATGTAATTGAGGAATGACCAATGAGTCCAGGCCTTGTGTCACAATATTGTGCGATGATAAAATCCCCATGTGGATTTCCTTGAAAGTGTTATTAGTCTGTTTATATGAAGACGAAGTGCCTTTCACTCCTGCGCAGGACCTGAGAATGCATTGGAAAGACACTAACTGGCCACCTTACTCTGTCTGTCATCTAGCTACAGATGATGAGAAGTAAATCTCCAAGTGAGAGGAGAGAATCCTAGGGCCTTTAATTTGTCCTTGAGTAATTAGCCCTGCTTTTATTTCTCTTTCTAGTGTGTTTCTTCTCCTACTACTTACTTAATACTAGGTGAAGGAGTATCCAGGTAGGCTGCAATATTATAAACTTTAAAAGGTAAGAGAGAAAGCCATCAAAGATACAGAAGCTAGAGTTTAGGCCAGAATGTATATCTACCAATATATACCGTTGGAATGAGTAGGACCCTCACACAGCTAAAACATTAGGATTTAAGTAGTGGATTTATCCACAACCAAGACCCTAACTAGGCCCTCCAAAAGAAAGGGGTTCATTTATTGAATATATTGCATTTGGAAGTGAATTTGATTGGAGTAATAATTTGTGAAAAATGCTGTAAATTTGTGCCCAGTAGGGATGAAAGTAGAAAAGGGCACCTCTTTCTTACGTTTCTCTTTATTACTCTTCTGAGAAATTATTGCTTTGTAAAAACTAATTGATGCTAGCTGGTTAAATGATACTAAGGCACTAATCACTGGAGAGCATTTATTATATAAGGTACACACTATTGTGGCCAAATTATATTAACAATAACACACCAGTTTAGAGGCTTAAACTGATGGCATTAGAGAAAGATGCCGCCCAATCCCTTAGGGATAGAATTCAGAGGAGAGATATATCCTTGTCTATAGATCTAGCTGTCAGATTTATCATCAGTTTAAGTGAAAATGGCAATAAATATGCTTAGAACATTTAAAGGTTCCAACCCCCCAAAAAAGTATAGATGAAAGTTTTTTTAGCCCATATCAAGACAAGATCTAGTTACAATATTGTTATATAGCTTTGAGACATTGAGGGTTAGAGGCCATTAAGAAATGAGTCTGAAATTGACACAAAGGTTAACGGGAAGTACATGGTAAATGTGACTAGGTGACAACCAGGAGTTTTGTGAGACTCAAATGAGATAATGAATTAAACACACGCACACACACACACACACACACACTTTCCAAACCTTAAAGCAATATATAAATATTGCTGAAGATGATGATGATTTTACAGTCATCAGACCTTCATTCTAGTGATGACTTCATTCACTGAATCTTCTGCTGCAATGTGGAGTTCTAGCAATGTTTATAGAGTAATATAGTTTATAGAGTAATAGGAATGTGCAACATAACAACCTGGGGTGGAGTATGCACATTCACTCTTAAGTTTAATCTGCATTGTTAATACTTTCTTAAGTCTCAATAATCAACAAAACAATACATCAAGCTCTGATTTGTGATTGTCCTGAAGTATAAAAGCTCACAATAACAGATAACAGTGGTCTCTTCCATGGGTAGAACTGGCTCTAGGAGACCCCTGGCTAACACATGCTGAAAATAAAGGAAATATGAAAGAGCAGTGATATGAAGGATTTTATGAAAAGTGCATGCACAAAAAGCCAAGATATAGTCATACAGAGAAAGTAATATTAATGAAAAAATAGTTCACATGCTCTACTGGTCCCCTCCAGAACCTGAGAAATTTCCCCAGCATACATGATGAATGCTCTCATGAACTTATGGGAGACTATAGACAAGAGATATACAAAATGGGCTGTAAATAGACAGGTTGTGATCTCTGTTAGAGTTAAGTATCCAGGAAAAGGAGATCAAATCTCTACTTGGGTATCTGAGAGTTCTTGGCTGGTCATTGACTGGATCATTTTCTTTTAAAGACCTCAAGAAAAACACATGCCTTGTGTAAGCCATTTAAAAAATGTTTCTTGAAATTATTTGAATGACAACATTAGAACTATCTTCCATACGCATTTTATACTCCAGTTATAGGCAATTACACTTTAATTGATTAATAGTCCCATTAATAGCCTCTCTGGATTCCAGCAAGTATTTATGAAGTATCTATATAATATCACATAATCAAATATATGAAAGATATCTAAATAATATCAAAATACCTACTTCAAAAGTGGGTGTGAGTTGCTATGTGGGAACACAGTTAAAGTAGTTATTAGTATTATGTCATGAAAATAAAACTGATTGGTTTTTACTAGGTTTAACTAATTACATGCTCCCATCTAAAAGCTTTCATTCATTCATTCACTTATTCATCCAACAAGTATTTATAAATAACCACTGGTTGCCAAGCACTGTGCTGGGAACTGGGGATAAAAAGACAAAAAAAACAAAAAAGGAAAAAAGAAGGAAAATGTGCTTGCTTTCTAGAAGCTTACATCCCACTTGAGGAGTGTAATATTAACACACATACAAAAAGTTAAATGCGAAATAAATATTGAGGAGGAATGTCACTTGATATCTGAGGGGGGAGATAGTCTTTATGGCCCTTGAGATGAGCCATGAAGGAAGTTTTGAACTATATTACAAAGAAATAGAAATTTATGTGAAATATCTTTTGTAAAGGTACAAAAATGGGATATCAAGTATCTTATATAGGCAAATAGAAATATAGATAGATATTTAACAAAAATATAGACAAGTAGATCATTTGTTAATTACTATGTGATAAGGGCTTATTTTAAATGCTTTGAATTCAAATATGAGTAAACAATTTAGTCCCTGCCCTCAAAGAGGTTATAATCTAATGGGTGAAATAAATCCATAAAAGAGAATTAATTAGAAGCAAAGGTTGGAAGGTGAAGCATGGGCAGTTTCCAACAATAGTACAGAAGCAGTACTGGTTGGGATATTGGCGATGTAATGGAAAAACTTAACTCTCAGAGCCAAAGGTCCCAGGAGCAGAGGTTAGATGACCTGGAGAGAGATGTTAGAGGTCATGGTCTGAGTTGATGAGGAATCATTTTGAATGGTTGAAGAAATGATAGCAAATTGGCCAGTTTGGCTAGAAAATGGAACAAATGGAGGATAATGTGCAGTAATCCTGAAAAGGTAGACATGAACCGCATTGTGTGTGTGGGGGGGTGGCTTTCAAAGTCAAATAGTTGTGTTTGTATTTTACTCTAGAGGTAAAAAGCAATACTGGACTATTTTTTTTTAAGAGAGGAGTAACTTGCTCAGATACGTGCTTTCAGAGTATTAATGTGCGGATGTGTGAAGGATCAACTGTAGAAGGGAAGACCCAAGGGCAGAAAGAACAATTTGGAAACTATTGCAATAGTTCAAGCAAGATCTGATAAGGGCCTGCAAAAGTTTTGTGAATGGACAAAAGGGAACCAATACGTGGAAGTTGTGGATGATGTCAGTTGACGTATGAAGCAAAGGAAAGAATTAGGGATGACTCCCAGACTGCAAACCTGAGAGACTGGTGGTTTCCTCAGTAGAAAAAGGGAACTTAAGAATCATGTAGACTTCGTGGGAAAATAAAAGAAATTCTATTTTGGATGTAGTGTTTTATGTAAGATATCTGGGGGATATTCACGACCATTGCAACATTCAGCTGGTGATGCAGGACTGGAAGGGACAGGAACTAAGGTTGGGAGTTACAAGCATAGAGATGATAAGTAACGTTTTGAGAGCTGATGAAATCATTAAGAGGGAGAATGTAGAGAGAAAGGATGATAAGGTCCAAGAAAGACTCCTAATATACATCCACAGTAAGGGTGAAGGGCAGGGTTAATGGTCTAGTAAAGAATATTGAGGCATAAAGGCAGCTAGTAAGAGAACCAAGAAAAGCAATGACATGAAACCTCAAGGAGAAGAGAATAAGGGCATACTTGGGGGACATTGAGGGTTGGTTGCAGACCACCACAATAAAGTGGATCACATGAATTTTTTGATTTCCTTATCCTTGTAGAAGTGATGTTTACACTATATTATAGTCTATCAAGTATGCAATAGTATTGTATCTTTAAAAATGTGCTTACCTTAATTAAAATATTTTATTGCTAAAAATGCTAACCATTATTTCAGCCTTTATCAAATTATAATCTTTTTGCTGGTGGAAAGTTTTGTCCCTATGTTGATGGTTACTGACTGATCACTATGGTAACCCCCAAAAGTTGTCTGTGTCAATTTCTTAAAATATAAAGTTCGCCAAATCCATTGATTCTTCCTTTCATTTGAACACTTAGATGCCATTGTAGGGTTATTAGTTGGACTAATTTTCATATTGTTGTGTGTTGGAATAGGGAAGCCTGAGGAAAGGGAGAGAGATGGGGGAGCATGAGTGGGAAGAACAGTTAAAGCACACACAGTATTTATCGATTAAGTGCACTGTCTTATAAGAGCACTGTTTGTGGGGCCCCAAAACAATTATAATAGTAACAGCCAAAATTACTAAGAACAAATTATTATAACAGATATAATAATAGTGAAAAAATTTGAAATATTGTGAGAATTACCAAAATGTGACAGAGACAAAAGAAGGGAACACATGCTGTTTGAAAAATGGTGCTAATCGACTTGCTTGACACAGGATTGCTACAAACTTTTAATTTAAAAAAAATCATCATCAATAACAAAGCTAAATATCTGCCAATACAATAGAGTACAATAAAACAATGAAGCAATATATGCCTGTGACCACAAAGAGGCATGGGAGAGTGAGACAGTGGTAAAGAAATACAATTATTCAGTTACTTTATATTTATTTTGTATGTGTTTTGTATTTTGTTTATATGTATTGTAATTGATAGTGGTAAATGTTCACCAGCTGACTCTCAAAAAATTGTACACTACATAATTTCAAATTTAATATGCAATATTTTCTCTATGCTCTTAAATCTAGACAGCAAAAAAATAGCAAATTAAGTCTTGATTTTCAGACATTTGTTTTTTTCCAAGGTGTAAATATTGATCTATCCTATCCCACCTGTCCCCTCCATGCACACATTTACATATACTCATGTCAGTAGATTATAAATCCTTACATCCCTAGCTATTCTTGATGGCTAGGATGGTTTTCTTTCAGGGCTTTGTATAGCAAGTACCTTACACATTTAAGTAATTTTTATGAAGTTAATTTGTAGTATGAATGTGTTATCTAAAGCCAACCAAAACAATATGTTCAACCCAAAATACATACATGCCTTTGTTGTCAACAAGTAGGGTTCAACACAGACTATGAAGTTACAAATATCAGTCATCATCCTTGAGGTACTTCTAGTGACACAGTAAGCCTTTTAATGACCAGGAAGGCAATAAAGCTGCAAAGGAAAAAATAAGAAGCAACTAATTGAAACTAAAAAAAAAAAAGATGAACTTCCCCTGAAAAAGCAAAATAATGAAATTAAGGGTGCCCTAATTCACTTTTGTGAGTTATCTAATTGTATCTTAAGATCAAAAGCAAACAAGAATTTCTTATGGAATCATAGAATAATAGAAATGAAAGAACTATTTAAGCTGTAATGACCAAAATATATGTACAAAATCAAAATATTTTGATTCATTTACATACTAAGTGAAAAATTCATTCAGCCAACAGAATCACTGGCAATTAAGCTGTTACATATTTATATGTTTCCAAATACCTGTATATTTTGTCATTGGGCAAAATACTGTCTGGATGAGAAATAGAAAAAAAAAGTCATTCGAACATCTGGATGTTACCACTTAACATCCAGATGTTTGAACCAGGTAGTTGTTGTTGCATAAATATGGCCCAGTGTTGTCACTACTGAGGATTATTTAAATGAGATCCTGAGACAAGTTCTATTGAAACAGTATCTTTTGCTTAAACCATTTATATTTGTCCCACATAGCAATGAATTTAAATATGTATTACAAGAAATGACTGCATTATTCCTAAATTAATGGGTTAGATAATTAATGTTCATTTTAACATCTTTAAATTGGTTTTCCATGAGAAAAATGTATTTTCCATTATTTATTTTAAATAAAACAGTAGGATAGTTTGAAAAAAGTTATAGATTAAGATAAAAGAGAATTCACTCAATGCCTGATTTTCCCCTCCTACACACATAAGATAAGGGTTTCCTCCCATATTTACTATTAGACAAGATTAATTGTTTAGTTTCATAATTCTATTAATTTCTAATTGGTTAGTATTATTCCTATAGATTGCTTCAAATGTAAGTTGGTTAAAGATTGTGTAGAGGTGAAAACTGCATTTATTTTATTTTAATGTGAGGTGTATTCCCTGTGTGCTTGTCTTTCTACATGTGATTTCTTTGGGTATCTACTTTCCCTGTTAGTTCTACATGTATATTTGCAAAAGTGCTCCCCACGTTTATGAGGAGGATCCATCATTACCACACCTAATCATCAGTGAGTGCCTTTTTTTTGCATTCATTTTTTTTATTTCATTTTTCTCATTAACATATAAGGAAAAATTTTTAGCATTCTTTTTTTTTTTTAATTTTGAGTTCCATATTATCTTAGTGAGTACCTTTTAAATGAGTTCTCTAACTAGGTATCAAAAAGCAAATATGTGGGTAGAAGCTTATGAACTATATTTTTGGGAGTGTAGATCCATAAAATACCATGAAACTGGAGTAGTAATTCTACAGTGAGCATGAACTATGAGTTAATCGGTTTGTAGCCCCATTATATGGAAGCAATTGAATATATAACTTTGGCTTTGCAGACAATGCTAGAATTGCAGATACAAACTTTATAAAATATTTTAAAATTATAACATTATAGAGAAAGTATTGCAACTCTTAGATATCAAACTTGAGATAATGAAAGAATGTTTTAAAATCCATAGGTAACAAGACTTAATATTATAATAATAACTCTCATTTATACAGTGCTTTAAAGTTTGCAAAGTACTTTACAAATATTATTTCATTTTAATCCTCACCTGGGAGGAGGGTACTATTATTGTTCCAATTTTATAGATGGAGAAACTGAGGCTGAAGAGGTTAAGTCATTTGCTAAAGTGACAGAGTTCTCTGAGACAGGATTTGAACTCAAATCTCCCTGCTTTCACACTCTAGTCAATGTACCACTTAGATGTCTCTTAAGTATTTCTCAATACAGTAACACCTTAACGTTCGAGATTTCACGAATTAATGACAATCTCATCTGCCTACAATACAATTCTGGTGTTAATGTTTGAAGTTCTGTTTAAGATGTGGTAGAGATAGACCATTTAGATTAAAAATGTTCCTCTTCTAGTACCTGTGTCTAATAATATGGTATGATATAGATCAGCTATAATACGTAACATAACAGCATAGGAGATTTACAGAGGTACCAAACAAAGTGCTATGTAAAGCCTGAACCTAGATAAGAAACCAAAAGAAAGTAATAATTACCTTTGATTAGCAATAGAAAATAATTTTTTTGGTATTAAATACTTATTACTTTACAATTTTGATATGGTTGGTTTTCTAGTTCCCAAGTCTACAGTCAAATTGAAATTGGAAGGGGAAAAGTTGTATTTTTTTCAGGAGTCAGGCAGAATAACAGGCTGTGAAAGGAGTGATAGCTAATAGCCTGAAAATGAGAAAAGGTAGAAAAATCGTTGAAAAAATATAGGTGAAAGGTCAGAAAGCAAAATGGGATGGGAACAAATATGTTTTATAGTCCAGTGCAAAAGTTGATCCCCATCCCATACTTCTGATTTGTTATGAAAATATTATATTAAGGTGATTATCCTCTCTTTAAGAAGGTAGTTTGGGGAAGGGAGTTCTTATTTAAATAAAAGATGTAAAAGGTTGTTTTAGAAAATGTCTGTGTAATATTAAGGTAAACAAAATTTTGCTGCTTGTAACAGTAGGTTTCATTTGCCTCTGATGTGTAACAGCTCATTCCCAGAAGGTGCCAGGTAAGTGAGATGTCATCATATTGTACATTTTGATTCAATTTGAACTGAATAAAATGAAACATAAGGTCGTTTCCCTTTAGGTATGAAAATTAAACATAAATTTTCATCTCCTCTGAAGATACCATAAATTAAAAATATTAAGGGATATACCTTTGCAATTTTTGTCTCTGCTTAAACAAAGACTAAAGAAAAAAATGAGAATTTTTACTATAAGAATTAAACTGTGTATATATACACACATGCATGCAGGCACGTACATACACACACACACACACACACACACATACACAGTCATACATATAAAATTTGACAGCTTGAGGATCTCCTTTTACCTTTCTCCCCACTAGCCATTCCCTCTTTTCTTCTACCAGTTCAGATTGAAATCCATTTAAAATGCTGTTGAAAGTCTCCATGGGCAAAAATAGTAGTATCTTTGGGCCAACGTAATGATTAAACTCTCTCAGATAAAAAGAACACAGTTTATCACTGGATCCTTATTCATAGCCTTTTTGGTTCCATGATATCTGACAGATTTCACAGTGTCCTAGCAGAATTTTCAAGAACACAGGAAATTTCTCACATTCTAGTCAGGAATAAATGAGAAGAGGATTTTAATAAAGGACTCTCAAAAAGTATTTTATGAAAGCCTAAAAATAGTTTCATAGGGCAGCTAGGTGGTACAGTGAATAGAGCACTAGTGCAGGAATCAGGAGGACCTGAGTTCAAATCTCACCTCAGACATGTGACACTCACTAGCTGTGTGACCTTGGGCAGGTCATTTAACCCCAATTGCCTCATCCTGGGTCATCTCCAGTCATCCTGATGAATATCTGGTCACTGAATTCAGATCGCTCTGGAGGAGAAGTGAGGCTGGTGACCTGCACAACCCTCCCTCACTAAAAACAAAGTCAAGTGCAAGTCATGTCATTATTTCTCTGATGGCATGGTCTTATTCAGCAATGAAGGTTGAACACACAGAAACATAATTTCATGTAAGACCCAAACAATCCAGGCAACTTGATTTGATTTTGAAAAACAATGTAGTACCTAATTCAATCCTTCCTCCTTGATCTTAGAATGAGTCATGAATTCCTTCAAAAGATTGATCAACATGAAGTTGGAGTAACCTGCTAAGAGAATTAACCTGTGACAATTTCTAATTGTTCATTACAAATACTGATTTTAATTTTTAAATGAGGTATGATAGTATCCTATAGGCACAGCCTTCATTCAATATTCTAATCTGTTGCTTGAAAGTTAGGTGACATAATGGGTGGAGTTCTGGGCATGTAGTTAGGAAGAATTATCATTCTTGGTTCAGATCTGATCTTAGATACTGACTAGCTGCATGGCCCTGGGCAAGTCAGTTAATGTTGTTTGCCTCAGTTCCTCATAGATAAAATGATCTGGAAAAAGAAATGGCAAACCACTCCAATATTTTTGCCAAGAAAACCACAAACAGGATTATGAACAGTCAGACATAACTGAAATAAGTTAACAACAAGAAATCTCTTGCTTTCTCCCTAATCCTCAGAGAAAGTCATCCACCTCATTTTTAAGTCACATTTGAACAGCATGTACACACAGAAACATGTGTGTGTACCTATATGTGCATGTATGCATGTGAGCATGTATATACATGCATGCATATCTATATGTATACATACAATCACTTCTTAATCAGAAAGGAAGCTCATGTAACCCAATCCCTCTAATTTGACAGATGAGCAAACTGAAGATCAAACATATCAAGTAGCTTAGCCAGCAAGGTCATACAACTGAGTAACAGAACTGGGACTCAAACTCAAACTCTCCAACATTAAACTCTGTACTGGTTCTATTTTCCATTGCTGCACTCACGTACATGCATACATACACAAATATATACATAAGGCAGGATATCTATCTGTCTGTCTATCTATCTATCTATCTAGCTATCTATCTATCTATCTAGCTATCTCTCATCTATTCTTTATTAAAGCCATGTATGATACTACACCAAGGAACTTGATCCTAGCAAATTAAGGACCAGGATCAATTGATGTTTAATCGATTCCTTGTTTGATTTCAAAAAGATCAAACAATGGACTATTGGATGGTGTGCTTCTGTCAGTTCACTGAGCTGGAAGATGAAAAAAATATTTATAGCTTAAAAACTGATGACTGATGACACATCAATTTGGATGACATTTGAACATTTATACTGCTATAAAATCAATAAAACACTCTCCAAAATCCTAATTACCATTGGATTAATGACTAGAAGATAATTTCTTAATAAATATCAATGTCAGGTAAGAATAAAGAAAGTGACCGGAGTCAATGAGCATCTTCTTTACTCAGAGATTCATTTAATCAGAATGGAATTTCAGAGAATTCTGACCATCAGAAGACCTATTTGCTCACTGGCTCGAAATGTTAAATGTCTTCCTGAATTTACATTGTAAGAGTCATAATTTGCCTCAGTTCAGAACTCCAAGACCTTGATTTGACTTTCCTTGATCCATGACATGCACAAGTAAATTAGAACCCAGGAAAACAGTAATTTCCTTCTTTGGAGACATATCTGTATATGTGTTTGTTTACTCTTTTACTTTAATTCACTGCTGTCTGGAATAGGATCTGACATGAAATCATATTTGAGGGAATTAGGATTTTTAAGTAAACTAAGTTTACTCACTTTACTCAAGAATTCCATTGTATATAGAAAATGATTAACACATTCTTTAAAAGTAGCAATATCTTATTTTGGAACTTTAATTCATTCAATAATAAAAAAGGCATCATACATAAATAGAACTTGAAATAGAAAAAAATGAATTAAATATCCCAACAATATAGATATGCTAACATCACTGAGAAGATGATCTATTAAATTTAAAAACAATTGTTGGGTGTGGAGCCAAGATTTCAGAGTAAAAGCAAGGACTTCCCAGAGCTCTCCCTCCCAAATTTCCAGATACCTGTAAAAAATAACTCTAAATGAATTCTAGAGCTACAGAACCCATAAAATGACAGAGTGAAGTAAATCCCCAGCCCAAAACAACCTGGAAAGTCCACAGGGAGGGTTTCTTCTACCAGGTAGGTAACAAAACAAAGTCTGGTGTGGGCTACACCAGCACATACAGGTTGGAGCGGGCCTCAGGGGATTGAATCATTGGCAGCTGTTGCAGTTTTCAGACTTCTCAACCTACAATTCAAAAAGGTCAGGGGGAAAACTCTGTAGAGCCTGGGTTAAAGAAGAGCATGAGGTTTGGCCAGGTCCAGACACAGCCCCAGAGAGGTAGGGGTGGTGGCAGTGGCAGCAGCAGCAGCAACAGAAGCAAAGGCTGCTTCCAGAGCTCTGGACCCATAAGTTGTAGGGGATTGAGTGGTTGATACAAAAGCCCTTAAGCCTGGACAGTATACACACCTTCACCTTCAGCCTCACTGAAAGCAGAGCCCTACCTTGAGAAAGGTTAGAAAGTCAAGTATTTGACTAGGGAGATGAGTAAACAGTGTAAAAAAAAATCTCAGACTAGAGAGTCTTACTCTGATGACAAAGAAAATCAAAGTATACAAGCAAAAGAAGATAATAAAGTCAAAAACTCCTCCATCAAAAGCCTCCAAGAAAAAATATTAATTTGGTCACAGGCCATGTAAGAGCTCAAAAACAGATTTTGAAAATCAAATAAGAGAAGTAAAGGAAAAACTGGGAAGAGACATGAGAGAGATGCAAGAAAATCATGAAAATTGATTCAACAGCTTGCTAAAGGACACACCAAAAATACTGAAGAAAATGAAATCTTGAAATATAGACTACCCAAATGACAAAAGAAGTCCAAAAGAGCCAATGAGGAGAAGAATGCCTTAAAAAACAGAATTAGCCAAATGGAAAAGGAAGTCCAAAAGCTCACTGAAAGAAATAATTCCTTCAAAATTAGAATGGAGCAAATGGAAGTTAAGAGTTTTATGAGAAATCAAGCAATTATAAAACAGAATTAAAAGAATGAAAAAAATAGAAGACTGTTAAATATCTCACTGGAAAAACTACTGACCTGGAAAACTGATCTAAGAGAGATAATTTAAAAATTATTGGGCCACCCAAAAGCAATGATCAAAAAAAGAGCCTAGACATCATCTTTCAAAATTATCAAGGAAAACTGGCCTGATATTCTAGAACCAGAGGGTAAAATAGAATTTGAAAGAATCCACCAATCACCTCTGGAAAGCGTCTAAAAGGAAAACTTCTAGGAATCTTGTAGCCAAATTAAAGTTCCCAGGTTAAGGAGAAAATACTGTAAGCCCAGAAAGAAATAATTTGAGTATTGTGGAAGTAAAATCAGGATAACACAAGATGTAACAGCTTCCTCATTAAGGGATCCAAGGACTTGGAATATGATATTTCAGAGGTAAGAGAAACTAGGATTAAAAGTAAAAATCACCCATCCAGCAAAACTGAGTATAATCCTCCCAGAGAAAAAATGGATATTCAATGAGATAAAGCCATTTCAAGCTTTTTTGATGAAAAGACCAGAACTGAATAGAAAATTTGACTTTCAAATACAGGAATTAAGAGAATCACGAAAAAGTAAACAAGAAATAGAGCTCATGAGACTTATTAAAGTTAAACTGTTTACATTCCTACATGTGGAGATGACATATGTAAATCATAAGACCTTTCTCAGTATTAAGGTAGTTGGAGGAGATAGATAGATAGATAGATAGATAGATAGATAGATAGATAGATAGATAGATAGATAGATAGAGGGCACAGGGTGAGTTGCATATGAAGGGATAACATCTAAAAAAATAAAATTAAGGGTTAAGAGAAGAATATGTTGGGAGAAGGAGAAAGGGAGAGGTAGAATAGGGTAAATTATCTCACATAAAAGAGGCAAGAAAAAGGTTTCACAATGGAGGGGCAGAGGGGGAAATTGAGAAGAAATGAGTGAACCTTACTCTCATTGGATCTGGCTTAAGGAAGGAATAACATATACACTCAATTGGACATCTTACCCTATAGGGAAGTGGGGGAGGAGGACATAAAAGGGAAGTGATGACAGAAGGGAGGGTAGATTGGGGGAGGGTGTAGTCAGAATAAATACTTTAGAAAAGGGACAGCATCAAAGGAGAAAATAGAATAATTGGGGGGTGGGATAGGATGGAGAAGAATATAGTTAATCTTTCATAACATGACTGTTATGGAAATATTTTTCATAACTACACATGTATAACCTATTTGAATTGTTTGCCTTCTCAATGAGGGTGGGTGAGAGGAGGGAAAAAAAGAGAGTATTTGGAACTCAACATTTTAAAAACAAATGCTAAAAATTGTTTTTACATGCAAATGGGAAATAAGATATACAGGCAATAGAACATAGAAATTTATCTTGCTCTACAAGAAAGTAAGGGAGAGGGGTTAAGAGTGGGTATGATAAAAGGGAGGACAGACTGGGGGAATGGATAATAACAATACATGCCATATTGGGGTAGGAAAGGGAAGAGATTGGGAGAAAATTTGCAACTCAAAATCCTATGGAAATGAACGTTGAAAAGTAAAAATAAATAAATAAATTTTAAAAAAGAAAACCAACTGCTACTATTAAGAAATGATTTTGAATGGGAAAAACATTTTTGTTTGTTTTAAAGATGAGAAATAAAATGTTTCTAACTAGTGATATTGCGTTTCATCTTAGAAAAGTGCTGAATATACAGTCAGAAAAATCTGAATTCAAATATGCCTTCTGACACTAAACTAACTTTGTAACTTTGGACAATTCACTTAAACTTCCAGTCTCTGTAAAATGAAAAAAAAAGTGGTTTAAAAATCTCTGTCTCAATCTTATCATCTTATCAAGTGTGTATTTGGGGAGAAATCTTTTAAAGGAAGACTTATTCTACATCTAAATTAAAATATGCTTTTTATATACCTTATAAAATCATGTTCTTTTATTGAAACAGGTGAGAAAGTGAAATTAGATAATGACAAATGTCCCATTTTATTTCCAAACATAAGAGAGAAAGCCAGCCAACATAAAGTTAAAGCTATTTGAAGAAAACTTTTTAAAATCTTGTCTGTAATCAAAAACTGTTCTGATGAAAATTTCACCATATGATAATACATGTCCAGAAAACAGATTTAAATGTTATCTCCTTTCAAATTATTGCAAGTGTAGTCTTACGTTACAGTTGCTAAATTAAACATGAAACAAATATCATTTAAGGAGAAGTTTTGCCAAATTTACCTTGTACTTTTAATGAGTTATTGATGGACGTTGCCTTTCAAATTAAATTTATTGATGTTATTTTAGCAGCTTAAACATCAGCAAGAATTTTTATCTTCTGTCAAAATTCTGGTAATATTTTCATCTGCAATAGGCAGGGGCAATTTTCTACAGTTTTTCTTAGTATTCTTTATACTTGTTTATTTGGTAGTTCATTTTTGTCATTATTATGATGTTGTATGCATGTTTATCCTTTTGGCAAATTTAAATCTATTTCTCTTGGCCTACTTCTCATGGTTTCCTCCTGTTCTCCACTTTGGTATCCTGACCAGGGCAAGTCTGCCCCATGCTGCTGATTAGGCCCACAATCAACTGGGAAAAGTTCCTTCCGAGAGAAGAAGAGGAGAGAAAAAACATGAGTTTTCCAGTGGTAGTTATGGATGCATAAGCCAAAAGATAAGATCTGTTCTATATCAGGGTTTATTCAGAATATCAATATTTCTAGTAAAGTGGTATAGGACCCATCTGAGTGGTAAGTGGGTCCAATATAACTCGTACAAATTTCTAATACATTACTTGCTCTTACTCATGGGTCGCATTCTGTCTTAGATATAGTAGATAATGTAATTAAGTTGGCTCATCTTCTTTCCTACTCTGAACCTTTTTCTACAGCCAACACCAACTTTTTCTACAATGACAGTTTTATGGCTCTGTGATCTTGCTCCTTAAGCTATCTCTAATGAGTATCTATAGTTTATTTCATCTTTCTGGCATGTACTAGCTCTCCAGTGAAAGATTCACCTTCCCAAATCATTTTACCTCTAATCCAATGAACAGACTGATGCTGCTGTGTGTAAGACACTGTATTAAGCATTGGGGTTACCAAAAAAAGGCATAAGACAGTCCTTAACCTCAATAATCTCACAATCAAAGCAGGGAGCCAACACATTAAGAAGATGCTGAAAACTGTGGGGGTGAGGGTGGTAAATTATCTAAGGAGGTGAATGTTTCCAGACTGATTTCTTCTTGCATAATGATGAGTTTCTGGAGATGATGAAGCACAATAAGGCATGTGAATGAATAATTATAAAGAGATTTGTGTTGATCCTCTCTTTAAATGACAGATCAGGGAGGAGCTCTCAGGTGTCCATTCATCACTCTCCTCAACCAGAAGAAGGGAGGGGCACCAGTGGCAGGAGTTGCTAAGGAGAAACGTGTTTCAGAGTTGATGCCATTTTGCAGAAAGATAAGTTTATGGAGATTAATGAAGTCCAGGAAAACAGCTGGGAGGTAAATAATAAGGCAGAATTCCTTAGTGACTTTCTTAGATGGTAGAGAGTCAGGAAATCTAGGCAAGCTATATACTCATTACACAGACAGGCCAATGCAATATCTTTATCGAAAAAATTAGGTTAATTTGACATTAAGCATTCTCCATACATATTTTGGGTATTAACTTTCCCTTGAATATTTTTGTTTTGTTCCTCTTAGTCCCAAGAGTAAATAAAAGGAGAATGATTTGAGTAGGTGTCCCTTGTGTTCTTTATCCATTATCATTATTCCATCCAACCTGAGAAGTACACTTGAACTTTCTTTGATCATTTTGTTATATCCTAAATTTTTGCTGAATTGAATTAGTAGGAAGTTGTTAATAGGCCATTTCCCTCTGTGATACTAGAGGCCCAGAAACAGCATGAAAACAATGGACATTCAGAGAGATATTTGAATACATTGTGCCAAAAGATTTTAAAAGAAAGAAAGAAACCATATGGTTAACTGGAGAAAAACTTTGTATTCTTTTCAATGAAGGAGAAAGACTAGAGGTCAGGACAGCCAGTTAAGGAAGTCTGCAGGAGCAATTAGAATTCAGCACATATTTTTCTTTTTTTTAGTTCTCAAACTCTATATATTGCTTTTCTTCGCATATTGACTGCATCCAATATCCTGAGTAGAAGCATACTGATTTTCCTTTATGATGTGCCTAACCCATTACCTACCACCTTATTTTGTGATTCTAAAATTGCTATTAAAATTTTATTGCTAGGTGAGCTGAACACAGATTCTCATAATACCAATGGATCTCACAATTCATAAAGATTCATCCATTATAATCTGTTTTCTCTACTTTGCAGCAAAGTTATATGTTGAGGTAGTAAGCAACCAATTTTAAAATCTCATCCATAGATGTCCATCATTTTACTGTGAATTTATATCAATAGTATTGTCTCCAAGGATCAAATTCTACTTAATTAATCATGTGACATCAAGCAGTACAAATCACACCAGGAAAATGCATTATCAAATGGTAGTCATTTATAATTGGGAAAACATGAAAAATGAAATGTTATTCACCCAAGGTCACACAGTTAGAAAAAGAACTTTTAGAAATCTCTCTTTCCATCAAAATGTGTACAAAACTCTCATTCCATTTGAATGACTGTTTTGTAAATGCTTTCAGGTTCATGCAAATGCTCACCCTGGAGAGTATCATTTGAAATTTTTATGGGGCTACAAATATCTCTTTAATACAATGGAATATTCCAAGTTTGTTTTACATGGAAAATTGTCAATGTCTAGAGACTGGATTTTTTCCTAAATATTAGATGGATTTCAGGTTTGAAACTGAGGGGGAACCAAAAATTCCAAGATAAATTTAATATTATAGACTTTCCCCCCACTTTGGCTGAACAATTCTTCAGATCAGAAGAACCATTCATGCTGAAAATTTTATTCCAGTATTCAAAAAATTATGTACTCATCTTTCCTAGGCCTTAAAAGCCTAAAGAAATGTATTTGTGGTGTTCTATATCAAGTCACTAGTTTTTGCTATTAGTTATACTTGATAATTTTTAGAGTTAACATGCCCCCCGCTCCACAATCACCACTGCTATCAGCCAAGCCTTGGGAGTTGGTTTGGACCTTCTGGAAAATGCTCTCAATCTTTCAGGGCATAAAGAACCATGCTATGCACTTGGGGAGTAATTAAATGGTTTCTTACTGCTGGAATAGAATCAGTTTAAGAAACACAGAGATGTCAGGCAAGGAGAGTGATTAATTTGAAATCAGGAGCAGAAGCCAAGCCCTAGGCCAGAGTAAGGACATGATGTGATGATGGAACATGAGGCCACTGAAAAGCTGCATTCCCAAATTCTCATCTCAGCTTAGGCAAAGAAATAGATGGAATAGACAACTCTCTATCAAGTGCTTTTGGAAATACTATAAGATTAAAATATTTCCACCATCAACCTGATAGTATCCCTCCAATTTTAATCAGGAAATATGACCTAAAGGACCTTTTACAGGTAAATGTAATATGATTGACCCTAGAAGGAGTGTTATGCTAGGGATCAGTAAATTTAAGAGTTCATTACCACTTATTTTTTCCTAATATATGGCAGATTTCTAAAGGAATAGGATGTTAATAAACTCATGATTTTGGAAAAGCCAATTAACCTCCCTTATATAATTTCATGGGAACATTTACACACAGAAAATAATCCATGCTTAAGGCTACCCAAATTTAAATGAATTCAGGAATCTATTCCCAAAATTTCTCAAAAAGGAAAAATCACAAAATAATGGAAATAATCACCTGTGTTCCCACTGAGCCATACTATATAACCTTACCACCTGAAGGACTATTCCACTTACCAACATATTTAATAGGATGCTGAAGTTCTAGAGTCAAGACGTAGGCAAGCAGTGTTAGGTATTGAAAAGAATGCTGAACTTGGTTTAAAAAGAACTAGGTTCAAATATTGGCTTTTATATTTACTCATTGTGAATGTGGGCAAATTATTAAAAATCTCTGATATTCAATTTCATCATCTGTAAAATGAGGATAACAATACTTACAGTGCATATTTTACAATGTTGTTGGAGGAGATAACTTTGTAAAGCTAAACAAAATATGTATATGTAAGTTATTTTTATTTGGTATTTTCATGATTCATACATATAATAAGAGAAATATGTTTAGATGGGTCTTACCCAGGAACATGACTTTTTTGGGGGAAGATCTTCCTATCCAACAAAGCATTATGGAAAAACTGGAAAATAATTTGGCAGAAATTAAGTTTAGAACAAAATTGTCTACCATGTATTGAAACTTATATATGCTTATATATGTATACACACATATATACAGACACACACCTATATAGGTAACACACATATATACATGTGTATATATTTTATACAACATACCTAATATAAATATGTACACAATATATGCAACATGCAAATATAAACGACAAATTCAATATACGTGATTCATGTATAAAACATATAACATGTAAATACGTATGTACATAGTACAGATTGGTGTTCAGTAGTTTCAGTCATGTCCAACCATTTCTGACCCCATATGGGAAGTTTTCTTGGCAAAGCTACTGGAGTGTTTTGCCATTTCCTTTTCTAGCTCATTTTTCAGAGGAGAAACTGAGACAAACAGGTTAAAGTGACTTGTCCAGAGTCACATAGTTATCAAGTTTCTGGGGGAGATTTGCACTCAGGAAGTTAACTCTTACTGATTTTATGCCCAGTGCTCTAGACACTGTGCCACCTAACTGCCCATATAATACACAAATATAAATAACAAAATTTGACCTGACCACTAAAGACCATACAAAAGAGGAAGAAGCGGAAACAAAGAGTAACATACTTTTCACAGATAGTGCTAGGAGATGAATTTTTAAAGGACTTTTACTGATGTTTTTATTTTTGTACAAATTAGTTTGGATATTTTTAACCAAGTAAGAGATAGAAGTAATCCAAAAATATTATTTAGGCGATTTTAATGTGAAAAATGTATATCGTTGCATTGACACTTGAGTAAGAAATTAGTTGATTAGAGGGAAATATTTGAAGTAAATGTCTGATGATGAGCTGATAATCAAGGTATATTGACAAATGAGAAAAAATATATGACTGGAAACTATTCTACAGTAGATAATTAGTCAAAGAATGTGAGCAGTTTTCTAAAAACTTACAAAATATTAGTAACTATATGAAAGATTGCTCCAAATCACGAATAACAAAATTAATTCAATTCAAAACAATTCTGAGACTGCATTTCCCATTCAGCAAAGTAGAAATGATGACAAAATATGAGGATAGTTAATGTTGGAGAAGAATTATTGCAGGATGTGAATACTGATGTATTCACTTACTCCTGTAAGAGGAGGCTTCAAGTTGATTCCACAATATCATTTCAAATTATATTAAGGAAGTTATTAATATAGCTAAGCACTCTGACCCAGATATACCATTGTGACACACATACATATATGCATGTATATACATGTGTATATATCTATATATGTACACATATATAGATATATATGTCACAATGGTGTATCTAGGTCAGATATAAAATATTAAATTAATTCAAAGTGAAGCCTTTATATTCAGCAAAATATTAATAAGTGTAATTTTTGTTACAGCAAATAACTAGAAACAGTATAGATCACCACTGATTGAGGAATGGCTAAACAAGTTGTAGTGCTTAAATGTAATGGAATATTATTAGATTGTAAGAAATGATTAATATGACTACTGAGAAACATTGAAAAAATATATACATGACAATGAAGAACTGTGAAGGACTTCACTATTTTCATCAATATAAGGCAATCTCAAAGGTCTTGTGATGAAACATGCTATCTGCCTCCAGAGAAAGAACTGATACTGTCTGAATGCTGACTGAAACATACTATTTTCCCTTTACTTTTTTCCTTCTTTTTTTTTTGTTGTGTCGCAAGTCTTCTCCTACAAAATTAAAAATATGGAAATATTTCACATGATTGAATGTGCATAACCTATATCAGATTGCTTACCATCTCAGGGAGGGAAAGATAGAATTCAGAACTAAAAACATTTTGAAAAATATTTACATTTGTTTAAATGTGTAATTGAGAAAAAAATTAAATATTTTGAAAATGAAAAGAAATATATACAGATGAGAATGGAAGTAAACATAACCAAACAGTATACATAACTACAAAGTTAAAAAACGAAAGAACAAAGAAATTTATCCAGAATTCTAAGTAATAATGACCCATCTGGACTTTAAAGAAGAGCTATGAGGAGGTACATTGTCCACTTCTTTATAAAGGTGGAAAACTAACTTAAAGTACATTGGTTAGTTGAGGTGATTTCCCCCCCCCATTTGCCTTCCTTCCTTCCTTTGCTCCCCCCCACTGTCTCTCCCTCTACTTCTCTGTCCCTCTCTCTTTCCCTCTCTATATCCCTCTCCTTCTTTCAACATTGGCCTAAGTCATATATACAAGGTTGCCTTCCCAGTACAAAACTCCTCAACTTACATGTTCCATGGGCGCTGGCCCAGGACACATTCACTGCTATGTCCTAGCAATGACACCTACTTCCTAGTTTTAGTGTCTCTTGGGTCTTATCCAGGGTAGAGAGAGTACCATTACCTCTTCACCTGGCTTTTATACCTCTGCTGGAGCCTTACCTCACAGGGTACATCACCATGTGCCATGAAGTAGAACTTTACAGGAAGACCTCCAAAAGTCTAATCATGTCTACTTCTTCCCTGTATCTCTCTCCAGCCAGCGCTACTCTTCATAGACTCACCACTCAATGGTTAGCATACACTTAACCCCTTCTACTCTCCACATGTCAGGGACTCCAAACTTTATGCTAATTATAAACACATATCCCTTGCTACCAGTTCCTTTATTCCCATTTACCTCAACCTTAATCCTTTATTTTCTATTTTCTGTAGTGATAGCACCATAATTAGTAAACTTCATCTCCTCTTAAAGTTCTTCCTTTTTTACTTTTTCAATTTTCTGCCACTTAGTGAGATGAGGTTCCCTTAGAATGACATTGCATCTTTCCTTGACCAAACTGCCCAGAACTGGCAAACTGGGTAGTAGAGGAATGAATGTTGTGTGAACTTAGGCAACAACAGATTATCCGTCATATCTTGCATTCAAGTGCAACTAATGCTGCATGCTGGTTCTCAGGCTTGTTGTCCTCATAACCTCTTTATATCCTTAAAAACTATTGAGAATCACAAATAATTTTTGTTTATATGGGTTATTGATTTTACCATATTAGAAATAAAAACTGACATTTAAAAATAGTTATTTAAATAATGATAATATTACTTTTACATGTTAACATACCTGACATATAATTCTATGAAAAATAACTAATTTTCAAAAACAATGGCTACAAATTTTCCTTTTAGATTTTGCACCTACAGCAGCAGTTCAAGCACAGAGATTTTAATCTAAGTCATCAAAGTTTAGAAACTTTTCTATCTCAACTTTAGCACCAGTCAGATTAAGTGAGATGAGTGGCACAGTCTTAGATACTTTTCAAATTTCTTTAATAACTTATGTATTAAAAGACAGATTCTTATATATGTTTCTACATTCAATCTGTTTCAGCATGGTGTTTTGGTTGAAGTATATGAAGAAATGCCAGCCTTATATAGATATGCAGTTACAAAAAGGAGTATTTTAATAATTTTGATACATTTTCATAAACAAATTTTACCTTATTGTTAATATATAATATTTATTATATGTATAGTTTTATGTCTAGTTTTATGTATAATATATATGTATACACACACACGCACAGCCTCGTGGACAGCTGAAAAAAGTCTCGGAGAGCCTCAGACATCCTTGGATCACACTTTGAGAAACAATGATGTAAATCATATCATATATGATATGAATTACAGTAAAAGAAGTGGCCCCTATAGCAAGATGAAGAGATAACAGATAAATAATGCAAGTGGTCTGCCAATAATTGCCAAACTTAAAAGACCAACAAGGACTCCAGGGAACTGAAGGGACCTTCTATTGTAGGACTTATGGGAGGACATAAACAAGAAAAATACAGAATGAGAAAGCATGAATGGGCTATTATTTGTACCAGTGACAGAACTATCCACATTTATGAAATCATTTATGAATTAAATTGATAAATTGCAGTATTGAAATATGTAGTAGCTCCACTATCATCATCGATAAGACTAAACTATTGCAATGACAGAAAAGCAAGTTTCACATCCTTCTTCTGACAAATGCTATATAACCCTGGGCAAGTCACTTAAACTTTCAATGCCAAAAGATATTTTTTTAAAAGAGACAAATTGAATGATCGTTAATAATCTGTACTGGTAGAGAGAATTTTTATACTGATTAAATCATATGTCAGGACAAGAAACATAGAAACAAAATCAATAAACAATCACATACTATTCCAGAAACCTAGTTGTCATTTTCATATACAAATGCTTGTGGAATGGATGGTTTAGTTAGGTATTAGACTAAATCCTCTGCAAATTAACTTTCCTTCAAATACTATTTTTTAGTGTGTGAGGGAGTTCTTGTAATTTCCTTCCATCTCTTTCTAAAATATTTAGAGAATAATCATTTACTCTAAACCAGTACTTTTTTATGCTTGTCAAGGGCAAGTAATTCATTCTTTTTTCTCCTTTTTTGTATTCTAATTTTGGCAGTTTAAATATATATTCTTTTTTAAAAATTTTGAATTCCAAATTATTTCCATCTCTCCTGCCCTTTCCTCTCCTTGTGAAAAGACAAAAAAGATAGTTTTAGTTATTACCCATGTTGCAAAGTAAAGACAAAAATAAAGTTTTTAAAAATTATGATTCAGCATGCATTTAGAGTTCATTAGTTCTCTCTCTGGAGGTGAATAATATTTTCCATTATGCATCCTTTGGAATTGCCATAGATTAGTAGATTACTGTAGATTAGTGCAGCTAAATATTTCAATTGATCATCCTTACATTAATGCTGTTACTGTGTATAAAACTTCTGCTCACTTCACTTTGCATCAGATCATTTAAGTCTTCACATGTTGTGTCTGAAATTCACCTACTCATCATTTTTAAAAGCACAATAGTATTCCATCACAATCATATACCACACCATGTTCATCTAGTTCCCAGTTGATGGACATTCTCTTATTTCCAGTTCTTTGTGATGACAAAAAGAGCTGCTATATTTTGTACAAATAGGTACTTTTTCCTTTCCTTTGATTTCTTTGGGACAGAGACTTAATAGTGCTATTGCTAGGTCATAGGGTGTCTAGTTTTATAGTCCTTTGTACATAGTTTCAAATTGTTCTACAGAATGGTTGGAGTAATTCACAATGCCATCAAAAGTGCATTAGTGTCTCAATTTTTTGATATCCTCTTCAGCATTTTTCATTTTTTAAATGCTAGCCAATCTGAGATGAGTGATATGGTACCTCAGAATAGTCTTCATTTGCATTTCTCTAATCAATAAAGATTTAGAACATTTTTTCTTGTGTCTATTGATAGCTTTGATTTCTTCTTCTGGAAACCTTGGCAGTTTTTTTGTGATGGCTATATTTCACTCAGACAAAACAGTGAATTCAAAGACTTTATGTTTACTCATTTCCCATTCTTTCCAAATTGACAGATAACTTAAGCAAGTGAAACTGTGGCAATGTAATTTTATACCACATTTCCTCTTAACTTTGTCTGTCTCATTTGTCTTTTTTTAAAAGTTTAACAAGGGCTATTTATTTATTTTTCAATTTTTTAAACATTTTTATCTAAAGTTTTGAGTTCCAAATTCTATTTCTCTCTCCTTTCCTTCCTGCCACCCTGAGAGGGTAAGTGATCAGATGTAATAGTTATACATGAGCAATTATGTACAACATTTCCATATTAGTTATTTTGTACAAGAAGACTTGAATAACAAATTAACGAAAGTGAAAAATAGCATGCTTCTGTCTATATTCAATCAATATCAGTTCTTTCTCTGAAGTCAGATAGTATGCTTCATCTTAGTCCTTTGAGATTTTCTTAGATCATTGTGTTGCTGAAAAGAGCTAAATCTATCACAGTTCTTCATTGAACAATATTATTGCTATAGTGTACAATGCTCTTCTGGTTCTGTTCACTTCACTTTGCATCTTTTCATGTAAGTCTTTCCAGGGTTTTCTGAAATCATACTGCTTGACATTTCTTATACAACCATAATATTCCATTACAATCATATACCAGAGCTTGTTTTCTCATTCCCAAAATGATGGTCTAATTTGGTATGATGTTGACTTTTGCTCTAAAAAGTAATCTGATTACACATGGATAGCTGATTCTGAAGTAACTGCTTAGCCATCTTTAGTCTTTTAGTCAATTTCATAGTTTTTGATATTCAGTGTTTTCTACTTCTAGGCAACATTTTGTGCAATGGGTAGAGCACTGAACCTGAAGCCCTGAGTTCAAATTTGACCTTAGACATTTAATAGCACTTTGATTCTATGTAAGTCACTTAATCTCTGTCTTCTTTGGTTTTCTCAACTATAAAATATAAATAATAATAGAATTACTCCCAGGGCAGAATATTTCTCCTATTTCATTCCTTGAAATATGGTGGAATTCAAGTCACTATTTTCTTTATGGTGTGTAATTTGTTTTCACTCTTGACAAGACTTGCTCATTGCTTACCAAACATACCATGAATGTACCAAGGATGAAAAGAAAATGTTTATAGTTGATTGTTCTTGGGCAGTAGATATCCCATACTTAAGATGTTTATGATTTGGAAGAATCTGTCGGAACTTTTGCAACTTTTAAGAACTCAGGGCCATTGCTGTGCAAAATAGGTATATTCTATTGGCATTATTTTTTTGTGGAAGAATAAATCCTTCATGAATAAAAATGTAGCTTATATAATCAGTAAAATTATTGCACTCAACTTAATTCTTATCTCTACTGAACAGTGTATAAATAACTTTGATTCAATTTTTAACATAAAGAAATTCCACTTTCTATGGTATGTATTTATTTTATGATAAATCACAAATTCTACAGTGACAGCTCAAAACCTCTGGTGGTCAGAAAAACATAAACTCATAGAAGCTCAATTTTCAAATCTTGCCCAGGGCACTCAAATGACTTGTCACAAAACTGAGTACAGAATCAACAAATATGAATCCAAGAAATTCACTGACAAGCTGTCAAACATTGTCAACCATACTATAGTACTATTCAATGTGAATGCCTATTTCAGATCTTTATAATAATCTCTTTTCTAATGAAAAGATTCAAAGGACATAATTTTTAAAATACTGCCATTTTATGAATAAAAATCACATGCATATTTCTTTTATAATGAAAAATTTATTAGTATAAATTACTTTGCAAAATAATTAGCTACATATTGATTTTCTAGAGGGGATAAAAGTCAGCATTTTTTTGCCTGGAATTGTATGGTATGTTTTGTTTAGTTCTAGGAAAGACTGTGGAAAGATGTTATTATAGTAAATACACCCAGAGCTCCTTTTTCTATTCCCTACCATATTTCAGTCAGATACACCCTAAATCTGTCTCATATCTTCTCCTCCACCTATGAATCAGGGAAGATATGGACTTGGAAGAGTAAGGATCAGGGAATCTTAAATGAATAGTAATTAAAGATTAGTGGGAGTAAGGTGACCAGCACTGCCCACAGTGATTGAAATAAGTGTTCAATGAGCCAATGATTGTAAATTTCTCATTTTAGATTTTACATTTATAACAGTAATCTAGACACAGAGATTTTAATCTAAAAACAAAAGTTTTAGAATTTTTATATCTCAACATCATCACATAAATCAAGAGTGTTGAATCATTTCCCTTCTCTTGGAAAGCATGGAGAACTATTTGTTTTAAAATGCAGTCAATGTTCTAGTGTAAAAGTCTCTCTCTCTCTCTCACCCACATACATACATAAATACACACACACACACACACACACACACACATATATAGTTCCCTCCCAATATATAGCTATATGTATGTATCTATATATTGGGAGGGAACAGACTTTGTTTCCCTGTTTAAAAAAGTCAGATGAATGTATTTGATTCTGATAGTGAAACGAAATCATGTGCAAAATAATATTGTTTTATAAGTGAAGTTTAAAATGGGCTAATAAACCTTGAAGACTAAATTTGCAAAGATCTTTCATGACTGAAGCTTAATTATTAAAAAAAATTCAACTTCTTACTCTATCCTAGTAGTCAAATGGCATTTCTCATATTCTAATACTCTGTAATATTGCTTCTTGAAGACTTCTATAAGAAGCTATAGTTATGTAGTGAAGAGGACTGAATGCTTAGAAATCAAACCTGGCTTCAAATCCCATCTCAGTTGCTTAATATCATGGTGCAATTGGGAAAACAGTTGAACCATTCAGAGATTAAGTTTCCTAATTTCTAAAATGATGATAAAAATACTCACTACCTATGTCATTAGGTTGAGGTGAGGAAATGCATTGCAAAATTTAATACAATATAAATCAATAAGATGTTGATCAGAATCTCACTTGATTCAAATTTAGATCTTGATATTGTGTCAAATTTCAGTTTTCTCTCATATGTGTACACTTCTGCCAATTCAGATTGTAACACATTTGTACCTTTTCTTCTTATGATACTTTCCCCACATATTTACACAAATGCATCTTGGAATATATATATATATATAAAATAGTCTTGATGAATTTCTATTTTCTCAACATTTTAATATTATAATTGTCATCATCACATTCACCATCATCATCATGAATCATCATGAGGAGTGGTAGTAGTAGTAATGATGGTGATTAGGGTGGTGGTAATTTTGTATATCCATGATACCTTAGATTGGACAGCTATTTTTCAATTTTGTCACATGACTAAGGAAGGACTATCATATAGAACAGGGCCTTTGTTTATTCAGTATGGCTTCAGATGGAAGAACTTTAAAAGCTATAGAGTAGAAACTGTAAAGAGGAAAAGATGGGGCTTGATGTAAGAAAAGAAGTTCTTTACATTTTCAACTGTCCCAAACTGGAATGGTGTCATCAGGAAGTAGCTGGTTTTCCTTCATCGGAGATCTTTAAGAAAATGCAGAATGGTCATTCATTGGGTATTTGGGTATGTTACAGTAGTTCTTATTTGAATATAGGTTGGAATAGCTGACTTCTTAGGCCCCTTCTAACTGAGATTCTTTGACCCTGAGACACTACTATTATTTTTTCTTCTAGTTTTGTTAATAATGTTAATGGCCATTTGCATTATTTTAAAATTTTCTTGTTTTTGAAATTCATTGGTAATTGAATCAAAAATCTTCAAAATTATGGTTTCAACTACTGATCTCTTCTGAAGGCATTTCCTCTGGACCAGCTACTCTTCTAGAGGTCATCTTTCTACCTGCTCTACATGATGCTCCAGATTATATATGTGTGTGTGTGTGTGTGTGTGTGTGTCTATGTGTATGTATATATATATATATGGATATATTTGACTGTGTGTATGTGTGTATGTATGTATATGTGCATATATGTATATATGTATCTATCTATATGTTATTTAACATGATATGCCCTATGGAAAAGTGCTTCCAAACTTTTGGAGAAAAATTGGTAGATAGGAATCCTATTCTGCCTCCATTCCTCATTTTCTGTTTTCCCGTGTCCCTCTAAAGTACTGCATCTGGAGAGGGATATTCAAATACTGGCTATACCTCTTACTATCTCTGTGGCAAACAAGTCTCACATAAAAAAATCTGTACAAATGAGTGGTGGAATTAAATAATCTTGAAAGTGCCTTCTTTTACTAAATCTGTAATTATTATTGTGGTGGCATATTTATCAGTGTGTGAGAGTTTTATGGAAAAGAAAGACTGGGAAGTGTTACCTTCTAAAACATGTTTGAAAAAGGAAGATATTAAATCATTATTCATTAGCCCCAAATCTGTTAAGTAAGAAGTCTTATTTTATTCTGATTTTGCTAATTTTTCATCCTTGGTTGAATCCACTTTTGTTTAAACAGATTAAACATGAATTTTATTGATTTTTTTCCATCTCCTTTATTCTTCTAAATTGTGACAAATTTTGAGGCAAGTTTAGTAAAAAATAAATTTTTCATATATTACTTTAGGTATTAGGGCTATAATAATTCCTCTCAACCCTGTTTTGTAAATGCAATGCTTGTACTGAGTTCATAATGTTTCAGCTTAATCTACCCCTGCGGTGTTTGTATACTATTTTTTATTGCCATGAATATTAATATTTTCCAGTCATTAGCCCATAGGGATACCTAGGCAAGAGGGGAAACCATAATCACACTCAGTTAGTGGAAACATTTTGATAATATATACCTACTAAAGATCCAATTTGTCACTACAAGATATGTTAGAGATTGCCTAATCTGGCCTAATCACTTGCCTCAGATAAGAAAACTGAGGCGCAAAGAAATCTGGCTTATTGTCATACAATTAGATATTGACAGAGAAAAGACTAAAATGTGTAAGCACTTTTTTGTGATACTGTTCAGTTCTAGCAAGAGAATCAACCTTAATAGACAGTTCTTAAAATCTTAAAAACTGGTCTTTTATATAAATGTGCAATTATAAAAATTAATGATTCATGTTAATGAAACTCTTTAAAGTCTGGAAATTTGCATACCTAAACTTTAAATGCACAGAGTATATAATAGGCATGTACATACATTATTTCATTTCTCTTTAGAAAAATCCTGCAAAACAGGCACTACAGGTATTGGAGGCAACAGGTAGCAAACTGGATAGAGTGCTAAACCTAAAATCAGGAAGATCTGAGTTCAGAGTCAGCTACAGACACATACTAGCTATTGTGATGCCAGGCAAGTCATTTAACTTTGTTTTGCCTTGGCTTCCTTCACTGTAAAATGAAGATTAATAAGAGTACCTATTCCCTTCAGGTTGTTGCAAAATAAAATGAGATAATCTTTATAAAAAGCACTTAACACAGTGTTAGCACACAGTAGGTGCTATGTAAATGGTTGAAATGCTATAAATTCCCTAACTTTCTTTTTCCCCTTATAAATATCAATCACAGTTGGTAATCATAAGAGGAAAATTTAAAAGTCAGATGTTCCTTATTGCCAGTATTACATTAGATCCATTAGATCCTATACTACATATGAATTTGACACCCTATACCTTTCCAAAATATAATTTTCAAATTTTCTGTCTTATACCTTATACATTTTCATCTTATAATTAAAAAAAACAAAACTATGAGCCAAGATGACAGAATAAAACAAGGACTTCCCTGAGCTCTCCCCCAAAGACCTCCAGATATCTTAAAAAATGACTGTAAACAAATTCTAGAGCCATACTAAGGATGGAGTAGAATGAAGTCTGGCCTGGGCTGCACCAGCACAGACAGGTCAGGGAATAAAGTCATTCACAACTGTGACAGGTACCAGACTTTTTAACCCACAAACTCCAAAAATATCAGTGGGAAAACTCTGTGGGACATGGGGGAAAGAAGAGTCTGAGGTCTGGCCAGGTCCAGCCCCAGGACCAGGGGGTAGTAGTAGCAGGAACAGCAGCAGAGGCTACTTCCAGAACTCTGGGCCCAGAGACAGTGGGGGATTGAGTGGTTAATACAATATCATTGAAACCTGGAACCGTATGCCCACCTCCACTGGGAGCAGAGATCTGCCTTGACAAAAAGTTAGAAAGTCAAGTGATTGCCTGGGAATATGGATAAACATCATAAAAAAACATCATAAAAGAACTCAGAATCTTACTTTGGTGACAAGGAAGATCAGATAATACAATGAGAGGAGGACAGCAGAATCAAAGCCTTACAGCAAAACTCACCAAGAGGAATATGAATTGGTCACAGGCAATGAAGGAGCCCAAAAAGGATTTTGAAAATCAAGTAAGAGAAGTAGAGGAAAAATTGGGAAGAGAAATGAGAGTGATGCAAGAAAATCATGAAAATTGAATCAACAGCTTGCTAAAGGACTTTTAAAAGAATACCAAAGGAAATAACACCTTAAAAATAGACTAATCCAAATGGCAAAAGTAGTCTAAAAGTCAATGAGGACAAGAATACCTTAAAAAGCAGAATTGGCTTAATTTAAAATGGTCCAAAAGGTCACTGAAGAAAATAATTCCTTCAAAATTAGAATGAAACAAATGGAAGATAATGATATTATGAGAAATCAAGAAATTATGAAACAGAACCAAAATAGAAGACAACATGAAATATCTCATTGGAAAAAAAAAAAACCCACTGTGGGGGGAAGTGGAGTCAAGATGGTGGAGTAGAAGGATGGAACTGTAGAAGCCCCCCCCCCCCACAGTCCATAAAATGCCTGTAAATAATAACTAAATAAATTCTAAAGCAGCAGAAGTTACAAAACGACAGAGATTTCAAGTCCATGACAGCCTGGAAAGCTGACAGGAAAGGTGTATCACACGGGGACTCAGAGGAGAACACAGACCATGGAGCTCAGCATAGCTGTGGCTGTGCAGCATGGCACAGGCAGGACCAGAGCAGGCTTCAGGGTGTGGAATCCTGGGCAGCAGCTGCGATTCTCAGATTTCTCAACCCACAAATGCCGAAGACAGCTTCAAAGGTCAGTGAGAAAGCTCTTTCACCTGGGTAAGGAGGGAGAAGGGTCCTGACCTAGTCCTGGACCCAGGTGGCACCAGTAGCAGCTTCCATTTTTTGGAGCCTTTGACTAAAGACCCTGGGGAAATTGAGCAGCTGATCTCAGCCATGAGTGGCAGCCCTGGGGTGAGGAGGAACACTGGCCTGGTGGAGGTGGTGGAGGCTCTGGAGACAGAATTCTCCTCGAGGATCTTGGGCAGAAAAGATTGTGGTTGCTCCCAGACCAGAGTGCAGGTCAAGAGAGGCGTAATCTCCTCTCTTGTGATTGTACCACTTTGGAGGAACTGAGAACTTACAGGTCCCTACAGTATACCCTCTTCTTGACAAAGGACTCAAAAGTCAAGAGACTGGCTGATAAATGACCAAAAAAGAGAAAAAATAAATAATATTATAGAAGGTTATTTGGCAAACAGGTTTTTTTCTTCCATTCTTTTAGATGAGGAAGAACAATACATACCATCAGAGGAAGGCATAAAGGCTTCTGCACCCAAAACCTCCAAAATAAATATACAGTGGTCTCAGGCCATGGAAGAGCTCAAAAAAGGATTCTGAAAATCAGGTCAGAGAAGTGGAGGAAAAATTGGGAAGAGAAATGAGAGCGATGCAAAAAAATCATGAAAAGTAAGTCAACAGTTTCCTAAGGAGATTCAAAAAAATGCTGAAGAAAATAACACCTTTAAAAATAGACTGACTCAAATGGCAAAAGAGGTACAAAAAGCCAATGAGGAGAAGAATGCTTTAAAAAGAAGAATTAGCTAAATGGAAAATCTCACTGAAGAAAATAGTTCCTTAAGAATTAGAATGGAGTAGACGGAAGCTAATGACTTAATGAGAAACCAAGAAATTACAAAACAAAACCAAAAGAATGAAAAAAATAGAAGACAATTTCATTAGAAAAACAACTGACCTGGAAGATAGATCCAGGAGAGACAATTTAAAAATTATGGGACTACATGAAAGCTATGATCAAAAAAATAACCTCAACATCATCTTTCATGAAATTATCAAGGAAACCTGCTCTGATACTCCAGAACAAATGGGCAAAATAGAAATGGAAAGACTCCACTGATCACACCCTGAAAGAGAACCAAAAGAAAAACTAGGAAGATTGTAGCCAAATTGCAAAGTTCCTAGGTCAAGGAGAAAATATTGCAAGCAGCCAGAAAGAAACAATTTGAGTATTTTGGAAATACAGTCAGGATAACACAAGATCTAGCAGCTCCTACACTAAGGTATCAAAGGGTTTGAAATATGATATTCCAGAAGAGAAACATATTGGGGGGAGAAAAGGAAAAATAGAATGGGTCAAATTATCTTGCATAAAAGAGGCAAGAAGAAATTTTTCCAATGGAGGAGGAAAGGGGAGGGGTGAGAGGGAAAAAGTGAAGCTTGCTATCATCACATTTGGCTCAAGGAAGGAGTAACATGAGCACTCAATTTGTTATGCAAATTTATCTTACAGTACAGCAAAGTAGGGGAGAAGAGGATAAGCAGGGTCAGAGGGATGACAGAAGGGAGGGCAGATGGGAAGAGGGATCAATTAGAAGTAAACACTCTTGGGGAGGGACAAGGTAAAAAGAGAGAAAAGAAGAAATGGGGAGAGGATAGGATGGAGGGAAATATAGTTAGTCCTACACAACATGATTGTTATGGAAGTCATTTGCAAAATTACACATACATAGTCTATATTGAATTACTTACCTTCTCAGTGGTAATGGGTAAGGAGGGAGGAAAGAAGAGAAGTTGGAACTCAAAGTTTTAGCAACAAATGTTAAGAATTGTTTTTGCTTACAACTGGGAAATAAGAAATATAAGTAATGGGGTATAGAAATTTATTTTTCCTACAGGACAAGAGAGAAAATGAGGATAAGGGAAGGGAAGGGTGTTCAAAGGGAGGGTACATTGGTGGAAAGGGCAATCAGAATGCAAGACCTTTTGGGGTGGGGGGAGAGGAGAGATGGAGAGAACATTTGGAACTCAAAATTTTGCGGAAATGAATGTTGAAAACGAAAGAAAGAATGAAAGAAAGAAAGAAAAAGAAGTTAATGACATTTCAATAAAAAATAATTCTCCTAAATCAACAAAAAAAATTAAATGTTATTGCTTCTGCCTTGAATCAAAAAGAAAAAAAAAACATTGACCTGGAAAATAGATCCAGGAGAGAGACTTTGAAAATTATTTGATTAACCAAAAGCCATGATGAAAAAAAAGAGTCTAAATATCATCTTTCAAGAAATTATCAAGGAAAACTGCCATGTTATTCTAGAACCAAAGAGTAAAAGAGAAATGGGAATAATCCACCAATCATGTGTGAAAAGAGATCCTAAAAGGAAATCTCCTAGGAATATTGTAGCCAAATTCCAGAGTTCACAGTTCAAGGAGAAAATATTACAAGAAGCAAGAAACAAATAATTAGAATATTGAGGAAATACAATTAGAGTAACACAGGATCTAGCAGCTTCTATATTAAGAGATTCAAGGACTTGGAATATGATATTTCAGAGGTCAAGGAGCTAGGATTAAAATCAAGAATCACCATTCCCAGAAAGGCTTATTATGATCTGTGAAGGAGAAAAATGAATATTGAATAAAATAGAAGACTTCCAAGCATTCTTGATGAAAAGACTAGAGCTAAATAAAAAATTCCACTTTCCAGTACAAGAATCAAGAGAAGAATGAAAAGGGAAACAGGAAAGAGAAATCATAAGAGACTCATTACAGTTAAACAGTTATAATTTAACTTATTATAGTTAAACACTAGTGTTTATATTCCCACATGGAAAGGTGATATTTATAACTCATGAGATTTTTTTCAGTATTCAAATAGTGGGAGGAAATAGATTGGATAGATAGATAGATAGATAGATAGATAGATAGATAGATAGATAGATAGATAGATAGATAGATGGATGGATGGATGGATGGATGGATGGATAGATAGATAGATAGATAGATAGATAGATAGATAGATAGATAGATAGATAGATAGATAGATAGGTAGGTAGAGAGATGGATAGAGAGATAGATAAATAGATGGATGGATAGACAGGTGGATGGATAAAGGGCACAGGGTTAGTTGAATATGAAGGGATGATATCTAAATATATTGGGAGGAGAAAGGGAGAGATAGAATGGGGTAAATTATCTCACATAAAAGAGTCAAGAAAAAGGTTTTACAATAGAGGGGAAGGGGGGGTGAGAGGGAATGAGTGAACCTTACTATCATTGGATTTGAATTAAGGAGGGAATATTATGCACACTCAACTGGATATCTTACCCCACAAGAAAGTGGGGGAGAAGGGGATAAGAGGGAGGGAATGATAGAAGGGAAGTAAGATTGTGGGAGGGGTAGTCAGAAGCAAATATTTTTGAAAAGGGATGGTCAAAGGAGAAATTAGAATAACTGGGATGGGATAGGATGGCAGGAAATATAGTCTTTCACAACATGACTATTATGGGGTATTTTTCATAGCTACACATACATAAACTATATTGAATTGCTTACCTTCTCAATGAGGGTGGGTGAAGAAGGAAGAAGGGAGAGAATTTGGAACTCAATGTTTTAAAAACATGTTAGAAAAAAGCTTTTACATGCATCTGGGAAATATGATATACAAGCAACAGGGTATAGAAATTTATTTTGTCCTTCAAGAAAATAAAGAGGAAGGAGGTAAGTGGGGGGGAATGATAAAAGGGAGGGTAGACTGGGGGAAGGGATAATCAAAATGCATGCCATCTTGAGGTTGGGGGGAGAAGAAAGATGGGAAGAATATTTGGAACTCAAAATCTTGTGGAAATGAATTTTGAAAAAAATAAATAATTAAATTTAAATCTGAAAAAAATCACTAGGAACAATAAAAACAAATTTACATGGTGTAAGGATCAGAAATTTCATCTGTGATGTTGTTTCTTTTACTAATGTTGGTCACTACCTCTCTTGAAGCTGTCTTTTAATATACTTTAAGAAGTTCTGTAACCAAAAGATGTGTCAGGTAGTTAAGTTTTGAGTGATGTCTTTCAAAACTTCACTAGGCTATTTCTCAGATAATAATTACAAATATTTGGTGACATTTCATTTGAGTAGGGCTTCTGCAGTTTTCACTCTGTTGACTTGGCCTATGTCTGTCCTGGATGAATACCATCCTAGCTAATAACTTAAAATAAAATTTTTCATGTAAGATAATGTCAGAGCTAACATAATTATAATAGGAAATGTAATAATGAAAATTTAAAATTAAATAATTCAAGTAATATGCTAGAATACGGAAAAACTACTAATTAAAATCTAATCTTAATTAAAAAATTACCTTCTGATTATTTCATTGTTTTAATAACTAAACATAGCATAATTGGATTAGAATATATAACATCCAGATCCTCTTAAATTAATCTTGCTTATCTCTAATTTATTATAAATATATCTATGTATGCATGTATGCATGAATGTACATATTCATACATATGTGCTTATGAATGTATGTATCTATCTGACTGCCCTGTTCATACACAGTTATTTTCATGCTATCTCTTCCACTAGATATTACCTTTTAGAGTGTAGAGACTTTTACCTTTTCTTGTATTTTCAAAAAGGCATGGTGTAGGATGAAATAGAAGGTTGGACTAGAGAAGAAATAACTTAGAGCAATTACCACAATGAGTTGGGTGTCACATCAATGAAGGGAGAGTAATAAGATTGCCTTGATGTAGTGATACTAATTTAGATTAGTTAGCTGAAATTTATCATGTGCTCATTTAACAGAGTTTGTGACTTCCTTGAGTTGCGTTTATTAACTTATGGCTATGCAGTTAGACAGATTGCATAACTTATGTAGGGCTGGACATTTTCAAAGATGTAATCAACAATGGGATAAAGGAGCAAGGGATTAAAGAATATTGAAATTATTTATGAAGACATAAGAGAAGGGAAGGAGAAAAGTTTAGCCAGATGTAATTGTAAGCGTCCCTATATACAAAGCAGGGGGCCTGCTATCATAGTTCTTAGTTCTGCTTTTCTATCAGGAAAGGCAAATTTTGAGGGGTTAACAATCTCCTTTAATCAAGCACATATATCATTCACTTAGTTCAGAAAATCAATGGGTAGTGCTTCCAAACTGTCAGACATAAGCAATACATGTATCACAAATCAACAGACAAGTCAACTGTCTGGCCGTAGTTGCCAGAGAGGGAAGCACCACCACATGGGTTTTCAAAGCTGGGGAGCTCCTCAGCAGCTTCCCAGAGTCTCCTCTGGCACACAAAGCTTCTTCCAAAAACTAAGCCCCAAGGTAAAACCTCACCTTCCATGTATTTATACTTTTTTTCTATAAACAGAGGGCATCACAACCCTTGAGAAGCAGTGTCTCATTAACAAAAGGCATGGGCCTTCTTACAAATCTTTTCTAATCAAACTCTCTTTAATAGGCAGACCCCATTAATGGATGGGGAAGATCTTTATTCACATTGACAATACAAATACATATAGTGTGTTTAATTAAACTCTTGTTTCTGTATCTTACTCCTAGTAAATTTCATATAGGTTCTACACATACATTCTTCTTAAATACATTTTCACCTTACTCATGTTGCATAGAAGGATTAAAATTAATGGGAGAAATCATAAGACAAAACAAAACACAATACAAAAGAAAATGGCCTGCTTCATTCTGCAATCGAATTCCAGAGTTCTTTCTCTGGATATGGAAGGCATTTTATCTGAAGAGACCATTGAGAAATTTTTAAGTCCTTGCATTGCAATGAAGTACTAAGTGTACCAAAAAAATTTCTTGCACACTGTGGTTGTTGCTGTGTACAGAGTTCTCCTGGTTCCACTCCTTTCACTCAGCATCAGCTCATATAAGTCTGTCCAGGCCTCTCTGAAGTCTTCCTGTTCATCCTTTCTTACAGCACAATAATATTTCATTACATCCATGCACCACAATTTATTCAGCCATTCCCCAGTTGATAGGCATCCCCTTGATTTCCAGTTTTGGGCCACTGTAAAGAGAGCTGCTATAAATATTTTTGTACATGTGAGACTTTTTCCCATTTTTATGATCTCTTGGGGATACAGTCCTAGAAGCAATATTACTGGGTCAAAGAGTATGCACATGTTTACAAAAACTCCTCTCCAGAATGGTTAGATCAGCTCACAGCTCCACCAACAATGAATTAATGTTTCAACTCTCCCACATCTTCTCCAATATGTATCATCTTCCTGTTTTGTCATTGTAACCAATTTGATAGGTGTGATGTGGTATCTCAAAGTTGTTTTGATTTACATCTCTCTAATCAATAGTGATTTAGAGAATTTTTTCATGTGACTGTAGATAGATTTAATTTCTTCCTCTGCAAACATCCTGTTGACCATTTATCAATTGGGGAATGACTTGTATTCTTGTACATTTGACAAAATGAGTCATTATTAAAGGATATAACAAACTCTCCCTTTAAGATCTGTTTAATATATGAAGAGGAAAGGGGAATTATTATACAATTTCTATATGCCAGGCACTCCACTAAGAGATTTACAGATATTATCTCTTTTCATCCACAAAATAACCCTAAAAGGTAGATACTATTAATATACCCATTTTACAATTGAATAAACATATAGGCAGAAAGTAATTTTTCCAGGTTCACATAGGTAGTAAATTACTGAGATTATGGTGAACTCAGGTCTTTCTAACTTCAAGTCCAGAATTCTCCCCACTGCACCACATAGCTCCCCATACATGGAGCCATTTAAACTTGAAAAGTGCAGGAAAAAAATCACTTTTGGGTGAATAAAAAGAGTAAAACCATTTGGCAAAGGTTAAAACATATTTCAGTTATTGTAGATGATGTCTGAAGGGAGTAGAAAAATAGCTTGTTTAATAAATGTTGTTAAAATATGCTTTTGAAGAGAGTTTTATATGAGATTTTGGCAGCATGGGAGAGAGACTATGTTATAACTATAAAGATTTCAGTCACCTTGTAAAATATGTAGGATGATAACTCTTCTGGGAATAGTTTAAAGGGATCAAAATAGAACTTTTTCATATTTAAACTTGGGAAAGTATTAAAATAAAAGTCACAGTTCCAGGACACAAAATGGGATATTGAATTGGAGGGAAGGAGGGAGAGAGACAGATGAGAGGGGAAGAGCAGAGGGAAAGAGGAAAAGAGAAAGAGGTTTCATAAATATATGGAGATCAAGGAATAATTCACAGGGGACCGTCAAATATTTAGGTTCAATTTGGTGAATGGTTACCTTTTTAGTGAAAGCTGACAGTCCTAGGAGGCTGCCATTTAAATCTCTGAAGTGTTTATAAGAAGCATAGGGGAGCTACCTTTTATATAGAGCCTTGGGATGGTATAGAGAATGAAGTGGAGAAGTAGGTTGAAGGGTAAAGAAAGAGGAAGCTACAAAAGTTTGTTGAGACTGTTTGGGGAAGCCAATGACAAGAGAAATCAGCTAATAAGATGGATTTGGGTAATAGTTTCTAGTTGGTTAAATAAAGATTTCAGTTCCAATTATTGCCTCTCAGCACAACTAAATCTTAAGATGAAGCTACTCAGAAGTATATATTGACATTTTTTTCCCTTCTGGTTTGAGAGGAAAAAGTAAAAGGGATAAAGAAATGCATTGACGCTGCTTTGCTGTATAAGAGTTAGAAAAACTAGTTTGCTTTGCGTATGGTCAAATTTCAGTCACATAATCAGATTTTTCTTCCAGTTGCAAAGTACAGCATACTGGTAAGTGAAGAGCTTGCTAAGTTGGTTTGTATAAGCAATAGAAATACTGCTAAATTTTGCAGTTCTTTGGTTTAAAGGAAATTGCTTTTTAAATAAACAAGTAAAACTTTCTAAATGTCATTATAGGAATGTGTGTAAATTGAAAGAATTTGTAAATGCTATATGAAGTAAAGAAAAGATTTGTTAAGCTGGAGAATGATATGGGCCAATAGTCAAGCAGGTTTGTAATTGAATTTTGATATATTTTATTATTAATATATTTGCTTGATACATAAATATATCTGATGTCATCATTATTATTTATTTTGCATTCTTATTAAGTAAAAGGTTATGTGCAAGATCTAAATTTTTTATTATTCTGATTGACTGGTTGTGTAGCTAGGTGCATTGTTAGTGATTCAAGACCTAGTGTGAAAAAAAAAGACTTCATGTGCTAAGTAAAAATAGTGAATTTCTCTTCAATAGTTTCTCTCAGGATTCAGAGAGAATTTGAGTGTCACTCTACGGTAATGATCAATCTCTGAGATGCTAGAGCTGCCAAAGTAAGGGATAGTGAGAATAATCAAGTCAATCTAGGGAGTAAGTAGGTGTCTATGTGCATATGTAATGGGGTCTGGGACACATTATGCATTGGGTGGCAACTCCATACCCACTTGTATAACAGTAAGTATAGGATTAGTGAGGCACAGAGATTTCAAAACTTTTATATTTTAAGCTACAATTTCTTTCTTTTGAATTGCTAATGCTTCAGGTGGCATATAGACTCTGTGAAAATGGTAAGATTGGTGCTAGTGTTTCATTAGAATTTCTTCCCCCTGAAAAACAGTCAATAAGCTATGAATCCATTTTTGGTGAAACTGCATGTCAAACAACATCACATACCTTTTCAAAACTTGTAACCAGAGTTTTCCTTAGTTCCTTTTGGACTGAAGTCAAATATACTTTCCAAAATTATTAGAATGAACAAAGCATTGTCCTCAATTTTATAAATTTCTATGTGGTTTTTCATCACTTTTAAGGTGAATTTTGCATTCCCCTACTTTACACATAAATGAAAAGGCACGTCTACACTCAGTTTGGAGTCTGGTAAATAGCAATGAACTCCATCTTCCTGTCTCTTCCTTTCATATATATATACATATATATATGTATATATATGTATATATACATATATATAGTCATTGATGCATTCTGATCAACTAAACCTCTCATATTTTGCTAAAACAGTCTAAAAAGAAAACTGTCATGAACAATTTCATCAACAGTTAATTGATATTTTGCGTGTTTTTCCTAAACAGTCTTAGAATTTTCTATCTGGAAATTATAAGAAAAAACTTTCCAAAACCTTTGGGAACCATGTTCACCACCTGAAAGCTTCTCATGTAGTCCTGTTACCTTTGTTTCTTAAGGAAGTGGGCTGCAGGTATTCCAAAGCAAATGTATTACTTACAAAAATATGGGAATATTCACTGATAGATATCTGAGAACTAGCTATTCTGATCCATTTAAAAAAAACAGCTTTTATTTGAATCAATCTATTGTGTTATTAGAGCAAGTGGTGCTTTAAGCTCTTTAAGGAGCAAGCCTGTCTCATTTTGGTCTTTGTAATACCACTATGTAGTACAGCATCCAGAATACAGTCACTCTTTTTTGATTGATTCATTGATTTTCATGGTGGATAAACTTCAACATGTGATTATATACTTTTAAAATATTAAACATTTTAAAACTATTCTCCTGCCACAATATATGTCTTATGTCAACTTAAGGTATAGAGATTTTTCTCTACTAAAGTCATACTTTGATACCTCTTTGAAGTATGGAAGTGATAATATAGCCTTTAAGGCTATGTTAGCCAGGTCTATAAGTAGCAGTACTAGTGTCTGGACAGTCAACACAACACATATCCCAGGACAAGCAGTCTCTGTCTCTGTCTGTCTGTCTATCTTGTCTGTCTCTCTCTTTGTCTCTCTCTCAGTGCTTAGTATATCTCTTTTAAAAATAACATATTTTCACTTCCAAATTCTCTCCTTCTCTCACTCATTTAGAAGACAAGAAAAGCAATATCCATTACAGAAATGAAAAAGTAAGCAGCGTATCACACAGTTTCTTGTTTTAACTTATTTTTAAGTAGATGCGAACTTCTGTTTCATTGTTTCTACCTGCTAAAGGAGCATAATTATGATTGTATCCTCTAAATTGCTTTTCTTTGGCAAAAAAAAATTGTACTTGTTCAACCTTAGTTATAGTTTTTATTCTACTGAGTACAAGCTCTTACAGGGTATATACTAAACACTTAGAAATGTCTCAAATACCAACTGGGGCAGTGTTCATCCTTCATTGCCGAAGACAAACTTGCCATCAGAGAAATGGTGACATGACTTGCACTTGACTTTGTTTTTTTTTTTTTTTTTGTGAGGGAGGGCTGTGCAAGTCACTAGCCTCACTTCACCTCCAGAACCATCTGAATCCAGTGAGCAGATATTCATCAGGATGAGTAGAGGTGACCCAGGATGAGGCAATTGGGGTTAAATGATGTGCCCAAGGTCCCACAATTAGTGAGTGTCAAGTGTTTGAGGGGAGATTTGAACTCAGGTCCTCCTGACTCCTGCACTGCTGCTCTATCCACTGCACCACCTACCTTCCCCTACCAACTGGGACAGACTGAGGTGTTAGGTCATATATGTCTTAGGAATATTTAAAGATCCCATTCCATACCCAACCTTATTCCATAATGGTGAGAAGTAGCAGGCATTACTTATAGATTTGAATAATGTGCAAAACTTTACCCAAGTTCTTATGCAGAGAAATTGAATAACAATTTGAGTGCTTTACTTTATTTCGAATATTTGGGAAACATTTTCTTGAGTAAAAGACATCCATCTTGGATATCAGGAGAAAAGGATATTTAAATATTTGGCTTATAACCTTAGAATTTAATCTGGACTCACATGAGATCAGAATGTAAAAGAAAACATTCAAAACGAAGTATCTGTGTATAAAGAAAGAATGACAAAAATGAAAGAAATGTCACTTTAGTAATATGAATTCCTAAATCTGGCAATGCATCACTGGTGTTGTGATGAAATACTTGAGCTATAATTCCTAAAAGATAAAAGAAGATATCTTCTGCTTCTTGTCTTACTAACAGACACAGTGTCAAATAACAGAGCTCCCACTCTTCAAAAGACAGAACGACTGCAAGGAAAAATAAATAATGCCAAGGGTTCCCCAGCTAAAATGGCTAGCTCAAGGGCATAATAACTAAGAGTTCTGGACATAGAATAAGAAGACCTAACTTCAAATCTCATTTCAGACACTTACTGGCGGTGTGACTTGGGTGAGTCATATAACTTACTCAGCTTTTTTTCCTTCTCTGTAAAATGGGCCTAATAAAAACACATTAGCTCATGGGGTTACTTTGAGCAGCAAGTGAGAAACATATAGACAGTGTTTTGCAAATCTGAAAGCACTACATGAAATGCTAGGACTATTATTTTTTCATGTTATTTTCATGGACTCTGGAAAACAATACTTAAGAATGCCTGCTGATAGCTGAATGTCCAACAAAATGATTTAATGATTTTAAAGGTATATAGAAATGTGTATATATATATATATATATATATATATATATATATATATACGTATATATATAAATATAAAATATAAAAATTAGAAATTTACTGGATAGGAGAGCAATGGAGACAATGGCCATAGGGGTTGAAGCCAAAGGTTATTTTTATTGGGCGAGAAAAAGGAAGGAAAATAAGATTTGAACAGCATTATTTTCCATCGATCTTTGATCTATAATCATGACCTCATCAACCCTGAGCTCCTTTCTTGTATTTTCTTTGAGTCTCCTTTTTTTTTTAACTTAAATTTATTTATTGAAATTTTCAACATTCATTTCCACAAAATTTTGGGTTCCAAATTTTCTCCCCATTTCTCCCCTCCCCCCACCACAAAACACCAAGCATTCTAATTACCCATATCACCAGTCTGCCCTCCCTTCTAACATCCCTCCCTTCCCTTATCCCCATCTTCTATTTTGTCCTGTAGGGCCAGATAACTTTCTATACCCCATTACCTGTATTTCTTATTCCCTAGTTGCAAGAACAATACTCAACAGTTGTTCCTAAAACTTTGAGTTCCAAATTCTCCCCATCCCTCCCTCCCCACCCATCCCCTTTGGGAAGGCAAGCAATACAATATATCTGTGTAGTTTTGCAAATGACTTCCATAATAGCATGTTGTATAAGATTAACTATATTTCCCTCCATCCTATCCTGCTCCTCCATTGCTTTTGCTCTCTTATGGCCCTGGCCCTTCGCTAGAGTGTTGATTTCTAATTGCTCCCTCCTCCCTTTGCCCTCCCTCCCATCATTCCCCCTCACTCTGCTTATCCCCTTCTCCCCTACTTTCCTGCATTGTAAGATAGGTTTTCATATCAAACTATATGTGCATTTTATTCCTTCCTTTAGTCGAATGTGATGAGAGTAAACTTCATGTTTTTTCTCTCATCTCCCAGCTTTTTCCCTCCACTGAAAAGTCTTTTCCTTGCCTCTTTTATGAGAGATAATTTGCCCCATTGCATTTCTCCCTTTCTTCTCCCAGTATATTTCTCTCTCGCTCCTTAATTTCATTTTTTTTAAGATATGATTCCATCCTATTCAATTCACCCTGTGCTGTCTCTCTCTCTCTCTGTCTCTCTGTGTGTGTATGTGTGTGTATGTGTGTGTGATCCCACCAACTAGTCAGATACTGAAAAAAGTTTCAAAAGTTACAAATATTGTCTTTCCATGTAGGAATGTAAACAGTTCAACTTTGGTAAGTCCCTTATGACTCTCTTTGCTGTTTACCTTTTCATGCTTCTCTTCATTCTTGTGTTTGAAAGTCAAATTTTCTTTTCATTTGGTCTTTTCATCAAGAATGCTTGAAAGTCCTCTATTTCATTGAAAGACCACATTTTCCCCTGAAGTATTATGCTCAGTTTTGCTGGGTAAGTGATTCTTGGTTTTAGTCCTAGTTCCTTTGACTTCTGGAATATCATGTTCTACACCCTTTGATCCCTTAATGTAGAAGCTGCTAGATCTTGTGTTATCCTGATTATATTTCCACAATACTTGAATTGCTTCTTTCTAGCTGCTTGCAATATTTTCTCCTTCACATGGGAACTCTGGAATTTGGCCACAATGTTCCTAGGAGTTTCTCTTTTTGAATCTCTTTCAGGAGGGGATCGGTGGATTCTTTCAATATTTATTTTGCCCCCTGGTTCTAGAATATCAGGGCAATTTTCCTTGACAATTTCATGAAAGATGATGTCTAGGCTTTTTTTTTGATCATGGTTTTTAGGTAGTCCCATAATTTTTAAATTGTCTCTCCTGGATCTATTTTCCAGGTCAGTTGTTTTCCAATAAGATATTTCACATTATCTTCCATTTTTTCATTCTTTTAGTTTTGTTTTGTGATTTCTTGGTGTCTCATAAAGTCATTGGCCTCCATCTGTTCCATTCTAATTTTGAAAGAACTATTTTCTTCAGTGAGCTTTTAAATCTCCTTTTCCATTTGGATAATTCTGCTTTTTAAAGCATTCTTCTCCTCATTGGCTTTTTGGACCTCTTTTACCAGTTGAGTTAGCCTATTTTTCAAGGTGTTATTTTCTTCAGCATTTTTTTGGGTTTCCTTTATCAAGGTTTTGTCCTGTTTTTCATGCTTTTCTTGCATCTCTCTAATTTCTCTTCCCAATTTTTCCTCCACCTCTCTTACTTGATTTTCAAAATTCTTTTTGAGTTCTTCCATAGCCTGAGACCATTGAATATTTATTTTGGATGTTTAGGATGCAGAAGCCTTAACTTTTATGTCTTTCCCTGGTAGTAAGCCTTTTTCTTCCTCATCTGAAAGGATGGGAGTAGATATCTGTTCCCCAAGAAAGTAACTTTCTATAGTCTTATTTTTTCCCCTTTTTTGAGCATTTCCCAACCAGTTACTTGAATTTTGGGTCCTTTGTCAAGAGAAGGGTGTATTCTGGGAACCTGTAAGATCTCAGTTCTTCCTAGGTGACACAATCAAGCGTGTACACTGGTCTGGGAGCAGGAATAGATTTTTATGCCCAGAATCTTAGCAGAGTTTCCTTTCCACAGCCACCTGGCCTCCAGTACCACTCCCATTTGGTGTGAGATAAAGATCTGCTCCCTCAGGGCCTCTACCCATGGTAGAGGTTCAGTGCCTTCAGGGGTTTTACAATCCAACAATGGATACAGGAACTGCTGCTGCCTGCCCGATGTGGCCTCTGTGGCTGCTAACTAAGGCCAGAGCTATGGGAAGGCCCTTCTCCCTTCCCGGCCAGCTGAAATGCCCTGTCACTGATCTTTGGTGCCTGTGGGTTGAGGGATCTGCAGATCGCTGTTACTGCGACTAGGGATTCTGCAACTGGAGATTCTTCCCTTGAGGCATCCTCCTCCCAGAGCCATGGCACCATGGCAAAGGCTGGGCTGGGCTGAGCTCCACTCCACATCAGGTGCAACAATTTCTTGTGGGCCTTTAAGGTCACCCTGGACTGGAAATCTCCTCCATTCTGTTTTTCTCCACTTCTGTTGCTCCAGAACTTGCTGAGAGTTGGGCTGTGTGGGGAGAGCTTGCATATGTGTGTCTTTCTACTTCACCATCTTGGCTCCACCCCTGAAGAGCCTCCTTTTCAAACAAGTTTTATGGTAATCCTTTTTTTATAAATTGGCATTTCTTAACAGACAGCTAATTTTGAGTGTTTACAATGAACATTTTTCTTGCAGGTCAGTGATATATTTCTTTACTTGTATCTATTGTGTTGTTAGCTGTATTTCCTTCAATCTTCTGTACATGCCTTTCTAAACCTAAGTTGATTAAGGAGTTAATGTACATTCACATTTTTCTTTTCAGACAACTCTTCCTTTTCCCATTCATTGGAACTGTTACTCTTTGCATCTTTAGAACTTTATTCCTGAGAGTTTCCCATTCTTCCTATACTGACCTGCCCTGTAGAATTTTAGGCCATAGGATCTTCGGTATCCTTTCTCTGAAGACTTCAGAATCTGTTATCTTGAAATCTAGCCTGAATGTCATACTTTGTCCTGTTCTTGTCTCATAAATTCTAAGACAGAATAGTCACTTTAATGTTACCAGTTTTTTTACTTCAGCAATCAATTTCTCCCTGTTAATGAGAATCAGAGGTGGCAATTCAAGGTAAGTGACTTGCCCAGGGTCACAAAGCTAGTAAGTAAGTGTTTGAGATCAGATTTAAAATCAGGTCCTACTGAATATAGGTCCAGTACTCTATCCACTGTACCACCTAGCTAACTCTCTTTGCTTTATCTTTCGAAGATGGAAAGTATTAAGTGAAGTCACAGATTGTTAGCTATTCTGATTTTTACAGAGAGAACCAAAACAGATGTCTGGATAATTGAAGTCCATTTTCCTGCCTGTATATCAGGTTTGTGATATATTTCCCAAACTTCTCATCCACTTCCTTTACATGTGTGGGATTTATAGTACACTGAAAGAGCAAAATTGGTTCCATTTTTATCTCCATAATAGTCAAACAAATATTCTCCACTATGTTCTCAAATAATTATATCTTCTTATTTTAAAATATTTTTGTTCTTCCTGCTTGCAATTTATCCCCAAAATTTTACTTACCATTTCTCCCCAAAACATATTCCACTATGTATCTCACTAAGTATCAGTAATATCCTTGCAGTCAAAGTTGCCACTTAGCATTAGTGCCTCAAGTTTGTCTCCTCCAAACCCCTTGTACTTTCAGTATTTAGATAGAGAAATTTGAGGCCATGCTTTCTACTGCTGACTATTTTTGGATTTTGTCTCCTATGAACTCATGGATATCTCCACTGCTACTCCTCTTTGAATACTATCAACCAGAATGGACGCATGGAGGGATTTTTGTCTCTTCCCCTTTCCTTTTCTGCTAAATGCACTTTTAATCAGATTTGCAAGGCTCCAGATAAATATATATCTATTGGTCTTTGTTAGGCGCATTCCTTCCCCCTCTAAGAGGTAGGCTTTCCTTTTTGCAAGCTGCTTTCCTGAAATAATAGCAGCAACCACAAAAATATAGTGGTTCTATAACACTTTAAGGTTTACAGAGAGCATTAAAGATATTTCATTTTATCATCACAAGAACCCTGGAAAGTAGGTATTATTGTTGTCTCCATTTTACAAAAGAGAAAACTGAGAAAAACAGAAGTTAAGTAACTTTCCCAGGGTTACATAGCTAAGTCTAAGATGAGATTCGAACTCAAACCTTCATGATTCAGATCTAGAACTCTATGAAGTGACCTTCCCCGTGGCCTCTAAAATTTAAATGATATTCTTTGACACCATTATCTTAACTTTCTCTTCTCATCCAATTCTATATTTCTCTGCTGGTGTTATTGCCTTCCATCAATAGCAATGCTGAAAAAATGTGTCTACAAGGTTTTCAATATTAATTTTTCAATTTCAACATCACTATTTCAATAGCAACACACACACACACACATGATTGAGAAATACTTTTTAGATTCTTTCTAGTAATGAAATTTGTGCCTACATGACTCATCAGAAGAGGATCTTAATCATCACATTTAACCCTTAGCTTTCACAAAGGAATATTTACATTGAAGATATGACAAGAATAAATTCTCATTTTCCCCAACAACCCAGAGCTATAATCTCCCCTATACCATTTTGTGGGATTGGAATTGGGGGACATTCTAATACTAATTTAATTCAGTTTGTACATAGTTTTTGTTCCATCAAGTTCATAGCCAGATTCAGTGTGACTTCTGGGTAATTTTTCCTCTGGACTAGACTGCCAAAGATCACTCCAAAATATTACACCTTTGCTCTTTGGGATATAAGTGCTATGTTAACTGCAAGACTTGATCTAGATTCTGACTTCATGTGGCTTGTTTTCTCACCTACACTGATGTTAGAGACACTACTCTTTTTTATTTAGAATGGAAAATAAATTATGAAAAAATCAAGGTCAATTTCTTGAGGGCAATAGGATTTTAGAGAGAAGAATGCCCCAAAGCCTTGCCCTTACTGCATGATCTTTCACAGGACCCATGAACAGAAGTCAGTGAGCTCCTCTAGTTTCAAATAAAGCAACAGTTCCAGCTTCACAGTCAAATAATATAGATTCTTCCCAACTACATTGTTAAACAATGAGGAGCAATGTTCCAGAATATTTCCAAGCTTCAGAATGTGCCAGAATATTTCCAAGTAACTTCTTTTATATGTCATTGCTGTTTTTCCCAGAAGCAAGCTCCCAAGCATCCTCCTTGTTGAAAGATCACATCATTAGATCAAGATAATAGAGTTTTTATATTTACCAAAGTCCCATTATATTAGATTAGCAACTTAATATTGTAATACAATTGCAATAGTAATTTTAATACAATTGTATAAAATTGTAATTACAATTGTAATACAAATGTTGTAATATGATTATAATAACATTTGAACATTTTTATATATTAGAGAACATTTTACCAAAAAATTACTCACAAAAACAGTGGTGAGAAAGCTAGTATATCATTATTTCTACTTTACAAATGATATTCAGGGAAAAGAAAGAAATTGCTCAAAGTTACACAAAAGTAAGCGGTGGAACCAGGACTGAAACCTAGGTCCAGTATCCTTTTATAAAATGTGTTAGTGTTTTTAATTTTTTTTGAAGTTTGGGTTTAATATTTTCTTTTCTATATTTTCATATGGATGAAATAGAACCTGAGGAACTCAAAAGGCAATACAAGAGATAAATCTGACACATATGGTAAATCCCAGGAGAAGAAAAATATACCATCATGTATAGAGCAAAAGTAATAGCTGGTGGTGATTATATTTGTATTTGACTTTTTGAGATGAAAACATACCCAATCAGAAATGTGTGTTGTTGGACAATTAAATGGTCCTAGATTCTAAATTAAAAAGTGATTTAAGGAGAAATTTTAAATAATCAACTTGGACCATGTTCTTATTTAATTAAATTCTATCCTGAACTTATGCTGAATTCAAAGAAATGAAAATCCATTTTTTTCTTCCTTAAGGATAAGTTTTTTAGAGATGAAAGGAAATACCAAATTGGAAAAATATCATATTACAAAACTTTAGTAATGGTTTGGGATATATTTAATGAAATATGTTTTTAAAGTGGGCAATATATTATGAAGGAAATGAAAATAAAGACTTCTACTCTGATTTTAATTAGAATGAGAATTTATGGTATACACTTATAATTCCTACTTCTGGGGATTATGAAGCTCCTGGATTGTTTGAATTAAAAAATTCTGAGCTGTAGTATGCTAAACTATGCTAATTCTGGCACCAATATGGTGAGTCCTGGGAGTGGACAATAAAGTTGCTAAAGGAGGAATGATCAAGCTATTAAAAGAGAAAAAAAAACAAATCAAACCTCCCATGTCAATCAAGAATGAACCAAACTCATGAGTGGCAGCAGTGTTTCTACTGTAGGTGAAAGAGGGAGACCACTCAGGGAAAGAAAAGAAATATAAAAAAAAATAAGAGAAGTAAAAACAATTCCTTTGTAGAAAGAAAATGATGCTAGAAAAGGATGTCATAAAAAAAGTTTTGAATTAACAAATGTTTTGAAAGGATAAATGACATGTGAACCCAAGAAAATTTAGTCTGCTTCGACAGTAATTTTCTGATAGCAGTACAATGTTCTTCTTAAAATGTGATCTCCTTACAGAAAACCTATGGCATTATCAGTTTTCTCATCCTATACTCTAGGCCTCACTTTACATAGCCTCAAATCTCACTGTTTGGCTCCCAGATAATTCATTCATTCTGATCTGCCCTAAGAGTCTACCACTTTTCCTATATAGTAGTGAACCATGGAACACAATTGCCTCCATGTTACTGGAAATGCATATCATACAGACTGCAATGGAGAGGTGCATAGAAATTGAAAGAAGGCTGCAAAAGGGAATTCTGAAGCAGTTGGAAAAATGTCATCAAGGAATTATGATAGAAAATCTAGTTGGGTCAGTTAGATGTAAAGAATTAGGGATAGCCATAGTGTTCTACTGGTAAACTGCTAGACTCCTCTACTGGTACTCTTGCAATGTCAGAAAGCAGGTTGGGGAGATTTCTAGCACATTGGCAGGAGAAATCTCCTTGAGATCCTCCTTTATGAAGTCCTAAGCAAAATTGCAAAGGGGATTAGGCAGGTTTGGTTGGGCACTGATTGGCTTAATTGGTTAGAATTGTGGAATCAATAGGATCACAATTTCATCTGAATGTTTGGAGTATTTGATGAGGTAATTATTTAAACCAAATGTAAGACTTCACTTTTGCCCCTGATAAATTTGATTTTATTTGATTTTGCCAAATATTTCAAAGCTATGGAGATGTTTTTTTGGATTCTCACTATCATCAAATATACTTCCTAGTTTTGTATTATCTGAAAACTTAATGAGAATATTATATATGCCATCACTTCAAGCATTGTCAAATATGCTGAGAAAACTACATGCAGCTGGAAAGATTGGTGTATACAGTCTTTGTCTTATAAGATAAACCATACTAACTTCATTTTATGGAATTGTATAGCATGTTATTTATTGGTTTACATGTGGGTCTATAGACATAGGTGGGTGTTGATTTTAATTGGGCTAGTGATTGAGTCTCAAAAAAGATGGTAGAATGAACGACTGCCTTTTTAAGCAATACATTTTACAATCTATGCTTCTTCAGGCCTTAGATATGTGTAGCTTATCAGTTTAAAAAGTAGAATTGATCCTTTTTACTTATGGAAAGGTTAGAAAATAGATATAGGAAGAAGTGGGTTGAGGTGAGTGAACCATTTTGTAATGTTGAAGATTAAAGCTCAGTGCATCATACTTTGTGTATGCTGGAGAGAGCCAGATCTGACATATAGCTGGCACTAATTAGTCCTAATTATTAGGACAATTAATAATTTAAGAGGTTGGCAGGAAAGAGACGAGCAATCCAATATAGAAGCAGGATTCCCAGAACCTGAGGCCCATGAACTATATTGCAACAAAAGGTAATGTACAGCATTTAATTACATTAGGGTGATGGGTAAGGGGTGAGGAGAGGATCCATAGTAGTATGGTGGACGGCAGTTCAATTTCAAATTTAAGAAATGTTGCTAGTGAAGGAATTGTTTCCATGACTGGAATATACATACATACATACATACATACATACATACATGCATGCATGCATATATATGTGTATGTGTGTGTATACCTGCATATGTGTTTGTGTATATATATTATATATATAATATATATATACACTCTCTGTCTCTGTCTCTCTGCCTCTCTCTCTATATATGTATGTATGTATAATCTCAAAGTTTCAGTTCTCTTTGGACCATCCCCCCCAAATATATATGTCAGAAGATCATTATACCTGCTATTAAAGAGGGAAAAAAAGAAAAAAGGAATTGAGTGGTTTTGCATTTTTCCTATTGTTTTCATTCTCTTCCCTTCACTAAGCAGCACTCCTATCCTTTCTTTGATCTTCCATTTCCTCTCAGAATAGCTTTAAAATCTCTTTTTACTATCTTTAGCATCTTTCACTAGTTTTAATAACACAATATAGAGTAGGAAGCTAGGCTCCCACTTCAGACACTTATTAGCTAGTTGATCCAGAGAAGTCATTTAAATTTTCTGAGCCTCAATCTTTTGTCTGTAAAATAACTAGAATTATACTTGCTCTCCCTACCTCATAGGGTGTCTGTGCAAAACAAATAATCTAAGATAAAGTTTTAGGTAAACCTTAGACTTATATACAAATACTTAGGTTGTAATTTCTTTGGACATAATGGTTCTAATATTTTCCCTTTTGTCCATTTCTATACATTTCTTTAAAAAAATAGTTGGTTGAAGGAGTTCTGGTTCCAGCAACAAAAATGGTGGAGTGATTGGTAATTGCTATCTCCCTCCCCTTGTTGACCTTGAAGAGTTCAGAGAATATCTCCCCAGGGAAAATCTTGGGAGAGTGGGAGCAGCAGAACAGGTAAACAGTCTCTGAGCCTGTGAGGCTAGGAAAATCACTAAGAAGAGTCCTTCTTGCTGTGACTGAAGGGGATCAGTGCAGGATCAGAGTTGTCCCAGACAGTCTCACCTCAGAAAACTGGGAGGAGGTCCTGAGCCTCAGTGGGGTGAAGTCTGCAATCACCAACACCAGGAACCCAGGTCTGCCTCAGCACCCCAGGGGAATCAGGAAGACATTAATGCAGACGAGATCACCTCTGATGAGCTTGTCTATGCTCTAGTTCAGCAGAGGAGACCTCCTATGGCCAGACTACCCCTCTAGGCAGAGCTAATATAATAAAAATGACAATTCTATCTAAATTAATTTACTTATTCAGTGCCATACCAATCAAACTACCAGATAATTATTTTGCACAGCTAGAAAAAATAATATCAAAACTTATCTGGAAGAAAAATAGGTCCAGAATATCAAAAGAACTAATGAAAAAAAATGCTAGGGGAGGTAGCCTAGCACTATCAGATCTCAAATTGTATTGTAAAGCAGCAATCATCAAAATCACTTGATATTGCCTAAGAAAGAGAGGCACAGACCAGTGGAACAGGTTAGGTACTCAAGACACAGCAGTCAATGAATATAGCAATCTACTGTTTGATAAACCCAAGGACCCCAGCTTCCGGGATAATAACTCACTGTCTGACAAAAATTGGTGGGAAAACTGGATAACAGTATGGCAGAATCTGGGCATAGACCAATGCCTGACACCATACACAAGAATAAAGTCCAAATGGACACATGATCTAGGTATAAAGTTTAATGCTATAAACAAATTAAGGGAGTAAGGAATAGTATATCAAATTTATGGAGAATGGAGAAAATTTTGACCAAAGATAGAGAACATTATGAAGCGCTAAATGGATAATTTTGATTACATTAAATTGAAAAGTTTTTGCACAAACAAATCCAATGCAACAAAGATTAGGAGGGAAGCAGAAAACTGGGAAAGCATTTTTGCAACTAGTGTCTGTGATAAAGGCCTCATTTCTCAAATTTATAGAGAATTGATTCAAATGTACAAGAATACAAGTCGTTCCCCAACTGATAAATGTTCAAAGGATATAACAAGCAGTTTTCAGAGGAAGAAATTAAAGTTATCTATTATCATATGAAAAAGTGCTTTAAATCACTATTGATTAGAGAGCAAATCAAAACAACTTTGAGGTACTACATCACACTTATAAGATTGGCTTACATGAAAAAACAGGAAGATTATAAATGCTGGAAAAAATGTGGAGAGAGTAGGAACACTAATTCATTATAGGAGGAGCAATTTGAAACTATGCCCATAGAGCTACAAAAAAATGTGCATACCCTTTGACACAGCAACATCTCTTCTGGTACTCTATCCCAAAGAGATCACAGAAATGGGAAGGGGTCCCACATGTACAAAAATATTTATAGCAGCTCTCCTCATGGTGGCCAAAAAACTGGAAATCAAGAGAATGCCCAACAATTGGGGAATGGCTGAATAAATTGTGGTATATGAATGTAATGGAATACTATTGTGCTATAAGAAATGATGAACAGGAAGACTTCAGAGAGGCCTGGAAAGACTTAGATGAACTGATGCTGAGTGAAAGGAGCAGAACCAGGAGAACTTTGTACACAGCAACAACCAAAGTGTGTGAGGAATTTTCTGGTATATGTCTTTTAAGCTGACAGCTTCAAGAAAATCTTAGGGCAATAATCCTATTTATCTTTTTTCTGAACTCTGGGAAACTTGTATTTCCAAAATCTAGATTACAGGAATACTTAATTTTTTTTAAAATCTTTTCTCTGTGCACTGGTGACTAGACATCTCAGAATATGAGAATTATTATTGCTCTCCTTTTTAGCTATTATTTCATATGAATTCCTTGACATTTGTATTGTCATTCTTTTCAATATTCTTGCCACTTTTTAATAAACCCTGTGTATAATTATAATTAGTGTATAAGGGATGTTGTCTTATTTCTTCTTCATTTTCCTTTTAAAGATATTTTGACCAGATCTGTCATTGTTTAAGCAATTTTCCTCCTTCCCAGACCTCGACTGAGGCCCTCAATTCCTGAGAAATAGTCCCTTACTCATGTCCTTGTACTTCAAATCCCATTCTTTGATATCAGCTATTTTGTTTTTATAATTCACATACCTACAACTGACAGTACTGATTAAAACGACACCTTTGACCCTAAAATCTTCACTTCCCTTCCTAGAATTTTACAACCCCTTGAATGATGGTTCTTAACCTGAGGTTGATGAATTTTTTTCTAAAAAATTCGATAACCATTTAATATCATTTGTTTTTATATAATTTTATAAATTTAAATACAATATTTGATAAGGGGTCCATGGGTTGCACAAGACTTTGAAAAATATTCATGATAAAAAAAAATTCAGAACTCCTGCCCTAGAGGTAATTTATTTTACTTTTGCAGGTTTTGTTGGAACAAATGATTCCATTTGTCTCAATATGAATCATTAGGAGTGTCAGATTTAAATAATACTAAGATCTCAAGGCTAATACAATCTCTAAAATAAGTAGAGATTGTTTATTGTTTCAATTCACGTTGGTTAAGATAGGCATAACGAAAAGGGGAGGGCAGGTTGTTATAAGAATTGTTGCACTGTGTGGTTCTATAGATACAGATATGTCATATTTTATACTGTAATGTCATATATTTTGTTGTTGATGATGATGTATTGATCAATCATGCTGATTATTTTTTCTTATCTTCTTTCTCTTTATTTTTAAATTTTGTTATAAGTAAAGTCTCACTGGATAGGAAGAGGAGGAAAGGATATATGGGGAAATTTAGGCAATGTAAAAAGAAAAATAATCAGTAAAATGTATTAAAATTATTTGTCTGGTATGAATAATACCCTAATCCTTGCCATCATGCAAGTTAGGCTAGCTTTTTTTTTTCCTTAAAAGAAGTTGAAAACATCTTTAATACTTGATTGGCTCAAGGAACCAAAGTTCAACCTGCTGATATCACTTCCTGGTCAGTTATTTATAAAAGAAAAACAAAGAAAACAAAACTGGATTTCCAAGCATTTATTAAATCTTGGCTGGAGAAAAAATGTTAGACAATTTAGACAAGGAAGTTTCTCTTGGCTGAATGAACTCAAAGAGTATCCAGTGACTGCACTGTATTTTGTCACTATAGCTAAATAACTGTGGAATGACCTATGACTAGCATATTTCATTCAAATATTGAACATAAGTTATCAGGTGACTATCCTGAATCAGTAACAGAAAAGAATAATCAAGTAAATGTTACGAAAAATATCTCAGAAGCACATATAATATGATGAGAAATTATTGGAGAATTGAGAAAAACAAGTAACATAATAGATATTTTTTCTTTAAACTATTTTAATTGCTTTATTTGTCTCTAAAATCACCTAGATGACCCCTAGTATTGTTCTCTTTTCCCATTTCTTAAAGAGGCATTGTTTATAATTAAGGTTTTGTGTTTTTTTTATCTTTATTTATTTATGTTTAATTTTCAACAATTATTTCCACAAAATTATGAGTTCCAAATTTTCTCTCCATCTGTCTCCCCCATCCCAAAACTTCAAGCATTTTGATTATCCCTTCCCTCAATCCACCCTTCTTTTTTCTATCACATCCCTCCCTTCCATTATTTCTGTCTTCTCTCGTTTCTTACAGGGCAAGATAGATTTCTATATCCCATTGCCTGTATTTTCTATTTCTAGGTTGCATGAAGCAATTCTCAACTTTTGCTACTAAAACTTTGAGTTCCAAGTTCTCTCCCTTTCTCCCTCCCCACCCACCCCCACTAAGAAAGCAAGCAATTCAATATAGGCTATATATGGGTAGTTTTGCAAAAGACTTCCATAATAGTTATGTTGTGTGAGACTAACTATATTTCCCTCCATCATATCCTGCCCCCATTTCTTCTATTCTCTCTTTTGACCTTGTCCCTCCCCAAATTCTTCACTTCTAACTATTCCTTCATCCCATTTGCCCTCCCTTCTATCATCCCCACACTCCATTTATCTCCTTCTCTCCTACTTTCCTGCAGTGTAAAACAGATTTTCATACCAAATTAAGTATACATGTTATTCCCTCCTTAAGTCAAATGTGATGAGAGTAAGTTTCACTTTTTCTCTCTCACCTCCCCACTTTTCCCCTACATTGAAAAAGTGTTTGCTTGCCTCTTTCATAAGAGATAACTTGCCCCATTCCATTTCTTCCTTTCTCCTCCCAATATATTCTTCTCCCACCCCTTAATTGTATTTTTTAGATATCATCCCTTCCTATTCAACTTACCCTGTGCTCTCTGTCTACGTGTGTGTGTGTGTGTGTGTGTGTGTGTATAACCCCTCCAACTACCCAAATACTGAGAAAAGTTTCAAGAGTTACAAATATGATCTTTCCATGTAGGAATGTAGACAGTTCAACTTTAGTAAGTCCTTTATGAGTTCACTTTCCTGTTGACTTGTGCATGCCACTCTTGATTCTTGTGTTTGAAAGCAAAATTTTCTATTCAGCTCTGGGCTTCTTATCAAGAATGCTTGAAAGGCTTCTATTTCATTGAATGATAATTTTTTTTTCCTTTGAAGTATTATAATCAGTTTTGCTAGGCAGATGATTCCTGGTTTTAATCCTAGTTAATTTGACTTCCAGAATGTCATATCCCAAGTCCTTTGATTCCTTAATGTAGAAACTGCTGGATCTTGGATTATTTTGATTGTATTTCCATAATACTTGAATTGTGTCTTTCTAGCTGTTTACAATATTTTCTCCTTGACCTGAGAATTCAGGAATTTGGCTACGATGTTCCTAGGAGTTTCTGTTTTTGAATCTCTTTCAGGAGCTGATTAGTGAATTCTTTCAATATTTATTTTACCTTCTGGTTCTAGAATATCAGGGCAGTTTTCCTTCATAATTTCATGAAAAATGATGTCTAGGTTCTTTTTTTGATCATAGCTTTCAGATAGTCCCATAATTTTTAAATTCTCTCTCCTGGATGTATTTTCCAGGTCAGTTGTTCCCTGGAGATATTTCAGATTATCTTCAATTTTTTTCATTCTTTTGGTTTGGTTTTGTAATTTCTTGGTTTCTCATAAAGTCATTCACTTCTATCTGCTCGATTCTAATGTTTAAAGAACTATTTTCTTCAGTGAGTTTTTGAACTTCCTTTTCCACTTGGCTAATTCTGCTTTTTGAAGCATTCTTCTCCTTATTGGCTTTTCAGACCTCTTTTGTCAATTGAATTAGTCTATTGTTAAAGGTGTTATTTTCTTCAGCATCTTTTTGGGTCTCCTTTAGCAAGCTGTTGACTTGCTTTCCATGATTTTCTTGCATTGTTCTCATTTCTCTTCCAAATTTTTCCTCCACCTCTCTTACTTCATTTTCAAAATCCTTTTTGAGCTCTTCCATGTCCAGAGACCATAGCATATCGATTTTGGAGGTTTTGGATGCAGAAGGCTTGACTTTTAGGTCTTCTTTTGATGGTATGTATTGTTCTTCCTAATCCAAAGAATGGAAGAAAACACCTGTTCACCAAGAAAGTAGCCTTCTATAGTCTTATTTATTTTTCCTTTTTGGGAATTTTTCCAGCCAATTACTTGATTTTTGAGTCCTTTGTCAAGAGGATGGTATATTCTGAGGACCTGTAAGTTCTCAGTTCCTCCAATGTGGTGCAATCAAGGGGGAGGTGTTTACTCCTCTCCTGGCCTGTACGCTTGTCTGTGAGTAACCACTAGCACTGGTTCTGCCCAGGATCTGTGAATACAATTCCCTCTACACAATTGCCCCCAGCTCCACCACTCCAGCACTCTTCTTCAGCCCAGGAGAGCCACTCAGGGCAGATCTGCTGCTCAATTCCCACAGGGACTTTAGCCTGAGGGCTCCAAAATGGACACTGCTGCTACAGTGGCTGCTGCTGGCAGGGCCAGATCTTGTTCCCTTCTCACACAGGTGAAAGAGTTTTATCGATGACCTTTGAAGCTGTCTTTGGCATTTTGGGGTTGAGCAATCTAGGAACTGCAGCTGCTGCCCAAGGATTCCACCCCCTGAAGCCTATTCTGGTTCTGTACCTGCACACCAGGGCTATGCTCAGACTGTGCTCTGCGCCATACATGGTGTGATACACTTTGCTGTTATCGTTCCATGCTGTCTTGGGCTGGAAATTTTTTTCACTCTGTCATTTTGTGGTTTCTGGTGCTCTAGAATTTGTTTAGAGACATTTTTACAAGTATTTTATGGTTGTAGGGGAAGAGCTTCTAAAGGTCCATCATTCTACTCTATTATCTTGGCTCTGCTCCCCCTCCAGGTTTGTTTGTTTTTTTTTAATGAAAAAGAAATATATAAGAAACAATTTTGATAAAATCAATTAATAGGTCATATGAATCTGAGATTATATCTCATCTTTCATAGCTGTGGACTTTTCTCTCACATCCCTATTCCCTAAAAATGCAAAGGGGTGGCTGAAAACGTCTTTTCATATGACTTTTTTGGGGAATGGAGGTTGTTCTTTATCATTTGCAGAATTTATTTTTTATTATTTTGTGGGAGTTATTTTTTTCCATTTTTAATATAGTCTACATTCTTTATATAAGTTCATGTAACTTAACTTTGATTCTCTATATTCATTGTTTCTTATAGATTAATAGTAATTATGTAATTGTTTAGTCATTTCTCAGTCATTGGACTTTAATTTTGTTTCTAGATCTTTGCTATCACACACACAAATACACACACAAATTGCTACTATTTCTTATATATCTTGGTAATATAAAAACAAGTAAATCAATTAAATAGCTGAAAGAAAAAAAGATTAAAAACAAGTGTAAGTCTTTCTCTTAATAATTATTTTTTTCAGTATTCAAATTCTGGAAAAGATAGACCTTAGATGCATTGTCTTTGTTTTTCAACAGTAATGGTATTGTAGTGACGTTCATCAGCACTTAAAATCCCTATTTACTGATTTTCTGAAAGTAACAAGGAGCAAATAGCATTGCAAAATTCTGGATAAAAAAATGGCAATCCTCCACTCCCTTAGAAAAGTCCACAATTATGTCGGTATTGCTCACCCCAATGAGCACTTTCCTTAATACTAAAAGTAATTGAGGGCAATGTTTGAGGTTACAATACCCTATCACTTTATTTGAAGATCTTTTTTTGAGTTTCCATGGCTGAAAAATGCCATCCTTTTATATCTAACCTTCTTTTGATGAACTAAGCAGAGATCAGTAAATAATTTAAATAGCAATGTAATTTTTTAAATGAAATCATTTTCACCCATTGAATGAAGGTTCAATTCATATAGAAGGAACAAAATTAAGTATATAATTTGACAATTTTACAATGAATAATACAATAATTGCCATTAAAGTCATTGGATAACACACAGACACACTAAATTGCTGTTCACACTGACTTAATGACAAAATACAATTCATTTCTTCAGAGAGGTTCCAGCTTAAACAAAATAGATGATTCTGAAGTCAAATTTTGCTATTGCTGGTAATATCTTCTCAGAGGGAAATAAAAGAAAACAAGTTGAACAATTATGCAGTAAAATTCAATTCCTCAGACCCAAAAGAAAGGTCTTTTTTTTTTCTTTTGTGATGACAACGGGGCAAGAAAGGACTGTTGGTAGAATGAATTAACCATTGTTCCCTGTCATATCAATTAGTCTCATAGAGAGCTAGGAAATTATATTATTCAAAATCATTTTTATCAACAAGTAAGGACAACAACCAATGGAATTATAATAGCTCTAATTTCCCTTTTATTACAATAATCATATGAAGTAAGCATTATTAATCTTATTTATAGGTGAAGAAATGGATGCTTATCAAGATAAAGTCACTGAGCTAGTAATAAAAAGTCAAGAGATGAACCAAGACTTTTTTTGGGAGAAAAGCTACTATTTTTTCTACCTATGAAGGTCCACTTTATCATTGCTCTTTAAACTGTTGTCTCTGATGTTGGAATGAAACACTATATTCCATGGGAGGGGCCTAGAAATGTATTAACTCATTCTATCCAGCTGTCAGAAGTAGTGAATTTATGTATTTCAAGAACATCAATTGTATTCATGCATTCCAGATATAACTACATATTTCAATTTATATAATTTCAAGACTTTCAACCACATCTCACTCAGCCACCACTGAGAAACCTACCCCACTTCTCCATTTATAATAATGCTTGGTTATTCTGATGTTAGGAGAGGGTGCAAAATAAATCAATTCATTCCACAAAACAAATGAAAAACTTTTGACTCATTCAAAAATCCCAGATGAAAGCTTTCAGTCTAAATTATTCGCAATTTCCTTACTTCTCCACATCATTATGCTCATTCCCCTTTCTCTGCTATTAAAGAGTGAAATCTAAGCTCAAATCTTTTAAAGTTACTATTGTGCCAAGATGAAAATGAAGTGGTTTTTGTAGAATTTTTCAGTTCATAGACTTGTGCATGAAAAAGGGCTGCACTGAGTTACCTTTAGTTGAAGAATTCAAAGGCAATAAACCCTCCAGTAAAAGGAGACCTCTGTACACTTTTGCTCATCACATCCTCCTTTTAAATATGAGAAAATGTGACTTGTTAATTCAGTCATGCACAATAGCTGCCAATGGTGGTTAATGTATCTAGGTTCAAAGGCAGTAAACAAACATAAATTGTATTTTTCAAGATAGTCTCTTTAATCAGTTACTTTTTTGGAGCTCAATACACGTTTCTTATCATTATTCCAACTTCTAACGGAGTACTGTACATATCAGGTGAAGCTAGTCTAACCCTTGGCAACTGAATTAATTTAAACTCTTGAACTCAAGAAATATGCTCCTTAATGACTTCTAAGCAAGAGTTGTGTTAGTTTGACAAACACTTAATTATAGTCTACTTTCCTAAAAGATCAAGTAATTCCAATGCAAACTGACAAGGGATTTATTTAGCAAACCAGTTACTTGAAATGGTCACTGACAATTTTTGAGGTGCCTTTTAAATCCATGAAACTGAGCTAGAATTGAAGAGCTTACTATAAATTTGATAAGATTTTACATTAAACACTGGTTTCTGTCACAATTCATATCACAGTTATTTTTAAATTTCAATTTATTCCTGATAATTTGTTGATTAAATTAAGAATTTAGGGACAGTTATTGAGATATTAGCTATTTTGACTTCATTTAGGGAACAATGAAAAGAAATAAAATTTCAGAAGGTCATTAAAGTTAGCAACATAAAAATGGCAAATCTTGTTCTGTAAATAAAAATACTTAGTATTTTTGTCCGCTTTTTCACAGGACTCATTCTTGTAATCCCACCAAGAATGTCATTTGTCTACATTTATCCTACCCAATACCTTTAGAAACACCAAGAATAATCATCAGTTTCTCAAACTAAAAGGGTTTGACTAAGTCATGTGACAACTTGTTCAAATCAGTAATACATAGTGCATAATACATAATACAAAATGCATATTAAAACTGAAAAATAACAAAATAGCTTATCTTTATTATCTAGTATGTGCAAAATCAAAAGGTCTGAAGATAGATAACTAATGTTTTCACAGATTGAATTTTGTGATATTATATTTTATTCAGTAATCAGAGGGAAACCATAATCAAACAAGGAATCAACAAGGCTTTAAAAGAACTTGTGTTTTGCCAGGCACTTTGACAGGCGTAGAGTATACAGAGCCACGACTAGAATAACTCTTGCCCTCAATGAAGTTAAAATCTCAGGGAGATAGAGAAGTCAGTAAGAAAAAAAATCTTATCCAAGACTGAACACCCCTCATGCAGCATTAGCTTCAGATCAGGAAAAAAAAATACAAACTATAATTGCAATCAGGAGCCCAGACTCTTTCATAGATGCCTTGTGGATGAAGTCACAGTGATGTCAGAGTAGAGAGGGCCACACCTCCCCATACAGCACTGGAAATCTCAGACTTATAAATATCTTCTTGTAATGGGAGTTAAAAATCTTCACTGCTCATTGATAGGTCTCACGTGAGGCTACTGAGGGAGGCTTGATTAGGGGAGGCTTGTTTCCTATGAAGGTCCACATGTTTTGTAGACTACTAATGAGGCCCTGGTGGGATGGGGTTGTGCCCCTCTGGCTCTGAAAAGGGTACATATGCTCTGAGGGGAGGTTTTGCTTTGGGGCTTAGTTTTGTTTGCCAGATGCATCTCTGGGAAGCTGCTAAGCAGCTGTGGCTTTGAAAATACATTTGTTGGTGCTTCCCTCTCTGGTAGCTATGTATGGGTGTATGTAGTAGTCAGAGAATGGAAGCTTGTCTGTTATTCCCTGTACTTTAAGTGTAATTAAAGTGATTGTTGACCCCTCAAAAGTTACCTTTCCTTTTACAAATGAACATCTAAGAAACTGTGATAACATGCCCCCCATGTATGTTGGGATACTGATACAATTCTGTAGAATCAAATAAAGAGCCTGACGTGGAAACTCTCTCTCTCTCTCTCTCTCTCTCTCTCTCTCTCTCTCTCTCTCTCTCTGTCTCTCTCTCTCAAAGTGACACAGGTTTCTATCCCTGCTACTATGCCAGATGGAGGAAAGTGGGAGGTTAAATTCAAAGAATTATTCAAAATTTGCCATGTCAATGAATCAATCAAGTATTTATTGAGTATATGCTATATGCTATGCCCAGGTGAAGGAGGAAGAGGTAAAAGTACAAAAAATGAAACAATCTCGGTAACAAAGTTTTCATCCTAAAGGATAAGGGTACAAAGTGCATAAGAATTGAAACAGCACAAAGGAAACGTAGTATGAGCAAATTTGGAGTAACTACCCCAAATGCTCACATGGACTATCTGTGCCCAATCTGTAGCAGAGCATTCTGAGCTCCTACTGGTCTGATCAGTCACAGCTGTATGCATTGAAACTTTACTTTATCATGGTGATGTCATTTTGATCCTCTTCAAGAACAAAGGACAACGACCAATAAGTGCATAATATATGCAATACAAATCTATAATGAATACATACAAATATATACATGGAAAAAAAACACAAGGTTGTTTTAGAGGAAGGACAGCATAAGTTGAGTTGGAGGAGAACCAGGAAAGGCTTCAAGAAGAAGATGGTAATATGTGTTTTTTGTTTTTTGCATTTTCATTTATTTTGTCAGCATTAATTTCCACAAAATTTTGATTTCCAAATTTACTCCCCATTTCTCCCCTTCTCCACTCCAAAACACCTTGCATGCTGACTACCCCTTCCACCAATGTGCCCTCTCTTCTATTTCCCCACTGAGAAGGCAAGCAATTCAATATAGGCTATATATGTGTACTTTTGCAAATGACTTCCATAATAGTCATATTGTATAAGACTAACTACATTTCCCTCCATCTTGCCCCCCATTTCTTCTATTCTCTCTTTTGACCATATCCCTCCCCAAGATTGTTTACTTCTAACTGCTTCCTTCTCCAATTTTCCCTCCCATCATCCCCTACCCTGCTTATCCCCTTCTCCCCTACTTTCCTGTAGTGAAAGATAGATTTTCATACCAAATTGAGTGTGCCTGTTATTCCTTTTTGAGCCAAATGTAATGAGAGTTTCACTTTTTCCCTCTCACCTCCTCACTTTACTCCTCTATTGGAAAAGTTTTTCCTTGCTTCTTCTATGAGAGATAATTTGCCCCATTCCATTACTCCCTTTCTCCTCCCAATATATTCATCTCTCACTCCTTAATTTTATTTTTTTAGATATGATATTTTCCTATTCAACTCACTCTGTGCGCTCTGTCTCTGTCTCTTTCTCTTTGTCTCTTTCTGTCTCTTTCTCTCTCTCTACATATGTGTGTGTGTGTGTGTAACTATGTGTGTATATAATCCATCCAACTACCCAGATACTGAGAAAAGTTTCAAGAGTTACAAATATTACCTTTCTATGTAGGAATGTAAACAGTTCAATTTTAGTAATCCCTTGTGATTTTTCTTTCCTATTTACCTTTTCATGCTTCTCTTGATTCTTGTATTTGAAAGTCAAATTTTCTTTTCAGCTCTAGTCTTTTCATCAAGAATGCTTGAAAGTCCTCTATTTCATAAAATGGCTATTTTTACCCTGAATATTATATTCAATTTTGCTGAGTGGGAGATTCTTTGTCTTAATACTAGCTCCTTTGACTTCTGGAATGTCATATTCCAACCCCTCGATCCCTTAATGTAGAAGCTACCATATCCTTTGTTATCCTGATTGTATTTCCACAATACTTGAATTGTTACTTCTAGCTGCTTGCAGTATTTTCTCCTTGAGGTTACTGAGGAGAGGAGCCAAGATGGCAGAGTACAAAGATTCACATATGCTAGCTCTGAACCCACAGCCCATAAAATACCTATAAAAAGAACTCCCAACGGTTTCTGGAGCAGTGGACACCACACAGCAATGGAGTAGAGGAGATTTCTGTTCCAGAGAACCTGGAAAAAATGGCACCAAAGGTCCATCATGCACCGGACCCAGAGAAGAGCCCAGCCCCGCCCTGGCCATGTGGCCCCGAGAGGAACAGATCCAAGCAGGCTTCAGGGACGGAATCTCTGGGGGCCGTGAAGGTTCCTCCACCCACAAGTGCTACAGGTCAGTTAGAGACCATATCTGGCTGGCCAAGAGGGCAACGGGGTGTCTCCATAACTCAGGACCCCTCAGGAGGAAGTGGCAGGGGAAGCAGCGGCCAGGGGCTCCCAAAGCAGGCAGAAGCTCCATTGTTGAAGGTCTCTGCATAAACCCCCAGAGGGAACTGAGCCTGGGAGGCGGCCCTGCCCCCACCTGAGAACCTGAACTTAATCCCACTGAATAGCAGTCCTGCCACCTGCTGAAAGCCCTGAGGCTGTGAAGCAGCATTTGAATTTCAGAACCCAAGCACTAAGAAGGTGGGGGTGGAGAGAAATCTCAGAAGTCAAGTAACTGGCTGGGAATATGCCCAGAAAATGGAAAAAAAAATTAAGACCATAGAAGGTTACTTTCTTGGTCAACAGATATTTCCTCTTTTCCTTTCTGATGAGGAAGAACAATGCTTACCATCAGAGAAAGACATAGAAGTCAAGGCCTCTGTATCCCCAACATCTGAAATACATATCCAATGGGCTCAGGCCATGAAAGAGCTCAAAAAGGATTTGAAAATCAAGTTAGACAGGTGGAGGAAAAACTGGGAAGAGAAATGAGAGAGATGCAAGAAAAGCATGAAAAACAGGTAAATACTTTGCTAAAGGAGACCCCCCCAAAAAAAAAAATGCTGAAGAAAATAACACCTTGAAAAATAGGCTCACTCAATTGGCAAAAGAGGTTCAAAAAGCCAATGAGGAGAAGAATGCTTTCAAAAGCAGAATGAGCCAAATGGAAAAAGAGGTTCAAAAGTTCACTGAAGAAAATAGTTCTCTCAAAATTAGAATGGAACAGATGGAGGCTAATGACTTTCTGAGAAACCAAGAAATCACCAAACAAAATGAAAAGAATGAAACAATGGAAGAGAATGTGAAATATCTCATGGGAAAAACAACTGACCTGGAAAACAGATCCAGGAGAGACAATTTAAAAATTATGGGACTACCTGAAAGCCATGATCAAAAAAAGAGTTTAGACATCATCTTTCATGAAATTATCAAGGAAAACTGCCCTGAGATTCTAGAACCAGAGGGCAAAATAAGCATTCAAGGAATCCACAGATCACCACCTGAAAGAGATCCAAAAAGAGAAACTCCAAGGAACATTGTGGCCAAATTCCAGAATTCCTAGGTCAAGGAGAAAATCTTACAAGCAGCTAGAAAGAAACAATTCCAGTATTGTGGAAATAAAATCAGCATAACACAAGATCTAGCAGCTTCTACATTAAGGGATCAAAGGGCGTGGAATAGGATATTCCAAAAGTCAAAGGAACTAAGACTCAAACCAAGAATCACCTACCCAGAAAAACTAAATATAATACCTCAGGGGAAAAAATGGTCTTTCAATGAAATTGAGGACTTTCAAGCATTCTTGATGAAAAGACCAGAGGTGAAAAGAAAATTTGACTTTCAAACACAAGAATGAGAACAAGCATGAAAAAGTAAACAGCAAGGAGAAGTCATAAGGGACTTACCAGAAGTGAACTGTTTGCATTCCTACATGGAAAAACAATATTTTTAACTCTTGAAACTTTTCAGTATCTGGGTAGTTGGTGGGATCACACACACACATACACACACATACGTGCATATACACACACACATACACACATGCATGCACACACAGAGACAGAGCGCACAGAGTGAATTGAATAGGATGGGATCATATCTTTAAAAAATGAAGGTAAACCGTGAGAGAGAAATATATTGGGAGGAGAGAGGGAGAAATGGAATGGGGCAAATTATCTCTCATAGAAGAGGCAAGCAGGAGACTTTTTAGTGGAGGGAAAAAGAGGAGAGCTGAGAGAAAAACATGAAGTTTACTCTCATCACAATCGACTAAAGGAAGGAAGAAAATGCACCCTCATTTTGGTATGAAAACCTATCTTACAATACAGGAAAATGGGGGAGAAGGATATGAGCAGGGTGGGGTGGGATGATGGAAGGGAGGGCAATGGGAGGAGGGAGCAATTTGAAGTCAACATTTGGAGAGGGACAGGATCAAAAGACAGAATAGAAACAACGCGGGGCAGGATAGGATGGAGGGAAATAACAGTTAGTCTTACACAACACGACTATTATTGAAGTCATTTGCAAAACTACACAGACATGGCCCATATTGAATTACCTGCCTTTCCAAAGGGAATGGGTGGGGAGGGAGGGATGGGGAGAATTTGGAATTCAAAGTTTTAGGAACAACTGTTGAGTATTGTTTTTGCTACTAGGGCATAAGAAATACAGGTAATGGAGAATAGAAAGTTATCTGGTCCTACTGGACAAAAGAGAAGATGGGGTCAAAGGAAGGGAGGGACGATAGAAGAGAGGGCAGATTGGTGATAGGGAAAATTAGAATGCTCAGTGTATTGGGGTAGGGGTAGGGGACAAATCAGAGAAAATTTGGAACCCAAAATTCTGTGAAAATGAATGTGAAATTTTAATAAATAAATTTATTAAAAAAAAGAAAAAAATATTTTCTGCTTGACCTGCAAACTCTGGAATTTATGTACAATATTCCTAGGAATTTCTCTTTTTGGTTCTCTGCCAGGAGATGATCTGTGCATTCTTTCAATATTTCTTTTGCCCTCTAGTTCTAGAATATCAGGGCAGTTTTCCTTGATAATTTTATGAAAGATGATGTCTAGGTTCTTTTTTTGATCATGGCTTTCAGGTAGCCCCATAATTTTTAAATTGTCTCTCCTGGATCTATTTTCCAGGTCAGCTGTTTTTCCAATGAGATGTTTCACATTATCTTCTTGGTTTTTCACAAAATCATTAGCTTCCGTCTGTTTCATTTAATTTTTAAAGAACTATTTAATTCAGTGAACTTTTGAACCTGCTTTTCCATTTGGCTAATTAAGCTTTTTAAGGCATTTTTGTCCTCCTTGCCTTTTTGGATCTCTTTTGTCAGTTGAGTTAGCCTATTTTTAAAGGTGTTATTTTCTTCAGCATTTTTTTTATTGTCCTTACTGTTAGCTGTTTTTCATGATTTTCTTGCATCATTTTCATTTCTCTTCCCAATTTTTCTCCACCTCTCTTCATTTCAAAATCTTTTTTCAGCTCTTCTATGGCCTGGAACCATTGCATATTTATTTTGGAGGTTTGGATGCAGAAGCCTTGACTTTTATGTATTCACCTGATTGCAAACATTGTTCTTCCTCTTATGAAAGGATGGGGGAGAATATCTTTTCACCAAGAAAGTAATCCTCTATAGTCTTACATTTTTTCCCTTTTTTGGACATTTTCCCAGGCAATTACTTGACTTTTGGGTCCTTTGTCAAGAGTAGGGTATACTCTGGGGGCCTGTAAGTTCTCAGTTCCTCCAAGGTGACACAATCAAGGGAGAGTTTACTCCCTGGCCTGGCCTGTAACTGAGATTCACGTCAGTAGTACAATCGTCCCAGGGTCTTTACTTGGGGGCAGGCCCCCCACTCATGGATGAAGTTCAGATCAGCTACTCAGTTTACTCCAGGGCCTTTAAACTGAGGCTCCAACAATGGAGTTGGGTTGCTGCCTTCTGTGGCCACTGCAGTGGCTCTCACCTGAGGCCAGGGCTAGGTGAAGACCCAGTTTCCTTGTCTTGAAGGTGAAAAATGCCCTTTCACTGACCTTTGAAGCTGCCTTTGTCACCTGTGGGTTGAGGGGTATGCAAACCTTTGGTACTCTTACAGATTCCTCCCTTGAGGCCTGCTCCAGCCCTGCTCTTCCCAGCCCCTTGAGCTCAAGGCTGGACTATGCTCAGCTCTGTGTCTGGTGCAACAGACCTTTCTCATGAGCCTTCCTGGTCATCCTGGGCTGGAAATCTCCTCCACTCCATCATTCTGTGGCTTCTGTTGCTCTAGAATTTGCTGAGAATCTTTCTTCACAGGTAGTTTATGGGCTATGGGGGAAGAGCTAGAGTATGTGTGTCTTTCTACTCTGTCATCTTGGCTCTGCCCCCCCATATGGTAATATCTTAAAAAGGAAAAGGAGACTCTAAAGTTAAAATGTAAAGAAACTGATAGTGCCTTCTAGGCACTGTACAAAAGCCAGTAGTACAAAGGAAGGAAAACAGAAAATGAAAGATCTTATGTGTGGAAAAGAGAGAAAGTGTGTTTGACTAGATGGTAGAGAGTAAAAGGAGTGATGTCCAGTGAATCTGGACAAACAGATTGGGCTTGGATTGTGTAGGAATTTAAAAACTTCAGAGAGATTTATATTTTGTCCTAAAAGTAATAGAAAGCCAGTGGAGTTAAATGAGTTCATTTAGTCCTTTCGTTGCTGGACTACCATGTGGCCAGAAGTTTACACAGAATCATTCATGTGGTTGATCTGAACCTGGCAGGGCAACTCTGAACAATCTCCATAGGACAGCTCTTTTAAACATATGAATCAATTACTATTTGAATGCAATAGTACTAGAAAATAGGTGGTGACTAGAAAAGACTTCATGAAGGAAGTGGAACTTGAGATAGGTCTTGAAAGAAAGAAATAATTCCAAATGGTAGAAAAGAAAAATGGAAGCCATTCTAGACACAGGGAATAGATAGGGCAGAGATCCAGAGATGGGAGTTGGAATGCCTGGCAAGTTGACCATTATGCTTATAAATATATATGCAGGATGTTAGAGCCAGAAAAAAGCATTAAAATCCAATCTCCCCATTTAACAGATGGGAAAGCAAGAGTTTTAAAAGAGACAAAGTAGCTTGTCTCAAATCAGAGTTAAAGGGTTAATAAAGTATTCTGTTATCATAGTAGGCTTGCAAATTACAAAAATCCTACGTTGCTCATTAGCACATCCTGTCCTTCATTTCCTATATCCCACTAATCAAGTAGATATGCAAAAAGCTAGTGAGGGCTCCTGAATTAATAGTACTATTGTGGAAGAACTGAGATGACACTTTTTAAAAGAAAAATTATCTCCTTCGTTCTCCATACAGATGTCATACATGCAATATGATTCCTAGTTCTCCCTGTGCTCACAGTTCAGTTAAATTCATTTTATGAAGTCTTTTCTCCTAGAGATATGACTCCTCTTTAAACACTTTCCTCCTTCCCCTTTCCACCCTTTCTTATTTATCTTAGGGAAATCTCTCCATTATTCTATTTCTTTCTCTTTCGTTCTGTGAGTCAATATGACCCTAACTTTGACTAACAAATACAAAACATTTGCAGTAGTTAATGATATAATTGTATGTATCAAGGCAAATGAAAGCTATGTTTTGAATTGAGTTTTGAGAAATGTGAGATAGTCCATAGAGAAGCTTATCTTGAAATTAAGAAGAACTGAGCTCAGGTGGCTTGAGGTGGCTCAAGATAAGAGAAGCTTATCTTGAAATTAAGAAGAACTGAGCTCAGGTGGCTCCTCTGAGCTCAGGTGTCTCCAGTACATCCTGACTGTGTGACACTAGGTGTGTCACTCTCAATGTTCCTAGGCAACTGTCAAAATCTACTTTAAAATTGCAAATAATTCAGGGATCTGCAACCTCAGGCAGATAAAATTACCTGGGGGATGCACTAGCAGACCTAAGTGTGCTATCATTCCCTAAAATCCTTGAAACTACTCAAGAAACCCCCTATAGAATTTGGAGTTTCCATCTACTGTTCCACAAAATTAGTCTGAGATTTTTTCTCAAAAAGAACAAACAAAAACTCAATTTCTTACTTTGTTTTATAACTTTTATATTTTATGTCATTAATTGCATTGCAACAACATTTTCTATTTTTAAAATTGCAAATAAATTAGTGTTTCATCTACTTTGAGGGTTAAGTAGGGGCTTGGAGCCCAACCTGGAAACCTAATATCCATTTATAGAATTATTTCTGTGGAGGGAAAATTGTGTTCTAAATTTGAAGCAAGTGATTTATAAATACATTTTTAAACAACTCTTTTCTGAGTTGGTAATTGCCTACAGTCCAGTTAACAACATGGCATTCCATCTCTTAAGGATTATATACAATGTGTTGTATATCTGCTTAAGGAAAGTCATACATTCTCCATAAAAGCTAAAGACATTTCTCAATTTATCTGTCAAAATCTAAACAAAACTGAGAAAAAAGAGATTCCTTTTAACTTTGTCTTATTCAGCTATAGCATTTATAGAAATCTTCAGAATAATCTTATGTAATTTACACTGAAAAGTGAAAACTCTATCGAATAGTTTTTATGCATATGCTGCCTTTTAAACAATAGAAGTAAAAATAACAGCAAATGGAAATGTTTTTTTTTTTGCTAGTTTTCCTCTTTTAAAACTGAGATTAAATAAGATTTAAATGTCACTGGTTATTTATCCTATAATAAACATAATGACCTTTCATTTTTTTAAAAATGAAGATAATTATGTCCTACTCCATTTTGCTACTTAGAATTTTTTCAAAATTGAAAATCAAAGATTTATTACAATACTCAAATTCAGTAGAGACCTACGCTAGATAACCTAGCATTTTATATGTACTTCATAATGACATTCACTACTGGTGTCATTTCAGGTACCCTTTTCTTAGTTCCTTTGGAGTATAACTGATATGTGATTATGTACTGAAGAGTTTCATGTAGCACCTTTTAAAGAATTTGGCCAAAGACTATAATTTTCATTTATAGAAAAAGTAATGTTGAAGTTTCAACTCTGGGATACCAAAAACTGTTAGGATTTCATGATATGTTGTGGTGGTACCATCTCAAAGAATTCAGAGTCAGACACCTCTAATTCAAGTATAGGCATTTATTGAGATTTGACTCCTCTCATGAAGTGGGTTAAGTTCTAAGGGAAACTAGAAACTTCAGAGAAAGCAAGATGGATTTTTATAGGGTAAAGAGGCAATTACACAAAAATAACTTACATATACTACAGGAATATGATTAATATTAAAGAGGTAGGATGGAATTTCTTAAAGGATTAGATATAATAGAGAAGGGGTCCCAGCCACAGTGGAACTGTGACTACCCACAACTCATACAGAGAAAGCCATTTAGGGGAGTATGTATATATGGTAATGATAATATAATAAGCCTTTCTATGTCATAAGTTCACTCTAGGTCAATTCTTTACCATTACTGTGCAGGTGCCTACTTAGGGAAAGTGCTTTCTATTGTTTTGGTGTCCACATCCTGCTTGGATACCTTGGTACTTCTGCTTTCTGATTGGCTAAGTATTGTGGCCCTGACTAGGACTAGATGGATGTGGCTCTGATTGAGTTCATGGACACATTTGCTGTTGCTGTAGGAAATATGAGGAATGGGTCTGGGGGTAGTGCTTAGGTAGAGGAAGTGGCTGGGTTCCCATCACAATGCCATACCTGCTGTTTCTGTAAGAACTATGAGTTTCAAGGACATACCTGTTGTTCTAGTGAGGAGTGAGGCATATTTGAAGGAGTTAGGACATTAGTGGGGTTGGGGGGAGGTAGGTACAGTGGGCCTGTAATGAAGATAGATTATTGGGGCTGAGGGCAGCTCTATTAGGACTCCATGACTGCAGTTAAACAATATACTAGATTCAGAATTTAAATGGACAAAAAGCAATCTCAACTTTGATATTTCCTAGTTCACTTGATCTCCATGAATTCAACTTTCTTCATCTCTCAACTCATCAGATCAGATAAAATATCAGAAAAGTAAATTGACAAATGCTGAAGGAGATGTGGAAAAATTGGGACACAAGGCATTGTTGGTGGAGTTGTGGACTAATTCAACCATTCTGGAGAACAACTTGGAGCTATAGAACCCTTTGACCCAGTAATACAAGTACTAGGTTTGTATCCCAAAGAGATCAAGAATAGGGGGAAATGACCTATTTGTGGAAAAATATTTATAGCAGCTCTTTTGTGGTGATAAAGAATTAGAACTGGAGGGAATCCTCATAACTTGGGGAATGGCTAAACAAATTTGGTATATAATTGTGATGGAATAGTCTTGTGCTATAAGAAATCAAACAATGGGAGCTGGGTGGTACAATAGATTGAGCACTAGACCTGAAGTCAGGAAGGCCTGAATTTATCCCCTCCCCTCATGTACCCCTCCTTTGATCCCCCTTACTTGCTTGACACACACATATAAGAATACAAACCAATATTAAGCAATATGACACTTTAATGTCAAAATAAATGGTATAAATATTGTCATATAGAATTTAAGGGAAGATAGAGTTATAATTTAACCTCTGAAGCACTGGGTAGCATAATTTTGTATATTTGGAATTTATTGTAGTCACTGAATACCTCAGTCAAATATATAAGTTTAGAGTATTTAATTAATCAGAATTCTTTGGAAGATCTGAGTCCTACTTATTTTACCTAGTTGCTATGATGAGATATATGTTATTTCTAAAGTTCTATGCAAATGTGACTTACTATCACTAATACAAGATGTGCTATGTTCCAATTCTGACCTCCAGTAGTTGAGACAATTAGGTGGCATTGTGGACAGACTTGCAATCAATGAGACTTGGATTCAAATGTGACCTCAGACACTTAATAGCTGTGTGACCCTGGAAAAATCACTTAACTCTATTTACCTTAGTTTCCTCATCTGTAAAATGAGCTGGAGCAAGAAATGATAAAGCACTGCAGTATCTTTGCTAAGAAAATCTCAAAATGGGGTCACAAAGAGTGAGACACAAATAAAATAACTGAACTACAGCAGAGGATCTCGTTAAAGTGTCTCTATGCACATGTTGGGTTTCTGAGTATCCTAAATCCATACAGAAAGTAACAAGGATCATTTCCTTTCTTCAAACTTGCCTTCTTGCTTAGGCAGTTTGACTGTTGCAAAACCTCAAGTTGATACAGAATGAGTCTGAAGGAATTCTAACGGATTCAGAAAGTTGACTGTATATCCATAAATTTGATTTGTTCAGACAAAAGTAGTTTTGATCTGCTGGATTCTCTGTGCTCATTTTGGTAGCAGGATTGATCAATGTTCCCAAACCTATATAGGGTGAGTACAAAAATGAACTATGATAAGTCACATAAAATTACTTTTTAGAGCTTCCATTGTGCTTGTATGACGTAGTAAATGATGCTGTTCAGTTATATTTGATTCCATGACCCCATTTGGGTTTTTTTCTTTCAAAGTTAACTCGAATGATTTGCTGGTTCCTTTTTCAACTCATTTCACAGATGAGGAAACTGAGGAAAATAAGGTTAAATGACTTGCCCAGGATCACATAGTGAGTGTCTGAGGCCAGATTTGAACTCAGATCTTCCTGCCTTCAGACCTGGTGCCCTATCCAATGTGACAGCTAGCTGCCCACTATAATTGATAGTATTACTTATCTCAATCACAACAGTAATAATAATTCACATTTATGCTGTTTTGCTATGTTTACAATGAAACACTATGTACACAGTTTATTTAAGCCTTACCAGAACCTCTGTGTAGTTAATACAGGTATCTTCATCATCTTTAAAAATATAAAACTGATTTACCTGAAGTCACCTAGCTTGTCAAATAAACACTGAGCACTAGAAGTCAGATTATCATATAGATATATGTATATATATACACATATATATTCTATGCTGTTCCCTCTCCTTTAAGACTTTAATTCCCTACTAGTTTGTTTTCTACTGTGTAAAAAGAATCAGAAATATACAGTCTATGTGGCATGAAAAAAATCATTGTTGCTTAGTCATATGCCACTACAGAAAGGAATTTATATACTCTGGCCAAAACCATTCCTTTGATCCACTCACTTTCAGTCAAATAGAATTTGGTTGAAGTACAAGGGTCCATTAGCAGCTGGAACCCATAAAGATTGATGGTGCCTGGAATTTCAGCCTGTACCTCCCCTGGCTAACAAGAAACTGTCAACACAGTGAGCTCAATTCACTACAAACTAAAGAAAAACATCCCATTTAATCAGGCAATGGGAAGATACACACACACACACACACACACACACACACACACACACGCACATCCACATACATACCCACATCACAAATTCAACAGGGTTTTTCTTACAGAGCTAAGTAATAGATTCCAGAAAAGTTACAGACACAAAATCAGGGTCGTCAGTCTACCTCACAAATGACCACTTCCGTTTGTATAGACAAAATCGATTTCAGCACAGTTTAAGGCAGAACCCACTGATAATTCCAGGCAGTCAATAACAGCTTGACTCATAGGGCAGTGAGTTTCCATACCTCTCTCCAAACTGAGGTCTTCAGAATGATGGATTAGCACCTGTTAGGACATTCATGCCTCAGCTAGTGGTTGGACTATATGACTCCTTGAGTCCTTTGCAAAATCAATATTCTCTAATTCTACATACCATTGAATCTGTGCCCATTTTAGTGAAATGGGAAGCATTTATGTAGTCCCATGTACATGCAAGCACTGTGCTAAGTGCTGGGAACACAGAGAAAATGAAACACTGTCTTTCCGAAACAAGTTCTAAAATGTTTATAGTGTCTCTCCTTGTGGTAGCAAACAAATGGAAATTGCAGGGATGCCCATCAATTGGGGAATGAATGACCAAGTTGAGTATATGATTGTGATGGGATACTATTGCACTCAATGATGATGAGCTCAGTGATTTTAGAAATTCATGGAAAACCTTCACTAAATAATGAAAAGCAAAATTAACAAAACCAAGAGAACATTGTGCATGGTAACAGCAACATTGTTTTGAAAATGACTTGGAGCAAATATATCATTTTGACGATTATAAATATCCAAGTTAATTTATAAAGAACATAGGAGGAAAGATGTTACATGAATCCAGAGGAAGAACTGATAAATAGATGTATGTATAGAATATGTGTATGTAAGTGTGTATGTGTGTGTGTGTGTATTTAATGGCCGCCATCTCTAGAGTAGTAGAGAGGGAGAGGAAAGGAGGAAAGAAAATGTGTAGGATAATTTTATTATACATTTAAAAGGAGTACACAATAGATTTGCAGTTTCATGTACAATCATCTCTTTATTATACTATCTTATGGAAATGTTTGTTTCATTCCATAAATTAAAAATATAATAAATACAAAATATGTTTATATCCCATCTAAGAAAACAACATTTATACATATAAGAAAATACAAAATATATACAAATTTACTAGAAGGAGATTTTTTTGGGGAGATGGATGCTTATAGTTGGGGATGAGGAAAAGGCTTCATGCAGGAGGTAGCATGTAAGTTGAGCTTTGAAAGAATCTAGGGTTTCTGAGAGGCAGAGAAAATGGGAGAATCTTGTCTAGGAATGAGGGACAGCCTGTGCAAATATTCCGTAGCAGGAGATTTCTCAAGTAAATATTTCCTGGATTGTGTGATGTTCTAACGTCAACTTGTGCTTCATCCTGCTACTATGTAGAAACGGCCTAAAGTATTACATTGCTTTTTTCCCCCCTCTTTAGTATATTTCTTTCCTATAACCTGAGCATGACCACATCACAATTTAGGACACTGACAAAACTTTTGGTATGATAAAAATTATGAACATTAAAAATTTACATTAAGTATCTATTCTGCTGGACATGAAGAGAATGCAAAGAGGTATTAACCCACTAGAGGTAGATATTTGCAATTATATCTTCTCTTGCATTTCAGATGAGGCAATGAGCCTTTCAATCCTGCATACTAATTGAATCCAGAGAAATAACTGATAAATAGAAATATGTATAGAATGTGTGTATGTATGTATGTATGTATGTATGAAACTGGGCTTGGGGGTTTGAAGAGCTGTTCTTTTTAACGAAATGATTTGTTTTATTTTGCTCATTGGACCCTTAGTTTTATCAGTTTACAAATGAGAACTTATAATCAATGACCTGGAAGGTCACTTTTACCTCTAAATCTATGATCCTACATTTTATTTTTGGAATTTAGTTGTTTAAATTTCTCATTCTCCATATTGCATTAACAGAGGTGTTATTTTCTGATTTGCAAACGATCTGAAAAATCCAGTCGGGTTAGTCCTTTCACTATCAACATTGGTGAAATCTCTTTCAAATTAGTGACAAGTCTTGGAGAATTGCTGTAGTGAAAATCTATCAACTCGTGATGAAACTAGAAATGAACCTCACTAAACTTTGCTAGACTAATAGACATTTTTGATTATTCATAAGAAGAGTAAAGATACCTTACTTTTTAATAGAATTTTTCAACTTATTGGATCACAAAATATTTTATTTATGGAACTCATTTGATGTGCCAGAAGAAACTCTGAGTTGAAATTGCTAGGGAATTAATCATTTTAATAGGCATTTTTATTTTAGTTTATTTTTATCTTAGTATTACATATTACATTAATTTCCTGGATGTGCATGTAAGGGAAATTTAGCATAATTCTATTCATATCAATTTGGTAGTGATAAATTGAACCAAGATTTAAGTCTGAATTATATTCATTTTCTACCTTTCATGATTAAAAGAAATGCAGAAATTAGTTTTCTCCACTCAAGATTTTACCTTGGTGCATATTTTAAAAGTCATTTTTCCACTTTATCTATAAATTATCCATTTCTGTTTCCTCATGTGGAATTCTCTGTGGTACTGAGAATGCTTTATTGCAGATGTACAGCTAGATAATGCATACAGCAGACCCTGAGATTTTTTTTTATTATACAGGCAAAGGGAGCAGTGTTGTAACAAGCAAATTAAAGAGACATGAAAAAAATATGGAAAACAAGTTTATGTCAAACAAATAAATGGGAGCAATTGAAAATGTGCCAACTGTTTCTCATTAAGCAAACCAATGATGGAGCAGACAATGTAGTAGGTGAGAAGAATATTGCGTATTATGGAATTCTTTATTATAAAAGTGCTTTAGCCTATTTGAAATGATAATAAGCAAATAACACGTCATGGCAGTAGCTTTCAGATTTTTTTAGGGCTATGTAATAGGGTCTTCAAAAGTGGGAACCAGTCATCAAATGCTTTTAGAAAATCTTAAAAATAGAGGAGATTTTGAGACTTCAGTCAACTCCCTCACCTCATAACTGTGGAAACTGACCCCCATTTGAGTTGTTTCAAGAAAAAGTTCATTTTTATGAGATAGTGACAAAACTAGACCCAGAACTTCAGGCTCTTAATTCCCTATCAAAGAAGCAAGTTTTACTCTAGTTTATAACAGATTTATTAGATAAGGGACTCAATGACTACATCTGTAATTTATCAACACTGTTAAGTTCTTGCTTTCCAAATGTAAAATCCCTTAAAATAATCCTTGAGGACTGCTCTAGATACTAAGATGGTAAGTAGTTGGCTGAGGGTAATATGGTCTGTATTATAGGCATAACTTGAATTCAGGTCTTCTTGATTCTAAAATCAGACCTGTAAACAGAATGTCACAGGCTCAGCAATGCAACACATATTTTAACACCATCCCAGTTTATTTAGTTACACTATGAAATGACAAATTTTCTGCAGAAGTGGACAAATTCAGAGAAAAAATTGAAATGATGAAAGAAACATAGTTATTATTATTATTTAAAATTTGTTCACATTTTTGAGAACATGTTTAAAGGAAATAGATTTTAATGAAGCATATGCATGTTATTATCACTAAAAATAAGAGCATCTACCAGTTGACTCCTACCTTTTCTATGAAGTATCCACTGAATATTGCAATCTACATTGGACTATCCTAATTTAGGATTTCTTTCACAATTATACACACTACACAATTTAGCTTTACACACATGCTATACATGTATATATGTGTATGGTTGCATGCTTGTACATATACAGACTTACCTAATATTTGTGGTTCAGTTCAATCCTATCTGACTCTTTGTGACTCTGTGGATCACAGAACACTAATATTGCCCATGGGGTTTTCTTGGCAAAGATACTGGAATAATTCACCATTTCCTTTTGCAGTGGATTAAGACAGAGGTTAAGTGACTTTTCCAGGGTCAAAAAGGTAGTGTTTGAGGCCAAATTTGAAGGCAGGTATCCCTGACTCCAGGCCCAGTTGTCATAAACAAACAGACAGATAGACAGATGGATAAGAAAATAAATAGACAGATGAATAAAGAAATGTAAGTATATATGTGTATGTGTGTATACACATATATACACATACATATATGCATACAGACATACAGAATGAGTGACTTTATTAAGCCTCAAAAGAAATTAATTTTCATTGTTTTATGATCAAACCACATATTCTAATCAAGAAGGGTTGTCTTGATACTATGTGCCTGTCATTGTGGTATTTTCTTTTTTCATTTCCTTCCTTTCTTACTTTTTTCTACTGTTACTCCCTCCCTCTCTCTCTTCTTCCTTCCCTTTTTCTTCCTTCTTCTCTTCCTTTTTTCCTCCTTTTCTTCCTTCCTTTCTTTCTCCTTCCCTCTTGCCATTCCTTCTTTTTTTCCTCCCTTATTGTCTTCCACCCTTTGTTCCTTCCTTGTTCCCTTCCTCCATTTCTTCTTTTCTTTTGTTCCTTCTCTTCCTTCCTCCATTTTTTCCTTTCTCTTCCTTCCTTCCTTTATTTCTTTTTTTCATCTTGACTCTCCTCAGGCTGTAAGTGTAGGAGTTACTCACTGGTCTGATAGTCCTACTAACTGGCATGAGTGCCTTGATCAACTTGGTTCATGCCTATTCACACCTCCTTAGGTAGCCTAATGACCTTTCTGCTCTGGGGGCCTACCAAATTAATGCAGAACTTAATGGGAACTCCTGATCTGCATAATCTACTACGTCAGAAGTCCCTGGCCCAATAAATATTCCAGTCTCAGCCCTAGTACCTGGGATTACCAATATACACCACCATGATCAGCTGTACAGTTCATTTAAACATTTATTAAGGGCTTAAGAAGCAACATTGAAGTCAAGGAGATATAAATCAAAGTCTTACCTTTTTGAAACAGAGCAACAGGCAATTTACTTGGTCCCTCTGAACCTCAGGCAACCATCAAGGACCTTAAGTTATAGATCAATAGCTGATCTGTATCAGATTGCACATTTCTCATATTCAGGGCTCTACACTGATCTGAGTAAATGTATGGAAATAACATAAAATAAAATAAGTGAAAGTGTTTTGCAAACTTTAAGGTTCTATATAAATGAGAATTGCAAGCATCTAAGAAGATCAGTAGATAAATACCCACGCTTAGAGTCAGGAAGACCTAAGTGCAAATCTGACTTCAGACACTTCCTAGCCTTGTGACCCTGGGCAAATCATTTAAACCTGTTTGCCTCACTTTCCTCATCTGTAAAATGAGCTAGAGAAGGAAATGGCAAGACATTCCAGTATCTTTGCCAAGAAAACCCCAAATGGGGTCACAAAGAGTTGGTTACAACGGAAATGACTGAGCAATAAAAATGTGAATTACCACCATTATTGCAGGAAAGGAAGTATAAAGTCTTACAAGAATAGCTTGTAGATAAATTTGGTTGTAATAGAATTCATAGAGAGTAAGTAGTATGGTGAATGAAATTACAAAAGAAAAGGTTTCGGGTATGCTTCATCAATTTATTATTAAGGCCAGCAAATTACCAATAAATTGAGATCAGTGGTCTCTTTTGGTGACCCAAGGGAGCATCCCAGGCCACTTTGAATGTGTATTCCTTCTGATAGCACATCATTGTGACCTCTCCTAAGAGCAAAAAGACAACCATGAGATTACATCATACTTGGGGAGAGGAAAGTCAACTAGGAAAAGAGTTCTGGTCACAAGTTTCACAGCCTTGACTAATCTAGGTTGGGAATATCAAACTAATCAGGATCTTTCTGATTTACTTTCCCCTGTATAATTCAAATCACTCCCAACTTTGATTAGAAACAAGGATACAAGCATCACTTCTTTGTAGTGTGGACAAACTCAGGTCAGTATCTGTTTAAATGATAAACAGAGAAGCCCAGACCTGGCCTTGAGAGGGGCTAGAATGTGATCACATACCTTAACCACTTACTGGTTACTCTATTTAAGTTAAACTGAAAAGACTGGGTTGTGATAGAAAAGGAAATATTACATATTAATATGAACAATTAAATGATACCATGTTAAAATAAATTTTCCTCAGTAGTTTGGCATAAGGTTGGGAAAGAAGTCCCCATTTTTTTCAAATACATACATAAATTCATGCATGTGTGTATATACTTATATATGTACATATGTGCTCATATTATATGAAAAACAGTGCAATATCAAGTGCGAAAATCAACAGCGTTCAAATAAAAAAGTGATTAATATGTATAAGTTGGAGTAACTAGAGAAATCTTCATGAAAGAGGTAAGATCTGAGGTAGGACACAAAAACACTAGATAGAAGTTAAATCACCAAAGAGATTAGAGTAATCTAAATCTTATGCAAGAGGTAGAACTTTTAGGGCAAATGGAGTCATTTGATTTTAAAAGAGATAAAAAAGAGAACCTGATTCAGACTAATGCATTGTTGGGATAGAGGGAATGGTAAAGAGCACATTAAGAATGAAATAGAGGGGGAGGTACAAAGGAAAAGTGCTTGTGGAAAAGGTGAAAAAATTAAAAGTTCCAGATCAGAACCATTCTCTATAATGAGTAAGTTCATTGCAAAACTGTTCTAGAAGGTTCCTGGAATGCATATTAATGAGAGGATGAATGTTATTAGATTTTTAAACATTAGGAAACTCTAAGTTTTATGTGAATACAGAAGAAGATAGCAGGAGGAAGACTTTGGTCAAAGGAGAGTAGTTGTTAATGATTTGGATAAAGGAAGAAGATTATGGATAAAGGTTTATGTGTGGTATAGGTGTTAACTAATTATTTTCAAGGGTTTATTACTTCAAGATCCATTATATGGTTGTTATAAGTGCTCCCTCTACTGACTCCGATTGCAGGCTCCCATACCTTTGAAAATAGTCTTATGATTTGCAGTTGATGATTAAGCACCACCGCTTAATAGCTAGTCTTCTGGTTAAGAACCTATTTATTTGGGCTGGTTCTTGAACACAGGTATATAATCTGTGGCCTTTGCTCCACTGGCATAACATTTGAGAACCTATGATTGCTTCTATGCCACCAGTCATCAGAATAGGACATTGGGTGGATGATTAGAAAAAAAAATTGCAATCAGAATCCTATTCATAACTATTAACATTAAAATGTGGAATGGTTTCCCTAAGAAGATAGTGGTTTTCCTCTCACTTAAGTCTTTAATTCAAAGATTAATTTAATTCAAACACTTGTTAGGCATTCTATGGAGGGCGACATTGCTCAGTATAACTTGGACAAAGGAATTTTTGAGACTCTGAGTATCTAACCCTGAAATCCTTTGATTTTAAAATAACCACTAGGCCTTTAACTGACAGATTTTTACATTGTGAATTACTTTTACACAAAAGAAGATGAAGCCTAATGGAAAAAGTGCTGAATTTGGAATCAGAGGTCCTGGTTCAGATCTGTTGTTTTCCACTGTGTAACCTTAGGGAAAACTTTGTGTCTCTCTAGACCTGTTTCCTTACCTACCAAAAGAAGGACTTGGAATAGATAGTTTTTAAGATGCCTCCCAGCTCTAAATCTGTGATTCACTACTCCTGCAAATGTGTGAGGTAATTATTATTTTCCATGCTTTATTAATGAGAAAAGGGAAACAGAGATGTAAAATAACCTTCCCAATATCACACAACTAGTCAGTAACAGGAGAAACAAGAATTCAAGCTTCTGACTTGTACCTCAGTGATCTTTGCATTAGGGTACATTGTCACCCAGGAGAATTCCTTTTTTTACAAAAAAAACCCCAAAAAACATTAAGAAATCACTTTGTCACTAGCACAAAACTGGTATTCAATCTGCTTCAGATATTTTTCATGTCTATTTGGAACTATTTTTACCTAGAGATTGTTATCCCTACGGGTAAAGGGTTATTTATAAAAAAGGAAAAATGAACTATATTCTCAAACATAGGCTCTGTGGCTATTTCTACACAAGACACAGAAGAGATTTTTCCTCAAAGGACAGGATAATTTAATCTCTAGCTGGTATATGAATTTGGAATGTTTACACCAGTTTGAATATCAAAAAAATACCTCAAGTTCAGCATGAGGAAGCAGTCTCCCTATTAGCATGCTATCCATAAGATCTTTAGGCAACCCCAGGAAATTTAGTGAAAGGTGGTCTGTGCAAAAGAGTTAATACGCTGTACTCTGAAACCATCAACCCAGAACTAGTAGCGTCCTCTTTTTAACATCCATTCTGGTAAACATAAAGTAGTCATTAACAAGGCTTTTATAGTCTTTGAAGTAGAAAATGAATCATCTGAAATTAAATCTCACTGAAAATGTATGACACAATGCTAAAAATGCTGCAGCCAACACTTCAGATGCCAAACTGCTTAGCTACACTAAATAAGTAATTTCTTTTCAGCTTTCAATTGCATATTTGATCTTTGTTAATATATGAAATCTATACATCTTATATAATGCAGAATTAAATCATGCAAAATTGATTTTACAACAAACATAGACATTTAGTGCCTACTAAGTGCAGAACTACCTCTGAAACTTTACTGTGAAGTTTCGTTGTGGTGTGGAGGTGACCCTGGCTGTGTTCCAAAGCATGTGTTTTAGTAGGTCATCCCAAGGCTTCAAATATAACCCTTGGGATGGATAGTCTGTCTATTGCCTGAGGAGCAGCCCTGGATGAGTTCTAAGAAGGTTATTTAGAGGTGCTTTTTTTTCTAATGATTCCAACTCTTAAAATCAATCTAACAGCTAGTATCTCTAAGGCTTTAAAGTTTGCAAAGAGCTTTACAAATATCCCATTTGCTGGTCCCATTAACCCTGGAAGGTAAATGCTATTACTATCCCCATTTTACATATTAGGAAACTGAAATTAAGGAAAGCTAAATGGCCTGCCCAGGCTCGCACATCTAGTATCTGAAGCAGGATTGGAACTTAGATCTTTTTGACTCAAAATCCAGTGTAGAGTGCCACTTACCTGTACCACAATATGACATGTACATCATCAAGGAATTATAGTTTGTGTAGATGAAGAGGCTATTCACACCATTGAATTCACAAGTGCATGAAACATATAACATTGAATTGTATGCAAAGCAAAGGACTAGAAGGCAAGGGGAGAGTACAAAGCCCATCAACTGAGGAACATCTAAACAAACTGTCATGTGAATGGAATAGAATATTAAAATGCTATAAGAAACCATGAATATAAAGAATATAGAGAAGCATGGGAAGACAAGAATTGATTTAAAGTGAAGAAGAAAAACAGTAATGATCCCAATGACATAAATGAAAAGACTAACAGAAAGATAAAAAAAAATAAAGTATGGAATTTGAATCATTAAACCTTGCCCCGGAGAAGAAATAATTAAAATATACCTGTTTCCCTCTTTTTCAAAAGTAGAAGACCAAGTATATGGGACATGGTGTTTACTGATAGACTCAAATAATACTTGCTTTCATTGAACTGGCTTTATCTTTTGGAGTTAAAGAAGGTCTTGGTTATGAGGGGAGTTTACGAGATTTGAAGAGGAAGGCATGTGTTTGCAAGTAGTGCTCAGTCATGTCTGACTTTACATGACTCCATTTGGAATGTTCTTGGTAAAGATGCTGGAGTGATTTGCCATTTCCTTCTCCAGCTTATTTTTATAGATGAGGAAACTGAGGCAAATAAAGTTAAGTGACTTGCCCAAGGTCATCCCATTAGGAAGTATTTAAGGCCATATTTGAATTTAGGAAGATGAATCTTCCTAACTCCAGATCCAGTACTCTATCCACTGCACCACCTAGCAGTTAAAAACAAAACAAAATAATAATAAAAATATTAAGGAAAAGAAATATATACAAGGAAGTAATCCAGGTATTGGTTATACACAAAGATAAAAAACTGCACTGCTCTTGCCTGCAAATAGTTTGCATTCCATAAGCAAGAATAAAACATAAAGGCAAGAGCCATACCTTATATAAGGGAAAAAGCTGCTAAGACAGAGAGGAAATACAAATAAATTACTAGAAGAAAAAGTCAAGATTTGAAGTGGGTAGAAGTTAGAAGAATTTTTCTGATGTGTCACCTGAGATGGAAGCTGACAGAAGAAGGTGATTTCAGCATTTAAAGATGTGGCCAGCCATTTGACTGGCTGAAAATACTACTACTACTACTACTACTACTACTACTACTACTACTACTAACTGCTACTACTACTATTACTACTACCTTAAATTTATTATTTATATTTAAATATATTATACTTTGGAAATGATATGTTGTTATTACTATATTATGTGAAAATATGTTATTTATTGAACTTTTCAAAGTGCTTGACAAATATCACATTTTATCCTTATAACCACCCTGGATGATACATGCTATTATTATCCCCATTTTTAAGATTATGAAGGAAAAGCAACCAATTTAGGTGAGATATACAAGGTCACATAGCTAATAAGCCTCTGAGGCCAGGTTTGAGTTCGACTTTTCCTTACTCTAGGTGCACTCCCTACCGCCGTTAAACTGAATGGAGAGAGAAGACTGGAGAATATATTGGGAGATAGTCTGTGTGGATGGAATGGAAATTATGTGAAGAGAAGTCCTGTGGAATAAGACTGGAAAGAAAAATCAGAGCCCAAATGAATTTATCTTATTTATTCTATTGACAGTAAACATTCCCTAAAGTTTTTAATAAAATGTCTGTGAATTAGAAAGATTGACTTAGCAATTGTATAAAGGTTAGTTTGGAGAAGGGTAAGTCTAGAAGAAAGGAGGGTAATTAGGAAGTTATTAAAAGAGTTTAGTAAGAGGTGTTTAGGGCCAGAATTAAGATTATTCTTGTATGAAAGGAAATAAAGTGGAAGATATAAGAGGAGAAATCAGGTTAGATACAGAGGGATGTTTTTTTTCACCACAGCAACTCATAAAGATCTTCGAGGAAGAAAAGTATATAATTAAATCCAATCAATGAGAGGATTAACCAAACTGAGAAAACTACTGAACATTGGATTTTTGAAGTACAAATGTACACAGTCTGATTGGAAGCAAAACAATTCCTTATGTTGAGATTATTTTTAGTAACTCATCCGGAGGCTAAAGTTATGTTTCTTAGCAAAATTTGCTCCAAATCATGTCCTTAGTCATAGCATGATATAATATTATGAATGCACATATATGATATAATACTATATAGGCACACATATGATATAATAATATACATGTGTGCATGTGTGTGCATGTATCTGTCTCTATGTATGTGTATGTATTTGTTTTTTTTTTTTAATTGTGAAAAATTTATTGAGAATCCACCAACTCCAGATTCGTCTGGAAACATCAGGCAGCTTCTTCTTTTGTGACTTGGTCCTTTATAAGTGGTCCCATGAAAGCTTTCTTCTCCTCCACAGTCTGGAACCGACCTTGGCCACATTTGGATGTGGTATAGATAAACTTCAGGTCGATCTTCCCCAAGGCGCAACGTTTGGTCTATACCAGCAGGGACTTTCTCAGGGTGAGGACATGCTTCTTGGTCCCAAGGACACAGACTTTCAGTAAGATAAAGTCATTGGTCACTTCACCGTAGTGGACAAAGCCTCCCAGAAGATTGATGCTTTTGTCGGACAGATCATAATCTGTGGATGCATTGTTTTTGATCAGTTTGCCACCCTTGATCTGATAGCCCTGGCCAATCTTGTAGATCTTTTCGTTGATCTCAGTGCGATGGTGGTAGCCCTTCTGACCAGCTTGAGCCACAGAGAAGGCTACCTGGGCGGGATGCCAAGCTCCAATACATGCTACCTTACGCAGTCCTTGGTGGGTTTTTGGGTCAGTCTCTTGGTGTGCCAGTGGCTAGTGACACCTTTGTAACCCTTGCCCTTCATCACCCCAGTGACATCAACCATCTCACCTTGCCCAAACACCATGGACACAGGCACCTGCTGCTCCAGCTTCTCATGGGCCCAGTCCAGTTTTTCAGCCACACTACCACCATTCACCTGGATCTCCATCAGGTGACACTTCTTCTGCCTCAGAGGGAGCAGGCGCATCTGGGTATGGGCAATGACACGGATCTCCTGGCAGTACTTCTTCATGCTGCTCAAGTCTTTCTCCAGCTGCTTTCTGTCATTCTCATCTTGCCACTTTTTGCAATACTTGGTGAAGGCCTTCTTCTTGGACTTATGCCAATTCTTACAGAATTACCTCTTACACTCATCACTGATATGCTCAGCAAAGATGGTTTTAAAGCTCCACAGGCCTCATAGGGTTTGCACATAGCCCACGATGCCTACAATGACCATGGGAGGTGTCTCCACGATCATCACAGCCTTGACCACTTCCTTCTTATTGACTTTTGAACCAGGCCTGTCCACCTCTCGAACAATATGGGTCATGCCGGCCTTGTAGCCCAGAAAGGCAGTCAGATGGATGGGCTTGGAGGGGTCATCTCTGGGGAAGCTCTTAACCTTCCCCCTGCTACTTCTCTTTTAAGGCAGGAAGCCCTGAGACCCATGCCTGGGAGCAGAGAACTTCCGATGGAACATGCTGCTGCTGATGTACCTGTGGCTGATGCTGATGCGAGTTTAGAGAGCTGTATTTGTTTAAAAAAAACAAACCCAAAAAAACCCAACTTCACACATAAATATTCTAGGGTGGTAGGAGGACAGTAGAAAATGAGTCTCTAAAAGAGAATAGTCTATTGACAAGTAAATGTTTAAATAAAAATTAAATGCATCACTTGAAGCCTGAGAGACATCATAGACAGAGAGCTGGCCTCTAAGCTAGGAATGGATTAAATTCCTACCTTTAAAGTATGCTACTTGTGTAACACTGGGCAAGTCTGTGACCAAGGTTTAATTTGTTTCAAGCTGACTTGATATGCATTGCATGGGAGTTTGGATCAAAACTAAGCCCCTCTAAGGGGACCAATTCAGAATTGCTTTGATTTGGAATTTGGAGGTACAGAGTTATATGCTCTTCAAAGAGTAGGTGTTCCCAATTCTTCCTTGTATACACACTGGGAGGTGGGTTATATTAAGATGAGGTCTTGAGTACATGACTTAACTCACTTAATCTTGGTCAACAGGGGTTATCACTCTCCATCAGACAGAAGAAATACTATCTCCAGTCTTTGAGAATCTGTCTCAGCTCAAACCTGAGTAGATTAAATCAATTCAGGCCTGGGCTGGAGTTTGACCAGGATAAGAAGATATGATCTCATTATCAGTAATATCCCTCTGAAGAAATTTGAAAAGAAGAATTCTGAGATTAGAAATTATTTTTCACAATACAAATCATATAGAAGATAATGACTTGTACTAGTAGAGGAAATTTACTGATTTAGGAATTTCCTATAACAGTAAAATGAGAGATACTTTTCCTACCCCCCAAGAAACATTTCCTTTCTCAGTGCAAATCATCATCTTTATCAGCTGTAATACAATGGTGGCACTGGTGAGATAGTAAAACTGTAGGAGCTATTCAGAAAAGACCAATCCCAAACTATTGAGGCCTAATCCTACAGTTATATGAATGCAATTTTTTAGTCAAAGCAGCTCAAACGATAATTTCCTGAGTACAGTGGAGTGACTGATATTGGTGAGGTATCCCAGAGGCACTGACTCTAGGGGTTAACTAAGATGTTGGAGTGGGATCTTTCTTTTATTAGTCCTCCTACTATGCTTGGTTTTGGCTACAAATATAAGTTTAAAAAGGTCAGTTCAGAGTTGGGAGGATATGAACTAATGCTCCAGGGCTAGAAAACAATAATTCAAGTGAAGAAATAACAACAAAATGAACAAAGATGTCTTTTCTTAGAAACAAGTTCAATGAGAACAGTGCAATGTCATTGAATATCCACACCAATTCCCTCCTAAGTTAATATCACCATAGCAAAATAACAAAAGTGACATGACTCAGACTGTGTTCCAAGGTGGCAACGTTTACAGAGAATCAACGATATTATTCTTCAGTGAATTTCATTCCCATAACAGTCACACAATGAACCTATATTCCATCCCATTCCCCCCTCCCCTGGGAAAGTCAGTCCTCAAAGACAACAACAAATGAAGAAAAACAAACAAACGAAAACGACTCCCTGATACCCTACGTTGTGCTATCTTTACCCAGTGGCTGAACACTAAGACTTCTAGCATCTCCCTTCTCCCAGGCATAGTCATTCCTACTGTGACCACTCGGTTTAAGCTGAATTAGTAATTAGCCCCTGAAGAATTTATAGTAGACTGAGGTGACTGACCTTTGAGGAGATTGTAATTAGGAACAAGTGGTCAAAGTTACCAAGAGGCAGATTTTGGTTCAATATAAGCAAGAAACTCCTACCAATTAGAACTTTCAAGAACTAATAATTGCTAACATTTACCTATCACTATGTGCCATATGCACTGTGCTAAGTACTTCACAACTATTCTCTCATTTGATCCTTATAGCAGCCTTGGGAGTTAGGCTCTGTTATATACATTTTACAGATGAAGAAATGGATCCAGAGTAAATGATTTGCCTAGGGTCACACAGCTAGTAAGGGTCCAAAGTCAGGATTGAGCTCACTTGTTCCTGACTCCAGGTCCATCAACTGTGTCACCTAGCTGAAGCATAAGGTAAAATGTTGGGTCCCCTTTCACTGCTGAGTTTGAGTGAGCAATAGTGAGGGATGGTAGGAGAAGACATCTCAAGTCCCTTCCAATTTAAATTCTACAATTCTCTTTTACTAAATATATTTTATATTTCCCTAATATTTTTTATTTAAAAAACAGGTCTTATTGGTGAAATGGTGGTTTGGTGATTTAAATGGCTAATCAGTTTATTTTTGTATATTTTAAATCCTTAATTAGCATTTCCAAGTAATACTTCAAATTTAAGGGGAAAAATTATCAAACATCCATGATCATTTTTTTTCAAATATTGTAAAAAAATGATGGGGATACATTTTTTATATTAAAACCAATTATTTCTTGGGGAGGGAGTGAGATGACTTCTTTGATTGTTGGGATTTAACAAACGTCTTTTTGTTACTAAAATTATATATTGATACCCAGAATCCAAAACTATGTGTTTTATAGAGGTATTTGGAGCTATTTAATTAATTAATGTTTGTAAAGCTTTTCAAAATTCTCAAACATGGCCACTCTGGATTAGGGAGGGGGGAGGGAGGCCACCCAGGGCTTGTCTCAGGGTATCATGAGAGTTGTATTGGGAGAAGCCTTGGTCACTCTCCCTTTCCTCCCGCTTCTTGCAACCTCAATTTTAGCCCCACAAGCTTGAGTTCTAATGGCCACATGCAACCATGATGGCTGCCTATTCCTCAGGCTCCAAGCTCCCGAGACCCCTAGGTTCTGGGGTAATGAAACTCTACTTGGGGGGTGGGAGTCCAAGAGAAGTGAAAAGGAAAAATGTTTAAAGAGGAAAGTAAAGGAAAGTTGGGAATGGGGGCAGGAGAGGAGGGAGTTGGGAGAGGGAGTTATTAAATGTAAAAAAGACAAACCAGAAGAAATTAATTGTTCTTTCAGATATTGATGTTAACCTGATATCAGATGGTTCAGAGGTCATCTCTTTGTCTCATGAAGGTAGTGCCTACAGATGTAAAAGAAAGAACAGAGGAAACTGGGTACTGGAAAGTCAGTATGATCAGCACTGATGAACTATCTAGAAAGAAATATAAGAGAGTTATTAAGAAGTCTAAACTTGGAGAAAGGTCTAATGTGATTCAGGAAGTTATGGTTATAGAGGATAGATCAAATGAAGAGAAGGAGATGACTATTACTGGAATGGGAAATAGAGGACAAAGATGATAACATTCTTCTCTACCTTGTAGGTTGTGAAACTTCTGTTGATGAAGACAAAAGTGATGCAAACTGGTTCATCAGTGAGAAAGATCTTGAGGTTCAAATAAGTAATAACAAGTCATCTGGTAAATGAATCGGATACTATTTAACTGACAAAAATGTCACCTGTAGAAATTATGAAAAATGTGGTCATTTGCCAAAAAAAAGCTGCCTTGTTCCACAGAAAATATGTGTCTATTGCCTGTGTGCTGAGAGATGACATCTACAGTATGATTGCCTAGCTTGGTTTTGTTTAGATTGTTTTTTGCCTGTGTGTCACTCTGATAAATGCCTTGAAAGACCTTTATGGAAAAAGAAAATGTTGTGAATAGTATGATATGAAACATCACTGTGCTGATACTTGCCCAGAAATATGGAGGCAGTGTCACCTAAATACCAAGCATGAACCACCCAAGAAGCCAAAGACCTATTTTGGAAGATCAGCCTTAGTATGCCACTCCAACTGTTCTTGGAAAGGCTATTATGAAAATGAGTGCACAGAGAGAGGGATGTTAAGTGGAACATTTACAACAGTACCATTCATATACTACTATGATAAGGAGCCTGATATCTGTAAATAAGAACAAAGAATACAGTAGATAGTAGCAGGACTTCAAAAACATGGAATTTCCTAAGACCATTCAAGAGATCCCATTTGGAACCAATAAACAGGAGTTCCTACCTTGGAATAAAAAGACACACCACACAGGAAGAATGCAACTGGAATCAAGAAAAGAAGTATCTCGAAGAACAAAAAATAAGCAATTGGAACAGTGGAAGCCAAGAAAAAAAGAATCCAGGATGGATGTCCAAAGGTGGTATGACGCATATGAAGATTTTATCAGATGACCTAGAAGTCACTCTTCATCTCATGCCACTTAGAGCACCATCACTGAAAGAGGAGGGGAGGAGAGCTTTCCAAAATGGGTAAATGGGAAAAGTATAAGAAAGGAAAGAGAAAAAGAGTAGATGATAAGGAAAGTGCATTCCTTATTAAGCAGAGAAAAAAAAGAAGTCCGAACTGAAGAACAACTGTTGACTTGGCAGCTACATCATAATCTTCGGTCCATGTCTGCCAGTTCTCTGGCATTGTGTTTTCTTACATCACAAAGGAAGTGAGATGTGTTTATTCCAGTTCTAAAGAAGCTAAGTTCATAGAACAGAGCTCTTGGCTTCTGTTTTTAAGCAAATGATTTGCTATTCTCCATGACCAATAAGTTGTTTAATGTGTGAGAAGGTAAAAGATAAATTAGCTTTCCTTTTTCAGAACTATTCCTATTTGATAAATTGTACTTTTGACTTAGAAGCCTGGGAATGAGAAAGCTTAATTTTGTAGTGTTATTTGTTGTTATTGTTTTTTAAGAAGGCTTTTTAAATGTACTTTACCAAGAAAAGTAGTTTATTAAATGTCATTCATCTACAATCTGCACTCTTTAAAAACAAAGTCTTGAAGTAAAAAAGAAGTGAATGTTGATAAGATAATTTATTCAATCATTTTCAAGATTCATTTTTACACTAATTGGGAAAGTTTAAAATGTGCTTTTTTGTGTATTCAGTTTCTCCTGCTTCTAAAGCTTGTTCTGACATCATCCTTGGTAAGGAACATGACAGTTTGACTTTGAAAATGAGTGAAGTGTCCTAAGTATGATTATGAAATTATTGAAGCATTAAGGAGATAGGGAATCTGAGCTATAGGGAAACAGAAGGAATCATTCTGTTATAACTTGTAAAATTGACAAAAATTCTGACAATTGTATGAGAAGGAGAAATAAATCAAGGTATTCTGTAATCACTAAAGAATGTTTTTCCTCAATGTAAAAATCACCTTAATGTTGTCAATCACCTAAATATGTAAAAAAAAGTCTTTAAAAAATAAAATCAGAACCAGTAATTGCAGTTAAAACTAAAAAAACATATCAAAAATAAGGACTGCATAGTTTCTAAGGTCTAACATGACACAAACTGCTTTAAGGAAAGATGGCAGTGGCAATAAAATAAAGCAGCATTTATGAATAAAAAACTGATCAAATGACTGCTAGGAGAACTGACACTAACTTTGTATGGCACATTATTAATGATCCAGTTCAATTGCCATAGTTCATTCTTTATTGGCTGTATTTTGATTATGTCATTAATAAATACTTGACTGCTGGATTCTATTACAGGGCCCCATGATATCACATAGATGAATAGGCTTTCATAGTCTTGACACGTTGTCAAACAATTAATGCATAGAAAAGACACTCAGTTTTTGGCCGATCGGAGTGTAAGTGGCATTAAAACAGCTTTGACTAGTAATCAGTAGATGAAGCAGAGAAACTTGGCCATAGAAACTTTTAAAAAATGAAAAGTTGGACAAGGAACACCCATACTTCATGCCTTTAGAAACAAAACTTCTAGCAGCCTTTACCTTGAAAGTCTTTAGGTACAAGAAATGGAAGATATGCTCTCTCCTTTGAATATCCTTAGCCTTACATAAGAAGGATTTTCTGTTTATAATCACATTCATGGCTGGAAGGGAGACTGACCTTATTCTTACACCTTTAGAATATATCCATCTTTAAATTATCCTACATATGGCAATATGTGGGTACAATGTTCTTTGGTATTTCTCTACTTGTGAGCATAACAGGTTGACTGTCTTCAGGAGAAAATGTGTTAAGATATTTTCTCTTTCCTACCCCAAAGTGACAGAAATTCATGCAAATGTGGAATGTTAGTACTTAAGTGTTCAAGAAGAATTTATGATTTAGGTCTCAGGACTGAAAGTTACAAGTAGCTGATAATAATTAGGCAACTTTTTACCCTGAAACCAATACACATCATTCCTGGCAGGCTTGAAACTTAGAAATTGGCTACTACTGGAGATTAGATGCTGATAAGACTTCAGTTATCTTTCATAAGATATTCTTTTCATTTTTGGCATATAGTATTGTTTGATAAGGATTAAATGAATTTATGATCTTTGACATAACCAAAAGATTACTGTCCCAATTGAAACCATGAGAGCTGAAATAGAGGTTAGCTATTAACTCACGTAAGAAATTCAGTGGAAGGTAGTAGGGATGGAGTCAAGATGGCTGAGTGGAAGCACTGACCTGCTAGAGCTCTCCCAACAAAACCCTTAAAATATCTGTAAGAATGGCTTTAAACAAATTCTAGATCAGCAGAAGTCACAAAATGACAGAGTGAAACAGATTTTCAGCCCAAGACAACCTGGAAGAATGACATTAAGGGTATATTGTACTGGGTTCAGAGTAGAGTGTGAGTTGCGCCTGCACAGTTGGTACTGGAACAGGCTTCAGGGCACTAAATCACAGGTACCTGCTGTGGTTTCTAGATTTCTCAACCCACAAATGCCAAAGACAGCTTCTAAGGTCAGTGAGAAAGTTCTTTCATCTGGGTTAAAGGGGAGTGCTGTTCAGCCCTAACCCCTGTCCCAAGGCAGCAGCAGCAACTGCTGCATCACCAGTCAATTTTGGACCTCCCACCCCTTGGGGAAATTGAGCAGTTTATCTGGGTTTGTCTTGAGTGGTATTTCTAGTCTGAAGGAGGAGCACTGGCATGGTGGAGCAGGTGGTGGCTGTGGAGAGGGAATCTTACTCACAGTTCCAGGGCAGAAAAGAGTGATTGTGGTTGCTCACAGAACAGAATGCAGGCCAAGAGAAAAGTAAACACCTCTCCCTTGACTATGCACTTTGGAGGAGCTGAAAACTTACAGTTCTCTAAAGATATCTCAGGGGAAAAACTGCACAAAAACTCTGAAGCCTGGGGTAGAATACTCTCCACTTGACAAAGGACTAGAAAGTCAAGTAATTGGCTGGGGAAATGCCCCACAAGGGGGAAGAATAAGGCTATAGAAGATTACTTTCTTGGTGAAAAGGTACTTTTTTTCTATCCTTTCAGATGAGGAAGAGCAAAGCATACAACTAGAGGAAGATAGCAAGGTCAAGGCTCCTACATCTAAAGCCTCCAAAAAATATGCCATAGTCTCAGGCCATAGAGCTCAAAAAGTATTTTGAAAGTAAAGAAAGAAGAGGTGGAAGAAAAATTGGGTAGAGAAATGAGAGCAATGCAGGAAAGTCATGAAAAGCAAGTCAACAGCTTGTTAAAGGAGATCCCTCTCAAAGCTGAAAAAAGTAACACCTTTAAAAACAGACTAACTCAAATGGCAAAAAAGATCCAAAAAGCCAATGATAAGAAGAATTCCTTAAAAGGCAGAATTGGTCAAATGGAAAAGGAGGTTCAAAAGTTCACTGGAAAAAAATAGTTGTTTAAAAATTAGAATGAAGCAGATGGAAACCAATGACATTAGGAGAAAGCAAGAAATTACAATACAAAACCAAAAGAATGAAAAAAATAGGAGAAAATGTGAAATAACATCTGAACTGGAAAAATATCTGAACTGGAAAATAGATCCAGGAGAGATAATTTAAAAATTATTGGTCTTCCTGAAAACCATGATCAAAAAAAGAACTTAAACATCATCTTCCAAGAAATTATCAAGGAAAACTGCCCTGATATTCTAGAAGCAGAGGGTAGAATAGAAATGCAAAGAATTCACCAATCACCTTCTGAAACAGACCTCAAAAGGAAAGCATCCAGGAATATTGTAGCCAAATTCCAGAGTTTCCAGGTCAAGGAGAAAATATTATAAGCAACCAGAAAGAAACAATTGAAGCATTGTGGAAATACAATCAGGACAACACAGGGTTTAACAGTTTCTAAACTATGAGATTGGAGGGATTTGAGTATGATATTCCAGAGGCCAAGGAGTTAGGATTAAAGCAAGAATCACCTACCCAGTAAAAGTGAGTAAAATACTTCAGAGAAAACAAATGGAATTTCAATGAAATAGAGTACTTCCAAGCATTCTTGTTGAAAAGACCAGAACTGAATAGAAAATCTGGCTTTAAAATACAAGAATCAAGAGAAGAATGAAAAGGTAAATAGGAAAGGGAAACAATAAGGGGACTTATTAAAATTGAGCTGTTTACACTCCTACATGAAATGATAATATTTGTAACTCATGAGACCTTTTTCAGTATTAGGGTAATTAGAGGGATTGCATATATATGTATATATGTATGTATATGTGTGTGTATATATATAAATGGGGTATACATGCATGTATATATATATGTCATGTATGTATAGGTGCATGGGTGTATCTGTGTGTATGTACACACACACACACACATAGACAGTGGGCACAGGGTGAGCTGAATATGAAAGAAGATTACCTAAAAAATAAAATTTACTATTGAGTGGAACATGCTAGGAGTAAGAGAAAAGGGGAGATAGAATGTAGCAAATCATCTTACATAAAAGAGGCAAGAAAGAGCTTACACAATGGAAGAGAAGAAGGGAGAGATGAAAGGGAATGAGTAAGCTTTACTCTCATGGGATTTGGCTTAAGGAAGAAATAACACACACTCAATTGGATATGGAAATCTAGTTTACCCTACAGGAAGGCAGAAGGGAAGAAGATAGGAGAAGGAAAATAATAGAAGGGACAGCCAATTGGTGAAAGGGGTAAACAGAAGCAAACATTATTGTGAGAGGACAGGTCAGGTCAAGAGAGAGAATGAAATAAATTGAGGGCAGGATAGGACAGAGGAAAATGTGGTTAGTCTTTTGCAACATAACTATTATGGAAGTGTTTTACATGGTTACACGTGTATGACATATATTGAATTGCTTGCTTTCTCAATGAGGGTGGGTGGGCAGGAAGGAAGGGAGAGAATATGGAACTCAAAGCTTCAATAATGAATGTGAAAAAATTGTTTTTGCATGCAACTGAGAAATACGATGTAGAGGCAATATTGTATAAAAATCTATTTTGCCCTATGGGAAAATATAGGGGAGGGGGAATCAATAGAAGGGAGGACATACTAGAGGAAGGGGTGGTTGAGTACTTGCTGTCCTGGGGTGGAGGTAGGGAGAGATGGGGAGAAAATTTTGAATTCAAATTCTTGTGGAAATGAAAGTTGAAAATTGAAGAAAAACATTTATTTTTTAGAAAAAGTTCTATGGAAACTTGAAAATCAAACTGGCAGAATAAACTTACACTAAGTTATTCTTTCTATCAGTAAAAATTCTTTAAAAATATGCAAATAATAATTGCAACAGCAAAAACCTCTTCACAGTTAAAGTACTTTTAAATTTGAAGTCCCAAATTAGATTTTGTTCCTTATGATTAGAATGATTATAAAAACCTACCTTTTCACTGATATCTGAAATTCTACCTGTAGAGTTTCATGTCTTTAGTCTTGAGACATTGATCTCTGCTAAAAATGCAAATTATCTTTACTAAATGCCAGATTAAGTTATATCTGTCATTACCACTCTTCTAAAAGTAAGTTTGAGGTTGAGAACAGAGGAAGAAGAAGAACATAAAGACTGATGTCTAAGGTGAAAATGGAGGGAAGACCAAAAAAGAAGATCAAAGACTTAGAGATACAGTAATACTTACCTAAAATTTGTACATTGCACAATATTACAATTTTGCTGAGGACCAACACTGACCAGAATCAGTAGGAAAAAAACGTTTCAGCATACTGCCTCATATTTATAATTATCATGACTTTTTGGCAAAAGTTAAATTCTATCTACTACTCTTAAATTCTAACTACTCTTAAACGCCTTGATATTGTAGCCTGCTACCAGTCATTCTTCATCAAACCCTCACCATAATTTAACCTCACCATCTACCTCCCTTGCTCCAACTCATAAACTTTTGAACATAAATGAATTTTTAAAAGAGTAGTTAATTGTGGTGACTGGGTACACTACAAGTTGAACTCTTTTATTACTGCAAATAGCTTTAGTACATGTGTCAACTAGCTTTAGTAAATGTATCCACAGACATTAAAAATCATAAATAAATGAACAAAAACCACAATCTGTTTAGTAGAATTATTGAACTGATATCCCATAGATAAATGAATATATATTCTTTATTTTAAGCTTATGCAATAAAACAAGGATTTCTGTAAAATAGTTAATAAAAAATTGATTGTGTATGAGACAGTAAATTTACTTCATACAACTTGCTATTCCTTTCAAATAAACACCAAAATGATCATGTACATTTCATTTTTCTTCATTCCCCCCAACATCAATCCTAGAGATGGGTAACATTAGACACAAATAAGTATATGTGTATGTATGCATGTAATTGTATTCTATGCATATTTCTATTTATCAGTTATTTTTCTGTATGCAGATAGTATCTTTTTTCATATGACCTTTATAACTAATTTGGGTATTTACAATGGTCAAAAATAACTTGTTCACTCGAAGTCATTCTTACAACAACATAGCTCTTACCATTTACAAAGTGCTTTTAGTTCTGTTGATTTCACTTTTCATATTTCATGCACATCTTTCCATATTTTTCTAAAAATAATTGTGCTCATCATTTCTTATAGCATAGCAATATTCCATTTTTATTTGGTTGTAAAGGCATTAGGGAATAGGTACTAGACTTCAGTTTGATTAAAAATTAGACACAAAGATGGTGGAAAGAGGACAAGAAATTGCCTAAGCTTTCCCCAGTTTCCCTCAGAAACAAAGCTAAACAAAAACTCTAAGTGGATTCTGGAGTCACAGAACCCACAAAAAGATTTAGCGAAAGAATTTTCCAGCTTAAGATTACTTATGACTTTAGGGAAGAGCTGTCTCACTTAGGTAAAGGGGGAGAATCCCCAAATAAAGATAGAGCCATGGAAAGCCAACAGAAGACTCTAAGCCAGAGCACAAAGAAGCACCAAAGATCTTCTGGTCATCTTGGCTCAATAGGCTTCCAGTCCCAATGTAGAAAGCAAACTGTGAGTCCTGGAACTCCAGCACAACAGGCACCACTAGGCTGGACTACCTAGCACAGAGAGCAAGTCACAAGCACCTGAAGTCCTGGTGTGGAAAGTCAGTGACTACACCTCTGGCCCCAAACATAAAAAAACTTGGAACAGTGACCCCTGTACCCTAGGAGCAGAACTGAATTTTGAAAGTTATGTAGTAGGCTAAAAATGAGTAATAAACAAAAAAGAGCAATGACTATAGAAAGCTTTTATGGAAACAAGGAAGATCAAAGCACAAACTCAAAAAAAGGACAAGATTATCAAAATGCCTTCATTTAATGGCTTAAAGGCCAATATCAGTTGGTCTCAAGATCAAAAGTCCTCATGGAAGAGCTCAAAAAAGATAAAAAACACAATATGAGAGAAATAAATTGGAGAAAGAAATAAGTTATGTAAGAGAATAATGAAAAAGAATCAATAGCTGAGAAAAGAAAGCACACAAATTGACAAAAGAAAACAATCCCTTAAAAATAGATTTGGTCTAATGGAAGAAAAAAAAGTCCACTGAAGAAAATAACTCCTTTAAAAGTCAGGAGTGGAGCCAAGATGGCAGAATATGAACAAGGACTTTCTTGAGCTCTCCCTAAAAGTCCTCCAAATACCTGTAAAAAATTGGCTCTAAACAAATTCTAGAGCCACAGAACTCACAAAATGATGGACTGAAAAAACTTTCCAGCTCAAGACAACCTGGAAAGTTGACAGAAAGTTTTGAACAGTTGAGGCAGGAAGTAAAGCACAGTCTTCTGTGGGATGAATCCGCATAGACAAGCAGGAGCAGGCTTCAGGAGACTGGATCATTGGCAATGCCATTTTCCACACTTCTCAATCTAAAAACGCCAAAACGTTCAGTGGAAAAACTCTGTGGGACTTCTGTGAAAGAGGAGCATTGGGTCTGACTAGGTCTGGGCCCACCTCCAGACCTTTGGTGGTAGTTGTGGTAGAGGCTGGTGTCAACAGAGCAGTTGCCACAGAGGCTGCTTCTGGAGCTCTGAGGGCACAGATGGTCAGAGATTGAAGCACTGATACAAAATCCCTGAAACCTAGGAAAGTTCACCCACCACCATTCCCACTGGAAGCAGAGTCGTACCTTGACAAAGAATTAGAAAGTCAAGTATTTGACTGGGAGAGGAGTAAATATTGTAAAAGAACTCCAACTATAGAATCTTACTTTGGTGACAAAGAAGATCTAAAGATACAGCCAGAAGAAGAAAACAAAGTCAAAGTTTCATCAAAAGCCTCCAAGAAAAATATAATTTTGCCATTGTAGGAAGAACTTATCAGATGCAGCCAAAGCAATCATTAAGGAAATATTATAACTCTAAATACTTAAATAAAATGGAGAATAAGTTCAATGAATTGGGCATGGAATTTAAAAAAAAGATACACAAAGAACAAATTAAGAATTCCCAATTAAATAACAAATTAGGAATTCTAAAAATCAAAGAAGAGATTAGCAAAATTGAAAGCAAGAAAAATATAGAACTAATTAATAAAACTAAGAACTAGCTTTGGGGAAAAAAAATCAATAAAATAGATAAACCTTTGGGTGATTTTATTAGAAAAAGTAAAGAAGAAAATCAACCAGCATCATAATGAAAAGGGTGAAATCATCACAAATGAAGAAGTAATTAAAGAAATCCTTAGGAAACATTTTGCCTAATTATCTGCCAATGAATCTGACAATCTATGTGAAGTAGACACATATTTACAAAAATTTTAATTTCCCAGCAGATTAATAGAAGAGGAAATAAAACACTTAACTCCATTTTAGAAAAAAATAAATGAACAAGGTACTAATGAACTCTATAAGAAAAAAAATCTTCAGGAACAGATGAATTTACAAGTGAATTCTACCAAACATTTAAAGACCAATTTTTTTCAGTACTATATAAACTATTTGGAAAAATAGTCAAGGAAGAGTACTGCCAAATTCCTCTCATGACACAAACATGGTGCTGATACAAAAATCAGGAAAAGTCAAAACAGAGAAAGAAAATTATAGATGAATTTCCCTAATAAAAATTTATGCAGAAATTTTAAATAAAATAGACAAAATATTAGCAAAGAGATGACAGTATTGGTAAAATACTATAACCAGATGGGATTTATGTCAGGAATGCAGTGCTGGTTCAATATTAGGAACACTATTAGCATAATTGGCCATATAAACAACAAAAATAACAGAAGTCATATCATTATCTCAATAGATGCCAAAAAAGCTTTTGATAAAATACTGCCTCCATTCCTATTAAAAACAGTAGAGAACATAGGAATAAATGGAGTTTTCTTTAAATGGTAAGCCGTATCCATCTGAAATCATCAGCAAGCATTATATGTAATGGGGATAAGCTAGAAACATTCCCAATAAGTAGAAGTGAAACAAGGATGTCCATTATCACCACTATTATAGATATCTAACTAAGAATGTTAGCTTTAGTGATAAGAAAAAACAAAATAAGAGGAATAAGAATAGGCCATGAGGAATCAGGTATCACTCTTTGCAGATGCTATGACAGTGCACTTAGAAAATCAACTAAAAGAAAACTACTTGAAACAATTAACAACGTTAGCAAAGCTGCAGAATATAAAATAAATACAACACATAAAACATCAGCAGTTTCATGTATTACCACAAAGCCTAATAACAAGAGTTAGAAAGAGAAATTCCCTTTAAAATAACTGTAGACAACATAAAACATTTAGGAACTATATGAATGCAGTAACAAAACATTTTTCACATAAATAAAGTGAGATCTAAATAAATCATAAAAATATCAGTTGCTCAGAGGTAGATCAAGTTAATATAACAAAAATGACAATTCTACATAAATTAATTTACTCATGCAGTGCCATATCAAACTACCAAAATATTATTTTATAAAGCTATAAAAAAGTAACAAAATTCATCCAGAAGAACAAAAGATCAAGAATATAAAGGGAACTCAGAAAAAAAAATTCAAAAATGAAGGTGAAAAATTTGTACCAGATACAAAACTATGTCATAAAGCAGCAAGCATCAAAACTCTAGTCAAGAACTGGCCAAGAAATAGTGGGTGGATTGGTGGAAGAGACTAGATACACAAGACAGGAGTCAATTATTATAGTAATCTACTGTGTGATAAACCCAAATACACCAGATTCTGGGGTAAGAATTTCCTATTTGATAAAAACTGCTGGGAAAACTGGAAAATGGTATGGCAGAAACCAGGCATAGACCACCAACCCACACCCTACACCAAGAAAAGTTCAAAACTGATACATGATTTAGATAAAAAAATGTAATAGCATACGTAAGTTAGGAGAGTAATGAATAGTTTTACCTGTTAGATCTCTGGAGAAGGAAAGAATTTTTGACCAAAAGAGAGAGAAAACATTTTAAAATGCAAAGCATAATTTTGATTACATTAAATTTAAATGTTTTTGCAGAGACAAAGCCAATGCCACCAAAATTTGAAGGAAAGCAGAAATTTGGGAAATATTTTTATAGCCAGTGTTTCTGATAAAGGTCCCATTTCTAAAATATAAAGAGAATTGAATCAAATTTATAAGGATAGAATCATTCCCCAATTGATAAATGGTCAAATGGTGTGAAAAGGCAGTTTTCAAAAGAAAAAAATAAAGCTATCTATAGTCATATGAAAAAATGTTCTAAATCACTATTGATTAGAGAAGCGCAAATTTAAGCAATCCTGAGGTACCACACCATACCTATCCAATTGGCTACATATGAAAGAAAATGTAGATGATAAATGCTGGGAAAATTGGAGCAACAATGTTTTGTTTATGGAGTCATGAACCGCTCCAACCTTTCTGGAGAGCAATTCGAAACTATATCCAAATAGCAACCAAACTGTTCATGTCCTTAGATCCAGCAATACTACTTCTAATGCTTTTGTAATGCCCAAAGATGGGGAAAGGACTCAGATGTACAAAAATATTTATAACAGCTCTTTTAGAGGTGACAAAGCATTGGAAAATTGAGGGAATAACCATCAAATGGGGCATGGTTGAGCAAGTTGTTACATATAAATGTAGTGGAATACTATTGTGCTATAAAAAATAATGAACAGGCAGATTTCAGAAAAAACTAAAAAGACTTAGATGAACTGATGCTGAGTGAAGTGAGCAGAACCAGCACAACCTTTTACACAGAATCAACAACATTGTGTGAGGATCAACTACTTAAACTTAGCTCTTATCAGCAGTGCAGTGATGCAATGATCGAAGACAATTTCAAGGGACTCATGATGGAAAATGCTAACCACATCTACAGAAAGAACTATGGAGTCTGAATGCAGATTGAAGGATACTATTGTCACTGTGTTTTTTTTCTTCTTTTCTTATTATTTTTTATTCATTTTCAGGGTTCCACAATCACTATCATATAACTTAGACTATTTTTTTCCCTCCCTCCCCTTCCTTGCCTCTAACTTTCCCCCTCCCTCCCAGAGATGGCATACAATCTTATAGAGGTTCTACACACACATTCCTATTAAATATATTTTCACCATAGTCATGTTGCATAGAAGAATGAAAATGAATGCAAGAAACCATACAATGCAAAATAAAATGATCTGCTACAGTCTGTGATGGAATTCTCTAGTTCTTTTTCTGAATGTGGAAGGCACTTTGCCTTAAAAAACCATAAGGAATTTTTTAAGTTCTAAATCTACCAGAAAAATATGCTTGCACACTCTGGTTGTTGCTGTGTACAGAGTTCAGGTGGTTCTGCTCCTTTCACTCAACATCAAATCATACAAGTCTTTCCAGGCCTCTCTGAAGTCTTCCTGTCCATTATTTCTTATGCCACAATAGTATTCCATTACATTCATATACCACAATTTATTCAGCCATTTCCACAATTGATGGGCATTCCCTTGATTTCCAGTTTTTGGCCACCACAAAGAGAGCTGCTATAAATTTTATTTTTCTTTCTCGTGGTTTCTCCCTTTTGTTTTAGTCTTACTTCACAGCCTAAGGTGGAAATATGTTTATCATGATTGCACATGTATGACATATATTGCTTGATTACTTGGGAATGGAAGGAGAGAGGAAAATTTGTAGCTTAAAATCTTGGAAAGGTGAATGTTGAAAATTATCTGCAGATGTATTTGGGAAAAAATACAATTAAGTAAAAAAAAAGTTACTTAGAGCAACAGGTGTCAAACCTATCTGTGAGATGCTTGCTATCTACAGGACTCCTGACTAAAATCTGAATCAGATTACAACATAATTATAACTGATAGATTAAACGGACTGCCCATTGCTTACCCTTTATTCATCTTCCATGACTCATCCACATAATCATATTTGTGATGTGATTTATGATTTAGAACATTCTTCATTTATTTGGTATACAGAATTTAATGGTAAGAGGAAAAAGGGAGAGACTTTTAAAATATTAAACACACTCATGACTAGGGAAAGAACAAAAAGAAAAAGCATTTGACAATAATTCAGTTAATTTGTTTAATGAATCTTACCAGGTCAGAATTTTATCATCTAAATTTAGTTTGGATCCTAAATTGTTCTGGACAGGCCATCTATATTCAGTAGCTTAAGCAAATAATATCAAAATATTTACTTCACTTTGGGCTTTATTTGTATTTCATATAATAGTCTTATAAGTACACTCAGAAGGTTAGGAAGACAGGAGCTATAATTTCGGGTTATTTTTATGATCCTTGCCATCCAATATTCTGTAAACAGAGAACAGAAGGGAGGTTGATCTTAAAACTGAAATATACTCTGACATATTTAATGAATCATGCATAGGTCTGTCTTTTTCTCAAACCTTTCTCATTCATATATATATATATATATATCCATATATATTCCTATGAATACACACATGTATATATACACATGTACATATACATGTGAATATGTCCAAAATGAAATAAATGCTTATACATGTGTGTGCATGCATGTATATATGTATGCATGCATATAGATATAGGCACACATTTAAACACATATGTAGGCACATATATTGAAATAAACATACCTATATATATGTATACATACAAGCACATACATTTATGTATGGATGCATGTATATTTGTTTCTACTCAAATTTTCTTCCAATGCCTTATTGTGGAATATGTGTAACCCTAATGGTAATATAAATGGGAAGCTGTTTCCCATGCATGAATAGGCCCATGTGACCTGCTTAAATCATCTGGAAGCTTAAGTCCCATGTGGTGGGAGGAGCTTACTGAAAGGGTAGAATGGAAAGGGTGGAGAAGAACTGAGAGGAAGTTGGTGAGAGCAGTCATGGTGGAGGAAGGAGAGGACACAGTCAAGCAGGCACAGCTAACCTCCTAAACTTTGTGGGAAGGCCCTGCCAAGGGTGGAAGTGATGGGGCAGCTTGGGAATGGCTTTGTCTTCTGCAGTGAATGTGTATTGATTTCTTGGTCACTATGATAGATTTGGCTTTATGGTGTTGGGATTTGACTTTCTGGTGTCTGAATAAATGTTTTTCTTCTGCCTTCTATATGGAAAATCTGGTATACTTTGTGATTCAGAATACACCAGTATATTCATAGCAACCCTCAGGGTTGTGAATATTACCTTGGCAATATAGGAACTATGGATTCTACTATGCCATAAAAATGGGGTTATATGTGGAAATGAGATTACATTTATTTTTTTGATTAAGGAACTTGTCCAAGATCTCATAGATAATAAACAGCAGAGCCATAATCAAACTTGGGTACTCTGAATCCAAAGTCAACACTCTTTTCCCCAAAGCACACTGTTCCTTTTTGTACATAAATATTATAAATATTTATTAACACTATAATATGTTATAAATATTATCATATAAATTTATAAATATAAGTGTTAAATATATAAATAAAATATAAATGTTATAAAATCTTATCTATTGTAAATTTCAAAGCATTCTATATGTATCGTATTCTATTGTAAATTTCCTGGCATTTTAATAATTTTTTAGCTTATCCATGTTCAAAACTTTCTAGATATGCATCCTACCTAGGATACAATTCTTCATTCCTTTCCAGCCTATACTTCTGATTCCCTGGATTTTCTTTAATATGCAATCTTCTCACCTTGGAAGTTCACATTGTCCCTGGCTGTTTCACATTAGAAGAAGTATACTCCTTCTTTGTGACTTCTTCTTCCAATTGGTCAATTCAACCAAGAATAGATTAAGAGAAATGCCCTGGCTAACCATGTCTTCATTCTTTTCTAGACTCTACCTCTGAATCCTTGGATTTTCTCTTCTACACTCCATTATGAATACCTCCCTTCCTCCTTTTAAGCTTTCTTTTAGGTGTTGTCTTCATCATTAGAATATATTCTTTTGAGGACAAGGACTTGTCTTTTTTCTAGTAGCTGTGTTTCCAGTGCTTAGCATAGTACCTGCAACAAAGTAAGTGCTTAATAATTCTTGTGGAATTGATTTGACTATCCTGCCCTCACTCATCACCTTAGCAAACTGAAAAATTCTTATCTCTTAACTCTCTGCCAAAAAACATTCTCCCCAGACTTGCTTATCAACTTATTTCCTCTCTATTAAATGTTTAAATGCATAATATTCTTATTCTTCCTTAGTTTCTCATAAAGTGATTAGCTTTCATTTACTCAGTTCTAATATTTTAAGGAATTATTTTCTTCAATGAGCTTTTGTACCTCCTTTTCCATGTAGTCAATTCTAGTTTTTGAGGACTTTTATTTTCTTCAGTGAAGTTTGCCCCCACTTTTTCCATTTGGCCAATTCTGCTTTTCAAGGCATTTTTCTCTCCATTGACTTTTTGTATCTCTTTTACCACTTTCCCTAGTCGGCTTTTTAAGGTATTCTTTTCTTCAGTACTTTTTGTCTCTTTTACCAAGCTGATGACTCATTTTTCATGATTTTCTTGCAGCACTCTCATTTTTCTTCCCATTTTTACTCTACCTCTCTTATGTGGTTTTCAAAATCCTTTTTGAGCTCTTCCATGGCCTGAGACCAATTCATATTTTCATTGGAGGCTTTGGATGTAGAAGCTTTGACTTCATTATCTTCTGAGTGTGTTTTTTATCTTTCTTGTCACTATAGTAATTTTCTAGTCAGAGTTTTTTCTATTGTTTGCTCATTTCCCTAGCCTATTGCTTGATTTTTAATTCCTTGTTAATATAGGGCTATGCTTCCAGGGTAGAGGGCTTACCATCCTAAGCTTCAGAAGTTTGTGCAGTTGTTTTCAGAGATACTTCTAGGAACCTGTAAGTTTGTAGTTCTCCCAAGTGATATGATCTGAGGAGAGGTCTGTTTACTACCCTCTTGACCTGTGTTCTGGTCTTTGAGTGAACATAAGTACTCTGAGCAAGACAACAAAGTCCTGCCCAAGTTCTACCAAATGAACCCTTGTAATCTCTTTCTGAGAGGTTGTTTGACCAACTTACTCTCTGTGGACTGAGAACTCCCTGCTGCTGCTGCACTGGCTCCTAATACCTGCTCCTAGCTTTCTGGGGCCTAATCTATGTTAGACTGTGTTCCAAAATCACTCAGGTGTGCCCGACTTTTCCTGCACATCTAATTTGATTTTGCATCTATGGGTTGAGGTTGGAAAACTGCCACTGTTGCCACTGATTTAGTTGCTACAAATGCTGCTCCTGGTTTGCTGGAATCCTGTCTACATTTGACTGCTGTCCTCTCTCAACCTGGGGCAAAAGAGTTTTCCAAGTGACTTTCTAAGTTGTTTTGTGTGGGAAAAATTGTTTTACTCAGGCTTTTTGTGGATTCAGCCATTCAAGAATTTTTGATTGTCAATTTTAAAGGTATTTGGAGGGGTTTGGAGGAGAGTTCACATGAGTCCCAACTTTTACTCTGATGTCTTGGCTCTACCTATAAGTCTTAAATTTGACTGAATATGTATCTCCAAGGTATGAATCTCACAACAAGAATATGACTTTATGTTGCTTATATCTTATTAAAAAGAAATAAAGTCTTTTATAAAAGGGTATGTGTATGCATCTATACTAAGAACTTATATTCATGAGGGAGGAGCCAAGATGGTGGAGAAGAAAGATTCACATATGCTAGCTCCGAACCCACAGCCCATAAATTACCTGTAAAGAGGAACTCCCAACAAATTCTGGAGCAGCAGAAGCTGCACAACAATGGAGTGGAGGAAATCTCTGTTCCAGAGAGCCCTGAATCACACACCAGACCCAGAGCAGAGCTCAGCCTTGCCTTGGCCATGCAGCACCAAGAGGAGCAGATACAAGCAGGCTTCAGGGATGGAATCTCTGGCGGCAGCGAAGGTCCCTCAACCCACAAGTGCTACAGGTCAGTGAAAGAGCATTTTGGACTGGCCAAGAGGGGAGTGGAGTGTCTCCATAACTCGGGCCCCGTCAGGAGGCAGCAACGGGGGAAGCAGCAGACAGGAGCTCCCAAAGCAGACAGAAACTCGGATCAATAGTTGAAGGTCTTTGCATAACCCCCTGAGGGAACTGAGCCCTGTGTGGTGGCCCTGACCCACCTGAGAACCTGAACATAATCTCACACTGAATAGCAGCCCCGCCCCCATCGAAAACCCTGAGGCTGGGGAGCAGCATTTGAATCTCAGACCCCCAGCACTAGCTGGGAAGATCTGGAGGTGAGGTGGGTGTGGAAAGGAATCTCAGAAGTCAAGTAACTGGCTGGGAAAATGCCCAGAAAAGGGAAAAAAAATAAGACCATATAAGGTTACTTTCTTGGTCAACAGATATTTCCTCCTTTCCTTTCTGATGAGGAATAACAATGCTTATCATCAGGAAAAGACATAGAAGTAAAGGCCTCTGTATCCCAAACATCTGAAATAGATATCCAATGGATTAAGGACATGCAGGAGCTCAAAAAGGATTCTGAAAATCAAGTTAGACAGGTAGAGGAAAAACTGGGAAGAGAAATGAGAGAGATGCAAGAAAAGCATGAAAAACAGGTAAATACCTTGCTCCTTTACCAAAAAAAATGCTGAAGAAAATAACACCTTGAAAAATAGGCTAACTCAACTGGCAAAACAGGTTCAAAAAGCCAATGAGGAGAAGAATGCTTTCAAAGGCAGAATTAGCCAAATGGAAAAAGAGATTCAAAAGCTCACTGAAGAAAATAGTTCTCTCAAAATTAGAATGGAATAGATGGAGGCTAACGACTTTCTGAAAAACCAGGAAATCACCAAAAAAAAACCAAAAGAATGAAAAAATGGAAGAGAATGTGAAATATCTCATGGGAAAAACAACTGACCTGGAAAACAGATCCAGGAGAGACAATTTAAAAATTAAGGGACTACCTGAAAGCCATGATCAAAAAAAGAGCCTAACTATCATCTTTCATGAAATTATCAAGGAAAATTGCCCTGATATTCTAGAACCAGAGGGCAAAATAAGTATTCCAGGAATCCACTGATCACTGCCTGAAAGAGATCCAAAAAGAGAAACTCCTAAGAGCATTGTGGCCAAATTCCAGAGTTCCCAGGTCAAGGAGAAAATATTGCAAGCAGCTAGAAAGAAACAATTCAAGTATTGTGGAAGTAAAATCAGGATAACACAAGATCTAGCAGCTTCTACATTAAGGGATCGAAGGGCATGGAATAGGATATTCCAGAAGTCAAAGGAACTAGGCCTAAAACCAAGAATCACCTACCCAGAAAAACTGAGTATAATACTTCAGGGGAAAAACTGGTCTTTCAAAGAAATTGAGGACTTTCAAGCCTTCTTGATGAAAAGACCAGAGCTGAAAAGAAAATTTGACTTTCAAACACAAGAATGAGAAGAAGCATGAAAAAGTAAACAGCAAAGAGAAGTCATAAGGGACTTACCAAAAGTGAACTGTTTACATTCCTACATGGAAAGACAATATTTGTAACTCTTAAAATTTTTCAATATCTGGGTAGTTGGTGGGACCACACACACACATACACACACACACACACTCACATACACACATGCACACACACACACAAAGACAGGGAGCACAGAGTAATTGAATAGGATGGAATCATATCTTAAAAAAATTAAGGTAAACGGTGAGAGAGAGAAATGTATTGGGAGGAGAGAGGGAGAAATGGAATGGGGCAAATTATCTCTCATAGAAGAGGCAGACAGGATACTTTTTAGTGGAGGGAAAAAAAGGGGAGATGAGAGCAAAACATGAAGTTTAGTCTCATCACAGTCAACTAAAGGAAGGAATAAAATGCACACTCATTTTGGTATGAAAACCTATGTTACAATACAGGAAAGTGGGGAAGAATAAGCAGTGTTGGGGGGATGATGGAAGGGAGGGAAATGGAAGGAGGGAGCAATTTGAAGTCAACACTTGGAGAGGGACAGGATCAAAAGACAGAATAGAATCAATGGGGAGCAGGATAGGATGGAGGGAAATATAGTCAGTCTTACACAACACAACTATTATCAAAGTCATTTGCAAAACTACACAGATATGGCCTATATTGAATTGCCTGCCTTCCCAAAGGGAATGGGTGGGGAGGCAGGGATGGGGAGAATTTGGAACTCAAAGTTTTAGGAACAACTGTTGAGTATTGTTCTTGCTACTAGGAAATCATAAATACAGGTAATGGGGAATAGAAAGTTATCTGGCCCTACAGGACAAAAGAGAAGATGGGAACAAGGGAAGGGAGGTATGATAGAAGAGAGGGCAGATTGGTAATAGGGGCAATTAGAATGCTCGGTGTATTGGGGTGGGGTAGGGGACAAATGGGGAGAAAATTTGGAACCGAAATTTTGTGAAAATGAATGCAAAAAGTTAAATAAATAAATTTATTTTTAAAAATAATTTTAAAAAGAACTTATATTCACATGAAGAAATTCAGAAATCAAGATAGGTGCTTAGTAGAGTTTTTATAAATATTTGATTAATTTGAAAGACTTGATTCCATGTCATAACACGATCTGTGAAAGAAATGAGAATGTTTATTCTTAGAAAGTAAAAACTCAGAAGGAAAAAGGTCATTGTCTTTAAATATTTGGAGGTTTAGTGTGGATCTTAGTATGTCATCTTCCTGGCATAATTGGTTCATGCACCTCCCAAGTTCACTCATTTTTTTACCCTTTGGCATCTTATTTCCATTCTTAGGCAACTTTTTTGGGTTTAGGAAAAAGGCTAAAATGACTAAGACAAAATGAAAGCAAAGAGGGATAGTCTACATGTTCTTTGGACTCTTGTAGAAATGTAGTTATTTTTCCTGGCTATATATACAGAAAGTAAAAAAAAAAAGATATTGTAGATATCAAGGGTGTGAACACAGTTTAGCAGAGAATCTGCTATAAATGTAGCCATAGTGAGACTGGTTGGGGTCTATAATATTATTCAGCACACTGTAGGCATTAAAGTAAGGTTAAGTGCAAGATTCTAGTTGAGAAAATTAAGGAGTATATTGAGTATATTAAGTACTCTAGAAGCAAAACTAACTTCTTTGAGTAAAGGGAAATTATAACAAAGAAGCCAGAAAAAAAAAAACCTTGATTTAGTTAAAATTTTTGGCTAAAATTTTTAAGTTTTAGTTAAAATTCTTTAAAGAATCATCCTGCTTTACTCAGAGGCACACATTTTACAATATCCAACAGCCAAGAAATCTGAGCTATTGGAACTAATTTCCTGAAAGTTCACGGTATACATGACTAAAATTATAAATTTTTTTGTCATGTAGGACAGAAATAAATTCAGTAAAAGCAAAACTTCACAATTCTTTTGATATAAAATTATATACAATATATGTTGCACCTAAGTGATGTAGTACATAAAGTTATCACGTTAAGGACTATAGTGCCTGGTATCACAAAGTTCTAAGTTCAAATCCTGTCTTAGACACTTACTAGCTATGACTGGGCAATTCATTTAACCTTCGTATGCCTCAGTTTCCTCAGCTGATAAAAGGGGATAATAATAGCATTTTCCTCATGAGGTTGTTATGAGGATCGTTAGCCATATAAATGCTTATTTCCTTCCTTCCTGTTCAGATGATATACTTTGTTCTGGCATTCACCAGTTGTAGATGCTCTATTTCTAGTTGTCAGTTTTGTGACATTTCTAGCTCTTTTGTCACTTTGCTTTAGAACTTTTACTTTCTTTTATCTCTTGAGGTTTAGGTCTAGTAGTAGTATGAATTCATCAGAGTATGGACATTTTTGTGGTTTGGGGGGCAGAGTCCTAAATTGATTTACAGAATAGCTGATATGATTCATAGCTCCATCTGCAATTCGCAAATGTAGCTGTTTTTCAGCAGCCTCTTCAAAATCTCACTTAAGAATCTGTTTTGCTTGACTGTACATATTTATTACAATGATCTTCTTTTAAGATTCATTTGGTATTGAAGGGAGAAAAAAATATATGGTGGTCCAGGGGTGGGGAACCTGCAGCCTCAAGGCCACATGTGGCCTTCTAGTTCTTCAAATATGACCCTTTGCGTCAAAGGAGGACCTAACACTTGAGGCTGCAGGTTCCCCACCTCTGTCAGCTGGTCAATTGAAAAATAAAATAAAATTTAAAAAACACTGTGCCTTTATGTATTAGTTTCTCACCATTTTCCATAATTATTTCTGAGTTAGCTGACCATTAAAATACTTCAGTCAAATGGACTCTCAGAAAGTCTCTATACAATGCCAGCATGACTAGTTCAGGAGTAAAAGAGTTACTTGACTGCAGGTTGGTATACCTGATGCCAAGCATCTGGTCCTGTTTTGCTCTCCTTTTCCAACTAATGACTAAAACAGCAGATTGTTTTATCATTGTACAAGTGATATTTGAAAGCAAATGCTTTGGCAAAGTCACAAAAACACCCTCTATTCTTTCAAAAACCCAAATTTGAGAACATAGGAATCTATTCTGTTACCTCCCAAACAGATTGCTTTATTTGGAGCTCATCTTTCCCCGCAATACTTTAACAAAAGAACAATGAATTTTTTTTAAAAAATTACTGTTGTTTTCATTTTTTTCTCTAATTACATTTAAACATACTTTTCCAGAGACCAATCAAATGAACTAAACAATCTCAGCTCTCCGTAAAAATTCCAGTGCTCCCAAGTAACCCAAGGTGTAGCTCAAGAAAATAGCCTTTTACTAGATAAACAATACTACATTAGATAGACTGAAGCAAGTCCTTATCTCAATCTACTTTATAAATGGGAAATGTTGTAATAGGGAACCATCAAGTCAACTGAGAATTTGTGACTATTCATATTTGAGATAATCTCCTGCCTGCCACCACCTGCTATGCATTACTTACACAGCTCACTGGGTCCACTAGAGAATCTGGAAACTATTAAAATCATGATTAGCCTATTCAAAGCAGCAGTCAGCAGACTGGCAGCTATTAACAGGATGGCAATAGTGGGAAGATGGAGGGAAAACACATAGGATTCTGATAAGAAAAGCTAGATAATATCATAAGGGAAATACTAGTAACAGGAAAAAATCTTCAAACCACAGTGAGAAACAAGCTGAGACAGTAACAGCAAAGAACCATAATCCCATGGGAAAAAAAGGAGACTCCAACTAGTGTTTTTCCTCCCTCCTCTTATTCTGAACAATTATTTTTGCACAACAACTGGCGTTTCTCCTGGGAGAGAGAAAGAAAGAGGACCACTCTCCTACTATTAAAACGGAAAAGCTAGAGTTAAAATGATACAGGCCTTAGTTGAAGGTGTGACTTCCAGCTTTTTTAGTAATATATGTGCACTTGCTAAATATGTTGTTTTGCGCTCTGCTAATCAGAGTGGAGATAAAAGTTGTTTTTTTTAAAGAAACTTAATTACAGGTATCTTTACAAAGCTCCCCATACTTCAGAATGTTTTTTTCCCCTAGCTTTCTAGCTGTGGAGCCCTCCATTGAGCTCAGGGGATCTAATTATACTAAGAAGTGAGCCTTCCTGGTGGGCTCTAATAAGCACAGTTCATTGCAGAATTTTACCAGTGTGTGTCAAAGGCTCACAACTGCGTGGGGCTGATGCTAGGGGCATGTAATACATAGCTTAGTAATATAATTGCAGTAAACACTTACATCATTACTAGGCCACTGCTGGAATTAGAGCAGAGGCTGCAGCAATGGGAAGTTATCGTTTCATTAATGCTGAACGGTGGGGGTCAAGGTGGTAATGAAAGGGCTATAGGGCTAATGATCCCACCTACAATAAACACTATTTACAATGTGGTCTTCAGCATGCTCCCATGGTAGCAGGAGTCTTATGGAGGGGATTGTGTTTGCCATCTGCTCTCTGTGTTTCTTGTGATTCTTTCTTCCTGCTAGTTTACTTAGTACAGAAAGTGACCTAAAAGGAACTGCAAAGGGAAGTAGGAGACTGTGTAGGAGGGAATTATAAGGAACCAAATTAAATGCCAGCAGTATGCAAATAAGATTACCTGCTTTTTTTTTTAAATGCCCCATCTGTAAGAAAAAAAAAAAAACTAGACCTGTTAAACTATGTCTATAGTTCAGTTACTCTGATAAACAATTCTGATATTTTGTGAGAAAAGTCAGTGATATCTTTATAACTTTGATGTAATTACTTAGAATATAATCCACGTTTTTTTTTTTTTATCAAAAGGAATAAAATGGTCAATACATACAAAAAATCTTGTAGCATACTTCTCTGTATTACCAAAAACTGGAATCAAAATTGATGCCCATAAACTGATGAATGATCCAAACAAACTATGGTAAATGACTTATGGGCTGTATCAGTAAACATTCTGACAAACCACAGCTGGCCTGCTACAACAGCTTCTTAGATCTGCATTTATAAAAAAAAAAAAAGCAACTTTTGAGGGTCAACAATCACTTTAATTAGTTCAACTAGATGCTTCCAGACATGCCTTTTAATCTTTTATATTTCCAAAGATATCAAGCCTCCTTCAACAAACATAGAAGATACAGAGAAGCAAAGACCAACCAATCTGGATCAAGAGCACCTTTACATCTGAGCAGTTGGGAGGGACGTGGCAGAACATCACAGCCACTCAGAGTCTTGACCAGGTAATCACAAGATCCTTCTCATAAGCTAATCTCCAAAGTAAAATACTAAACTCCCAGTATATATAATGAAGACTCAACTCTTGATTGGCTCAGAGTCAGCTGACACACAACCTACATGACTCAGGACAGTGAACCACCAGGGCTCAAAGGAGACTGAATCCTCAGATGCTCACAGTTTAGCCTGAGCCTGGGAAACAACTCCAAAAAAGAAAACAAACAAATACCACTTTGCTTTCTGTGACATTGGCGTATTGGCTTTCTGTAAGAAAAGAAGAATACGAGGAATTTGAACAAAGACTGGAAAACTTTTATAAATTGATGATGAAGAAAGCTGAAACAAAAAAAAGATACGAATAAAATGATGTCACAGAAAACAGTAAAAAGCAACTGAACAGATCAATTGCATTATTAAATCTAGGTCCCAGAGACCCAAGGATAGAATACATTTTTTTTCTTGATTGAAGTATATAATGCCGCATATGCTATCTGACATGGTTGTTATGATGGTAGTATTACTTGATTTTCTTCATTACCTGGGAAAATTCAATGGTGGAGACTATGGGAAGATGTCAGCAAATGATTGTAGTGGGAGGGAAAGCATCAATAAAGGTCCCCCACCTTTATACATTAGCCTGGCACATAGTTTTAGGTGCTTAATTGATTATTGATATCACTTTCTGGTTCAAAAATGATCCCTCAGATATGGGAAAAATGAGAGGTTAAGTACTGTTACTGGAGTTGTGAGTTGATTCAACCATTATGTAGAGCAAATTGGAACTATGGCAAAAGGGGTATATGTAAAAACATGCACACCCTTTGACCAAGTAATAACAATAGTAGATCTGTATTCCACAAAGAAGAAAAGGATCTATATGTTAAAAAAAAGTATATTTATAGCCACTCTTTTATGGGGGTAAAGAATTAGTAATTGATGGGGATGCCCATCAATTGGGGAATGGTAGAAGAAGTGGGAGTATGTGATTATGATGGAATATTATTGTACTATAAGAAATTATTAGCGGGATGCTCTCAGAAAAACCTAGAAAGATCTGCATGGACTGATGCAAAATGAAATGTACTGTGTACAAAGTACTAGCAATAGCGTAAGATGATCATCTTATCAATGACTCAGCTATTCATGTCAATGCAATGATTCAAGACAACTCTGAAGGACTTATGACGAAAAATGTTATCATTACCCAGAGAAAGAACTGATGATGTCTGAATACAGATAGAAGCACATTTTTTTTTACTTTCACATTTCTTGAGGGTTTTTTTGCCTATGTTTTCTTTAACAATATGATTATTTTGAATATGTTTGCATGACTACACATGTATAACCTTTATTGAATTGCTTGCTTTCTCAACAGGGGACAGGTGGGGAGGGAAGAAGGGAGAGAATTTGGAATTCAGAATTTCAAAAACAAATGTTGAAAATTATTTTTACATGTAACTGGGGAAAAGTAAAATACTAAATTAGAAAAATGAACCCTGATCTGAGATTAGCTCAAAAAGATTGTATTTTGGAATATTTCTGAAAAACAATGGCATTGTTATGAATAGTAATAGAAAAACTTGAAATTTTGTCAATGAAACCCATAGCGATACATTTTTCAAAGTCATCATATATCATTTTGATTTTGAACTTACCTAAAATATTTGGTCAACAAGAGGATCCAATTGATACATTAACAAAATATCTTAGATTCTTTAAATTCTTTAAATTAATGTATATATGGCTTGCCTGTTAAGGTGTATATATATATATATATATATATATATATATATATAATATGTGCATATTATATATATATATATGGTATACAAAAGTACACATTTTCTTTTTTAAATTTTAGTATAAATATATATATATATTTCAACAATTTCATAAAATTTTGAGTTCCAATTTTTTTTTCTCTTTCCCTCCCTTCCCTCCTCTTTCACCAAGATGACCAGCAGCCTGATGTAGGCTGTAAGTGTACAATCATATTAAATATATTTCCATATCACTCATATTGTGAAAGAAAAATCAGAGCAAAGGGAAAAAACTACAAAAAGAAAAGAAAAGAGAAAGTATGTTTTCATCTGCATTCAGATTCCATAGTTCTTTCTCTCGATATGGATAGCATTCTCCATCATGAGTCTTTTGGAATAGTCTTAGATCATTTTATTACTGAAAAGAGCTAAGTCTATCCAAGTTGGAAAATCTTGCTGTTACTATGTACTATGTTCTCCTGGTTCTGCCTACTTCATTCAGTATCAGTTCATGTAAGTCTTTCCAGTTTTTCTGAAATCCTCTTGCTTATCATTTCCACTAGCACAATAGCATTTCATTATATTCATATACTGCAGCATATTTAGCCCAGTTGATGGGCATTCCTTCAATTTCCAAGTCTTTGCCACCACTAAAAGATCTATTATACATTTTTTTTTGCACATGTAGGTCCTTTTTCCTTTTTTATGACCTCTTTAGGATACAGATCTAATAGTAGCATTACTAGATTAAGGGATATGAACAGTTTTGTAGCCTTTTGGGCATAGTATCCAACTGTTCTCCATAATGATTAGACCAGTTCATAAGTCCACCAACAATGCATTAATGTTCCAATTTCCCCACATCTTCTCCAGCATTTGTCATTATCCTTATTGTCATATTAGCCAATCAGGCATGAAGTGGTACCTCAATTTTTTTAAATTTATATTTATCTAATCAATAGTGATTTAGAGCATTTTTATATAACTATAAGTAGTTTAATTTCTTCATCTGCAAACTACCTGTTCATATCCCTTGACCAATTGGCATTTGGGAAATGACTTGTATTCTAACAAATTTGACTCAGTTCTCTATATACTTGAAAAATGAGAGGTGTTTATCAGAAACACTTGCTGTAGATTGTTTCCCAGGTTTCTGCTTCTCTTCTAAGCTTGGTTGCACTGGCATTGATTTTGCAGAAACTTTTTAATTTAGTCTAACCAAAAATATTCATTTTTTTATTTCATAATATTCTCTGTCTCTTGTTTGATCACAAATTCTCCTTTCTTCTTAAATCTGACAGATAAACTATTTCTTCCTCTTTCAGTTTGCTCGTGGTATAAGCCTTTATGTCTAATTTATGTACACATTTTGGCCTTATCTTGGTATATGATACGGGATGTTCTAAGCTTTTTTTCCAGTTTTCCCAGCAGTTTGTGTCAAATAGTTGAGTTCCTATGCCAGAGGGGGGAGTCTTTTCAATTACCAAACAGTTGACTACTATAGTCACTGACTATTGTGTCTTGTGTACCTTGCCTATACCACTGATCCACCTATTTCTTGACCAATACCAAGTGGCTTTGATGAGAGCTGCTTTATAATCCAGTTTTAGATCTGATATGGCTTGGTCACCTTCCCTTGCATTTCTTTTCATTAATTCTTTTGATATTTGAACCTTTGGCTCTTCCAGATGAATGTTGTTATAATTTTTTCTAGGGTTATAAAAGTCTTTTAGTAGATCTATTTTTGCTTTGTGTAAAATCAAGATAGCTACCCCTGATTTTTTTTTTCACTTCAGCTGATGCATATATTCTACTCCAGCTTTTTATCTTTACTTTGTGTGTATCTCTCTGCTTCAAATGCGTTTCTTCTAAATAGCATATTCTTCGGACTGTGTTTTTTAATCCACTCTGCTTTCTGCTTCTTTTTTATGGGACAGTTCCATTTACATTCACAGTTATGATTTCTCTCCATTCGATCCCTCCCTCCATTTATACTATTGTTTCTCCTTTCACTATTTTCTCTCTTCACCAGTATTTTGCTTCTGACCACTATCTACCTCAATATGCTCTCCCTTCTATCTACCCCCTCCCTTTTCACCCTTTCTCCTACTACATTTTTCCCCACCCTTCTGCCTTCATTTATTCCACCCACTGACCCCTGCTTTTCTTTCCCCTTTCTACTCCCACTTCATTGTAGGGTAAGATAAATTTCTATAACCAACTAAATGTGCATGTTATTCCCTCTTTGATAAAATCCAGTGAGAGTAAGGTACAAACAATGCTCACACCCCTACTTTTTCCTCTACTATAATAAGTCTTTGCACCTCTTCATATGATATAATTTACTCTAGTCTGCCTCCCCCTTTCCTCTTCTCCTGGTACAATCCTTTTTTACCTCTTAATTTATTTTTATCATCACATCAAAATGAACTTGTATTTGTGCCCTCTATGAATAGTCCTTCTAACTGCCCTAATAAAGATATAATCCTCAAGAGATGTAAGTATAATCTTCCTATGTAGGTATGAAAATAGTTTAAGTTCATTGAATGACATGTTTTATTTTTTTACTGCTTACTTCTTTATGCTTCTGTTGAGTTTTGTGTTTGAAGATTGAATTTTCTGTACAGCTCTGATTTTATCATCAAAAATGATTGAAAGTTCCCTATTTCATTGAAAGGCCACCTTTTATCCTGAAAGTTTATGCTAATTTTTTTTTGGGTGGTTGATTGTTGGTTATAATCCATGTTCCTTTGCCTTTCAGAATATCATATTCCAAGTCCTTCAATCCTTTAATGTAGAAGCTGCCAGGTCTTGTGCCATTCTGACTGTGGTTCCACAATATTTAAATTACTTCTTTCTGGCTGCTTGCAGTATTTTCTCCTTGAGCTACTAATTCTGGGATTTAGCTACAATATTGCTTGGAGTTTTCATTTTGGGATGTCTTTCAGAAATTGATAAGTAAATTCTTTCAGTGACTATTCCACCCTCTAGTTCTAGGATATCAGGGAAGCTTTCCTTCATAATTTCTTGAAAGGTGCTTCTAGACTCTCTTTTTTCATCATGGTTTTCAGTAATTTTTAAATTATTTCTCCTACATCTATTTTCTAGATCAGTAATTTTCACAAATAAGTTGTTTTGCATTTTCTTATACATTTTTTTCTTTTTCTGTTTATTTTTTTCTGTTCTCTTTTTTGTAGGATTTTTTTTGACTGATTCTTGATGTCATATTGAGTCATAAGGTTCCACTTTGCCCAATTCTAATTTTTAAGGAATTGTTTTCTTCAGTTAGCTTCTGTACTTCCTTTTTTATATGGCCAATTCTACTTTTAAAAGGTTGTTTTCTTCAGTGGATTTTTTTTGCCATTTGGTCAATTGTATTCTTTAAGGAATCATTCTCTTAAGTCAATTTTTGTCATTTTTTTCCCAAGACATTGTCCCTCTCTTGCATTGTTCTCATTTCTTTTCCTAATTTTTCTTCTATCTCTCTTATTTGACTTTCAAAATATTGGCCATGGAGTACTCCTGTCCATCCAGTTTTGAACTGAAACAAAGGGAGGTCCTACAACCAGAAGATGCCTGTGCTCCCCCTTCCCCCTCCCCCCCCAGGCCGTGGCTTTGGCATTTGCCTGCTTCACCACACTAGGGCTCAGGATCTCCCACTGGTTTGCTTAGGTGGGTCTTTCTGCTGACTTACTGGGATTCATCTTGTCTTGGACTTTCCCCTTTAAGGTGAGTGATATGGACCTTTCTTGCCAAACTTCCAAGTCTCCCAGGCTAAAGGATTGCTCCACGCTGTCTTTTCGCTGGCTCTACTTTCCTGGATTTATTCTGGGCCATTATTTTATGATTGTTTAGAGAGTGAGTTTAGAGAGTTTACATTTAGTTTAGAGAGTTTATGAATATGAAAATGCTACAGCAATTTACAACTTATTCTCCCATCTTGGATCCTGGAAGTATAAGTACATATTTTCCTAGAGTCATGATAACAAATACTCATAATACAGAGCTTTAATTTGAACATTCATCTCTCAGATTTTTTTTATCTCTTTACTCCACAAATAGCCAAAAGCATTTTTGTTCAGTAAAACTAAACTTCTAAACATAATAATATAAAAACAATGTATTAATAGTCATTTTATTGGCACCATATGACCAGTTGCAATATAGCCTACCAGAGAATTTTAAAATTTCAAATGCAGGAGGGACAGAGCCAAGATGGCAGAGTAGAAGGATAAACCTGCTCTAGCTCTTCCCCTGTAGCTCATAAAATACCTGGAAAAATGACTGTAAACAAATTCTAGAGGAGTAGAAGCCAGAAAATGACAGAGTGAAACAGATTTCAATCTCAAGACAGCCTGGAAGGTAGACAGGAAGGGACTATCATATTGGGCTTGGAGCAGAGCCCAGCCCAGCCTGGGAGAAACTTCAGGGACAGGATTGAAGCACACTTCAGGGAGGGGAATCATGGGTAGCAGTTGTGGTTCCCAGATTTCTCAACCCACAGATGCCAAAGAGAGCTTCAAAGGTCAGTAAGAAAGCTCTTTCAACTGAGTGAGATGGGAGTCCAGTTTGGAATCAGCCCCAGCCCTAGAACAGTGGCAGTTACTGTGGCAGCAGCATTCACTTTTGAAGCCCTCAGCCTAAAGACCCTAAGGGAATTGAACTGCTGATCTGGGTTTCAGTTTTGAGCAGCATTCCTGGGATGAGGAAGAGGGCTGGAATGGTGTAGGTGGTGGTGGAACCTTCCTCACAGTTCCAGAGCACAAAAGAGTGCTTGTGGTTGCTCAGAGACCAGAATGCAGGCCAGTAGAGGAGAAAACTCCTTTCCCTTGATTGTGCTACCTTGGAAAAACTGAGAACTTACAGGTTCAGAGAACAGATGCACAAAACCTTTGAAACCTAGGGTAATATAACCTCCACTTGACAAAGGACTCAAAAAGCCTGGGAAAATGCACTAAAAAAGAAAAAAAAATAAGATTATAGATTACTTTCTTGGGGAAAAGGTATTTTCTTCCATCCTTTCAGGTGAGGAAGAGCAAAGCATACCATCAGAGGAAGACATCAAAGTCAAGGCTTCTGCACCAAAAGCTTCCAAAAAAATTATACAGTGGTCTCAGGCCATGGAAGAGCAAAAAGGATTTTGAAAATCAAGTAAGAGAGGTGGAGGAAAAATTGGGAATAGAAATGAAAGAAATTTAAGAAAATCATGAAAAGTGAGTCAACAGCTTGGTAAAGGAGACTCAAAGAAATATTGAAGAAAATAACACTTTTAAAAATAGACAAACCCAAATGGTAAAAGAGGTCCAAAAAGTCAATGATGAGGAAAATGCTTTACAATCAGAATTGGCCAAATGGAGAAAGGAGATTCAAAAATTCCCTGAAGAAAATTGTTCTTTAAAAATTAGAATGGAGCAGATGGAAGTTAATGACTTTATGACAAACCAAGAAATTATAAAACAAAACCAAAAGCATGAAAACAATAGAAGACAATGTATCTCATTGGAAACAACTGACATGGAAAATAGATCCAGGAGAGATAATTTAAAAATTATTGGTCTACCTGAAAACCATGATCAAAAAAGAGCCTACACATCATTTTTCAAGAAATTATCAAGGAAAACTGCCATGATATTCTAGAACCAGAGGGTAAAATAGAAATGGAAAGAATACACAGATCACCTCCCAAAAGAGATCCCAAAAGGAAAAGTCCTAGGAATATTGCAGTCAAATTCCAGAGTTCTCAAGTAAAAGAGAAAATATTATAAATAGGCAGAAAGAAACAATTCAAATATTATGGAAATACAATCAGGACAACACAGGATTTAGCAACTTCTACGCTAAGGGACTGAAAGGCTTTGAAAATGATTTTCTAGAGGTCAAAGCAGTTAGGACTAAAACCAATAATCACCTACCCAGTAAAACTGAGTGTAATATTTCAGGGAAAAAAAGAATTTCAATGAAATAGAGGACTTCTGAATATTTTTGCTGAAAAGACCAGAGCTGAATAGAAAATTTGACTTTCAAATACAAGAATCAAGAGAAACATCAAAAGGTAAACAGGAAAGAGAAGCCATAAGAAACTCATTAAAGTTGAACTGTTTACTTTCCTACATGGAAAGACCTTATTTGTAATTCATGAGGCCTTTTCCATGGTAGTTAGAGGGAATATACATGTATATATCTATATGTGTACATACATGCATGCTTGCATATATATGTAGGTCTATATGGGTATGTATGTGCATAGTATATATGTGTACGTATATATGTACATGAGTATGTGTGTGTGTGTATATATGTGCGTGTGTGTGTATGTGTGTGTGTGTGTGTATGTATTCATAGACAGAGGGTGCAAGGTGAGCTGAATATGAAGGGAGAATACCCCCAAAAATAAAATTTGCTGTTGAGTGGAATGTACTAGGACTAAGAGAAAGGGAGAGGTAGAATGTAGCAAATCATCTCACCTAAAAGAAGGAAGAAAGAGCTTTTACAATGGAAGAGAAGATGAAGGAGATGAAAGGAAATAAGTGAGTCTTACTCTCATGAGATTTGGTGTAAGGAGGAATAACACACACTCAATTGAATATAGAAATCTATTTTACCCTGCAGGAAGGTAAGGGGGAAGGGGATGTGAAAGGGAGATAATAGAAGGGACAGCAATTGGGGAAAGGGATACTCAGAAGCAAACATTGTGGGAGGACAGGTCAAGGGAGAGAATGTAACAAACTGAGGGCAATATAGAAGAGAGGGAAATGTGATTAGACTTTTACAACATAATTATTGACCTGTATTGAATTGCTTGCTTTCTCAATAAGGGTGGGTGGGGAGGGAGGGAGACAATACAGAACTCAAAGCTTTCAGAATGAATGTTCAACATTATTTTACCATACAACTGAAAATTAATATATACAGGCAATGAATATAGAAGTCTATTTTGCCTTATAGGAAAATAGAGGGAAAAGGGGATGGAAGAAGTGTGGGTAACAGAAAGAAGGGCAGCCTGGAGGAAGGGGTGGATGGCGTGCATGCTGTCCTGATGTGGAGGGGTGGGGAGAGATGGGGAGAAAATTTCAAGTTCAATTTCTTGTGGAAGTAAATGTGAACTGAAAAATGAATAAATTATATATTTAAAAAATAAAATTTCAAATGCAGGTTTTTCTCTGTAATCTATATCACTTCTACCAGTGTACTGAAATGAATTTTCAAAGTCAAATTTTGCTACCTATAGTCACTTTAAAGAATTATTCATTGGCTACACTAAAAACCCAATTTCCATGTGATATTTCCTTAAAACGGGGGGAGGAGCCAAGATGGCAGAGTAGAAAGACTCATGTATGCTAGCTCCGAATCCACAGCCCATAAATTTCCTGTAAAAAGAACTCCCCAGAAATTCTGGATAACTGCAAGGTGCACAGAAACCCAGTGGAAGAGATTTCCATTCCAGAGAGCCCTGGAGAGCCCTCCCCAGGGGTCTGTCACTCCCCAGAAATTCGAGCCACCCCCAGCTGCCCTGGCCGCGCGGCCCCAGAGGAGCAGATCCCAGCAGGCTTCAGGGATGGAACCTCCGGTGGCCACAAAGGTCCCTCCATCCACAGGCACTTCAGGTCAGCGAGAGAGACTTCTGGGCTGGCCGAGAGAGGAGCGGTTTGTCTCCATGATTCGGGCCCCCTTGGGAGGCAGTGGCAAAGGGAGTGGCAGAGGCAGTGGTGGCCCAGAACTCCCGGAGCAGGCAGGAGCTCCATTACCAAAGGTTTCTGCATAAACCTCCAGAGGGAACTGAGCCTGGGAGACAGCCCTGCCCCCACCCCAGCAACAGAACTTAAGCTCACATTGAATAGCAGCCACGCCTGCCACGTAGCCCTGAGACTGGGAAGCAGCATTTGAATCTCAGACCCCACTGGGCAGATCTAGGCAGGGGTGGAGAGGAATCTCAGATGTCAAGTAACTGGCTGGGAAAATGCCCAGAAAAAGGAAGCAAAATAAGACCATAGAGAGCTATTTTATTGGGGAAGAGATATTCCTTCCTCCTTTCATTTCTGATGAAGAAGTACAATGCTTGCCATCAGGGAAAGATGTGGAGGTCGGCGCCTCTCTATCCCAGACATCCCAGGTGGATGTCTGGTGGGATCAGGCCATGGAAAAGCTCAAAAAGTATTTTGAAAATCAAGTTAGACAGGTGGAGGAAAAACTGGGAAGAGAAATGAGAGAGATGCAAGAAAAGCACGAAAAACGGGTCAATACCTTAGTAAAGGAGACCCAAAAAAATGCTGAAGAAAATAACACCTTGAAAAATAGGCTCACTCAATTGGTTAAAGAGGTTCAAAAAGCCAATGAGGAGAAGAATGCTTTCAAAAGCAGAATTAGCCAAATGGAAAAAGAGGTTCAAAAGCTCACTGACGATAATAGTTCTCTCAAAATTAGAATGGAACAGATGGAGTCTAATGACTTTCTGAGCAACCAAGAAATCACACAACAAATCGAAAAGAATGAAAAAATGGAAGAGAATGTGAAATATCTCATTGGAGGAACAACTGACCTGGAAAATAGATCCAGGAGAGACAATTTAAAAATTGTGGGACTACCTGAAAGCCATGATCAAAAAAAGAGCCTAGACATCATCTTCCATGAAATTATCAAGGAAAATTGCCCTGATATTCTACAACCATAGGGCAAAATAAGTATCAAAAGAATCCATCGATCACCACCTGAAAGAGATCCAAAAAGAGAAACTCCTAGGAACATTGTGGCCAAATTCCAGAATTCCCAGGTCAAGGAGAAAATATTGCCAGCAGTTAGAAAGAAACAATTCCATTATTGTGGAAATAAAATCAGGATAACCCAAGATCTAGCAGCTTCTACATTAAAGGATCAAAGGGCGTGGAATAGGATATTCCAGAAGTCAAAGAAACTAGGACTGAACCCAAGAATCACCTACTCAGCAAAACTGAGGATAATACTTTAGGGGAAAAAATGGTCTTTCAATGAAATCGAGTACTTTCAAGCATTCTTGATAAAAAGACCAGAGTTCAAGAGAAAATTTGACTTTCAAACACAAGAATGAGAAGAGGCATGAAAAAGTAAACAGCAAAGCGAAGTCATAAGGGACTTACCAAAGGTGAACTGTTTACATTTCTACATGGAAAGACAATATTTGATATTTGTAACTCTTAAAACGTTTCAGTATCTGGGTAGTTGGTGGGACCATACACAGACGTACACACACACACATGTACATGTGTGCACGCACACACACATACACACAAGCACGCACACACAGAGACAGAGAGCATAGAGTGAATTGAATAGGATGGTACCATATCTTAAAAGAAATTAAGGTAAATGGTGAGAGAGAAATGTGGGAGGAGAGAGGGTGAAATGGAATGGGGTAAATTACATCTCATTCTAGAGGCAAGCAGGAGACTTTTTAGTGGAGGGAAAAAGAGGAGAGCTGAGAAAAAAAACATGAAGTTTACCCTCATCACATTCGACTAAAGGAAGAGTAAAATTCACACTCATTTTGGTATGAAAACCTATCTTACAGTACAGAAAAATGGGGAGGAAGGAGATAAGCAGGGAGGGAGGGATGATGGAAGTGAGGGCAATGGAAGAAGGGAGCAATTTGAAGTCAACACTCTTGGGGAGGGACAGGTTCAAAAGACAGAATAGAAACAATGGGGGGCAGAATAGGATGGAGGGAAATACAGTTAGTCTTATTCAACATGACTGTTATTGAAGTCATTTGCAAAACTACACAGATGTGACCTATATTGAATTGCCTGCCTTCCCAAAGGGAATGGATGGGGAGGGAGGGATGGGGAGAAGTTGGAACTCAAAGTTTTAGGAACAACTGTTGAGTATTATTCTTGGTACTAGGAAATAAGAAATACAGTTAATGGGGAATAGAAAGTCATCTGGCCCTACAGGACAAAAGAGAAGATGGGGACAAGAGAAGGGAGGGATGATAGAAGAGAGGGCAGATTGATGATAAGAAAAATTAGAATGCTGTTTATTGGGGTGGGGGGAGGGGATAAATGGGGAGAAAATTTGGAACCCAAAATTTTGTGAAAATGAATGTAAAAAGTTAAATAAATAAATTAATTTAAAAAAATAAAAAAGGGAAAAAAAAGATATTTCCTTAAAACTTTACACAGACAAGTCCACCAGCAATGTTTTGTAATGCTTATATGATAAGAACTTTACTCAACACTCTTCCTGCTTCTTGGGAGCAAGTCTGGCCAGCTATAACAAATAGTACAGTGGTTCTCTGTTCTGCTAACCAATTTTAATCTATTTCTTCTCACTTGGGACACTGTGACAATTTAGTTTTAGGATTTATAGAATGAGAACAGGTAAACAAAATAAAGTTTAAGGAACAGATGAAAAAAACTTTTTGAAAAAAATTATTATTCTATGACAGATCAAAAAATAAATATAACCACGTGCCAAAATCAAACTCCTGTGTGTTAGTGTTCAGGAATAAGATATTGCCAATTCAGCTCTAAGGATTCAGGATAAAGCTTTAAACTAGTTGGGACAGAGAAATAACTTTACTACCACTCTTAGAATGTAGGAAAAAATGCTCATTATTGCCCACTACTAAAAAGTCTTTTAAAGGATTTCAGCATAAGTAGAGAGAGTGCTATACGTGCAATCAGAAAATCCCTGTTTCACATCCTGCTCAGACATTTACTAGCTGAATGGTCATGGGAAAATCACATAAGTTCTCTGATGCTCAGTTTCCTCAACTGAAAAATGTTGATATTAATAGCTGTTGTACCTACCTGCCGAGGTTGTTCTAAAACTCAAGTGAAATAATATATGTAAAGTTATGTGGAAACTTGAAATTATTATGTAAATGCTACTCATAATTCTTCTTATAAGAATTCTGACTAGAATAGTAGCTACTTGATTCCTAAATTTACTGATGTTCAATACAGGAAATAGCTTACACTCTAGTTAATCTGCTGTATTTGGATCACTGCCAGTTACTTTCAAGTTATGGACAGCAGAGAAATCAGTTCTCTATTCCAGTGTGAATGTAGGCATAAAATATTATTTTAAAATTATTCAAAGGAGAGGAAGTATAGTGATATAGAAAGAATGTTGAAGTAGGAGTTAAAGACTTGGGTTTAGAGGTAGAGTCAAGACTGCAGAATAGGGGCAGAAATCCAACTTAACTCTTAATATATCCCTCCAAATAACTTTAAACAACACCTGGCAGAGCCAGCAAAAGTTCAGTTTTTCCAAACTGGGACAGTTTAAGAGGTCAGCAGGAAAGGTCTATGATACCAGTGTCAGCGCCAGACTAAACTGCATTGGGCAGTATCACTAATAGTGGACCTTAGAGGTAGCTGTGAGAGTATAAAAAACAACAGTTTGGGGAGCTCTCAGACCAGACATGGTAAGGGAGGGGGGTAAAACAACTTATCAGGAGGAGATTATAAGGGACTCTGGTACTCTTGGCTGTCACTGGGTACAACTGGTGCTGATTGCAACTCTCTTGCCATTATGCAATTCCTGCGCAGAGAAGAGCATGGGTGGTCAGTTACAAAGGAGCAGGGACCCTGCTTTCATCAAAAGGCAAGAAGGAGAGAAAGTGCTTATGGCTGCAGAGGAGCAGGGAACCTGCTCCAAATCCTGGGGCTAAGAGTACTTGTGACTACAAGGGAGCAGACGCCCTTTCTGGGTAAAGATCAGAGCACATGCCAGGAAAGCAGAGACTGTAGTCCTATTTAGGTTATACCAATTTGAAAGCATTGAGAATGTGTAGACTCTCAGAATTATCTCTAAAAAAGAGAAGCATTAAAAAAAACACAAACAAAAACTAAAGCTTGGAAAATACCTCTCCACCCCAAAGTGAGCAGCGCCCAACATTAATATGTAGTTCAAAGTCGGAAAATAGTCTTGAAAATGAGCAAACAACAAGGAAGAAATTTGTTACAATAAAAGGGAAGACCAAGACACAGTTTGGAGGACAACAGCATCAAGCTGTTGCATAAAAGCCTCAAAAGAACTCCTTATAGCAGAATAGGTCAAATGGAAAAGGGAAATTCAAGAAAGAAAAATACTTGGCAAGAAAATAATTCTTCTAAAATTAGAATGGAGCAACTGGAAGCTAATGACTCCATGAGACACAAAGAAGCAATGAAACAAAGTAAAAAGAATGATAAAAATAGAATAAAATGTGAAATGTCACATCAGAAAAAACAACTGACCTGGAAAATATATTGAGGAAAGATAATTTAAGAACTATTGAACTACCTGAAAGTCCTGACACAAAAAGAACCTAAACAACATATTGCAAAAATTATAAAGGACAATTGTCCTGACATGTTAGTTTCAGATGGTAAAATTAAAAAAGTTATAGAATATACCAAATATTTTCTGAAATACATCAAAAAAGTAAATTCCCAGGAATATGATAGATAAAACCCAAATCTCCTAGGCTGAGGAGAAAATATTACAAGCATCTAGAAAGAAACAAATCAAATATCATGGAGCAACAATCAGAATCTCAGAACATGTAATAGCTTCCTTGTTAAAGGAGAGAAGAGCTTGGAATATGGCATTTTGGAAGGCAAATAAGCCAGGATTACAATATCTACCCAGAAAAACTGAATATAATCTTTCAGGATAAAATGATTATTTAATAAAATAGAGTTTCAAACATTCTTGATTAGAGCTGAACAAAAGATTTGATATACAAACACAAGACTCAATAGAAGCATAAGAAAGGTAAACTTGAAAGAGAAATCATAAGAGACTATATAAGGTTAAAATGTTTACATCCCTATATAGAAAGATAATTCATGTAACTTCTAATAATTTTATTATTATTAGAAGAGTTATAAGATGTCTACAGAAGCAGAGGGCATGAGTTTAAGTAAATTATGTTGGAATTATCTCAATAAAAACTAAGAGGTAAGAAAAATGGATGTACTGGGGAAAAGGGGAAAGGGGGTAAAAAAAAAAAAGGTTGTCCAGTCCAGAGTAATTGCTGAACTCTGAGTGCAAATTAAAGTACAGTTTTCTCACTTTATTTTTCTTACTTTTTTCACATTATGGCTAATAAAGAAGGATATTTTGCTTGATTACACATGTATAACACATGCTAGCCTTCTCAGGGGGTATGAAGCCTTAGAATTTGGAACTTAATTTTTTAAATGCTTAAAAATAATAAATTTAAAGGAAGAAAAGGATTTGATTCTACACATTAGCTGTGTGACTTTGCCAAATGACAGAAGATGTGTGAGTCCTAAGTCATCATCCTCATAAGACTTTTTAAGGACCCTTGGAGAAAATTTAGGTAAAAATGCTTTAAAAAATAGACAAATATAACATAACTATCTTTAAAACATAAATATAATAGACAAGATAATATAACAAAGCCAGATTAGAAAGAATATGATAAAATGTATAGAAACACATACATGAACCATTATATTTATATATTTGATTGTATTCAGCTCATAGAAATAGCAATATTTTAATTTGTTTATTGATTTCTGGATGAGGGGTAACTTAATAATATTAATTTAGTTAACACATGTTACTTATCTATCAAATATATTTCCATTAGGGATTTCTGACACTTAGGAGGGCTAAAATAATATCAGTCAATGTGATCCATCCTGTACAATTTTTTTAAGTGACTAAATGTAATAAAAAAACAAAACAAAACTTGGCATTTTGGGAATTGATTTGATTTAGGTATTGCAGAAAGTTTAGAAGATTCACAGATGTTGATAATAATACGACCATAATAATCTTTCAATTTTATGATGCTTTCTAATTTTCACTTTTACATTCATTAGGCCTTTGCACAACTTGTACTCTTTGCCTAAAATTGATGTCTTTTTCACCGTGACATCTTAAAACACTCAACTTCCTTCAAAGCTCAGCTGTAGTGCTATCTCCGAGCCAAGACTTTTCCTAATCCTCCCCCCATCATTCACAAGTACATTCTTGTTAGTATTCCCTATCTTGTAATCATACTTTATATTCAATTATTTGGATGAATCTTACATCTCCATCAAGAGAGTAAGATTATAAATCTCTTAAGGATGCATATTATTTTCTTTTGGTCTTTCTATTCCTAGTGCCTGACACAGTTACTGGTGTATTATAGGTATTTAGTACTTCTTAAATTGAATTGAATTAAATTTTATCATTCCAAAATTCTTTTATTTTTTTTAACTTGGAATGGGGGATATTTGTAAAACATGATAATAACAGAAAATCAAAAATGAATATATCTACACTTTAATAAGCTATTATATGTAACTAAAGATAATGGCATTTTAATTTCTCAAAACAGTGCTGTTACCAATTGCTTTGAATATTTTTATTCATTGAAATGAATATGTATAAATTGTATACTTTTCTCAGTGCTTATCCTGTATCCTATAACAGGCCTGTATTTTTAAAACCATATTTCCTAGACATGACTTTATATATATTCTGTCATGTGCTATATTTCATACAGAGAGATTAAATTCTTGACCTTTCCTCATACATCAACAGAATTGTAGAGTTTAAAGGGTCCTCAGAGGCCATCTAGTCAATTTTATTCACTGAATGACACACCCTAGCAAATAGTCTAACTTTTCCTTGAAAATCCCTGTAAAAGATATGGCAGTGTTAGTGGATTGCATATTTAATATAATTCAAGAGTGTTACAATTAAGCCAAAAGAACTAAAATGACTTTGAGTTGCAAGGAAAGCATAACTTCTGGGAATAAGGAGAACATAAGCCTACTGTACTCTGGTCTAGGCAGACCATAGATAAACTAAGGGGTTCAATTGTTAGAATCACATTTTAGGAAGGACATTTATAATCTAGAAAGAATCTAGAGGAGTATTATCTTCTTAAAGTGAAGTACCTCAAGATAAAGAAGAGAAAATCAATAGAGTTTAAATTCTTCAAGTATTTGAAGAGCTATTTTGTGGAAAAGGAATTAGATGCCCTCTGTTTGGCACCAGAATTCAGAACTAGAAACAGTTTTTGGAAGAGTTGTCTGCCTCACATGCCTGGAATGTACTCCCTCCTAACCACTGCCTCTTGAAAACATGAGTACCATTCATTCCTCAGTGTATAGGCCATCTATAGATAGCTTTTCCTGAACCTTCTCGTTTAATGCTTTCTCCGTTTTTCATCTTAATATGTCTATACTTATCTGTTTGCCCATCATAAATATTCAATAAAGTGCAAACCACCTGAAAGTAGGGGTCATTATTTTATTTCTTTCTATTCCTAGAACCTAGAACAGTGCCGCTGACAAAATCAGTTCTCAAAGGTTGGATAGATTTGAAATTGAAGAGAGACAAATTAAGCTTGATGTAAGGTTGGGGGACTTCTTAACAATTGGAGTGATGCAAACACATAACCGGCTGCTTGGGAATGTGATGGGTGTCTGTTCAGCAGAGGTCTTTGAGCAAAGGCTTCAGGGGCACATTGTAAAATGAATGATGTTTCAATTATGGGTTGAAATAGATTACCACTGAGGTCCCTTTCAAGTAAGAAATTCTCTGATTCTCTGAAAAGCCTAAATTTGTTTCTATGCAACATTTATCCATTGCCTTTTGCTCTGTCCTGTGGGACCGATAAAAACAAGTTTGATCCCTTTCCCACATGGCAGCATTTCTAATACTTGAGGCATTTGCTTATTAGGGCATGTACATAGGTTTTCTTTGCTGGTACCACAGTGATGAATTTTCATTGTTTCATTGGTATTCATTTGCATTACCCTCATGTAATAACCAAACACAACTTCTCAGTGATAAGTACTGTATAAATGTATAATGATGCATATAGTAGGTATGCATAGAACAGACTATAGTGCAATTCTGTACTTAGCTGAACTAAAAATGTATATCCTCATAGGGTGGAGGGATGAAAGGTAACAGTTACCACGCATGTATGCATACACACATACAAATATCAACAAAGAGAAAAGCCATAACAAAAATTATACTAGCATGTGCAGCTGAGGGTAGTGAATCACTCTGTACATAGAAAAGACCATTAATTAAGGAGCTAGGATGACATAAAACTTAAAACAAAAGAAAACAAAATATTATAGTTGCTGACCAGGTCATTCGAGCAAAAGGTACATTTGAAGGTTGGCTGCCCAATATATCTGACATAGTTCAATAGATTGTGTACTCATTAAAAACAAAATCAATGTAAATCATTAAAACAGTTTCTATGGGTTTATATCTCAGGAACCTCATATTCATGTTGTAGCAATGTGAATTACTTCTCTACCTCTACCTCTAAATATTAAATTGCTTTGTTCTACATCATAAGCCAGCTGGTAGTTCATATAGTAGTTTATGTCACCCACTATATCAAATGTGCTTTGAGCAGTTTTGTCTGCAGTCACAGTCCTTGAAAAACAACTCCTGGCAGAGTTTGCTTTCTTGTAATGCTTGGGAACTAACAACACTTAAAATAATTCCTATGATTCTGTCTATGTTCAGTACCTTGGACAATTCTGCTACCAGTAGGTGTAAAAGCACAATGGAGTAAAAAATAAAACACAGCAGGCATATTGACATTCCCAGTATTCAAACAATTGATCGAAAACCAAATATGTATACAGGCACAGAGTTATTATTGATATCAAACTCTTATAAAATCATTCAAAATCATGAGGTTTTTTTTAAAATTATCAATCAATTTTATATTAAATACATTGGAACTATATATTCTTGTTTGTTTAAAAAAAAACATTAGGTGGATACTTAGGAGTACCTTTTCCTCAGAAAATATGTGGTATTACTAAAATATAATGCATGCATCCAAATTTCCCTTTGATTAGCTTGAATAGATAAAAATTAATCAAAGGATATCAGAAAAAGGTGCTCAGTTCTAGTAAGAGGAATTAGTATTTACTTAAGGTAGAAGAGGAATGCTTTTTAATAGTTCAAGTCTAAAAGTGTAATTTGAATTTCATTCATGTGCTAAATTTTATTTAAATAAATTTATCTGCAGCATTCTGTTAAAACATGCCCAATAAAATAATTAATATTTCTATAATATTTTGAAGTCTACAATGCACTTTAAATATATTAATTCAATTCAGTAAGCTTTTGTTGCATGCCTGCTAAGTGTGAGGTTAAAGCAAAGGTTCCTACCTTCAGGTGGACTAACTCCTATCGCAATACATACTGTATAAATGGATTTGTGCATATATAAAAATTAAAGGAAGGAATGAACACTAACTGGTGTGTGTCCCCAAAAGGAAATGAGTAAAGACAGCTCTGGGAAATCCTGTGTGAAGAGGCAACAGCTTTTCCTTCCTTGGATTTTACTGTTACTCATCAGGAGCCCAAAATATAAAGAGACTATATCACAGAAGATGACATATAGCTGAGAATCTAATCTGCCCAAAGTCATTGTACTAGATGCTAGTCATATAAAAATTGAAATAAAATAATTCTTAATCAAGAAAGAATTACATTATATGAGGGAAATAGAAAAGTATATAAAGACTTATGTGAAATAAATGCAAAATAATTTGAGGTGGGGAGGCAGGGAAGGTTTTAAATTTTTTTAAGTGCTTGAGCTGATTTTTGAAGGAAAGTAAAGATTGTAAGAAACAGAGGTAAGGAGACAGTGTATTCCAGAAATGAGGCTCAAGCCCAGGTAGAGACAGAGGGTTGAGTATGAAATGCGAGAAACTGCGAGAAGGTCAATCTTCCTAGACTATAGAGTGTATAGAGAGCAATGCAGATTAATGTACTGTAATACTAGAAAGGCAAATTGCAACAAAGTTATTAAAGACATTGACAAAGAAAGGTATTTAATTTGTTTCTGTTGTTTATTCTTTGTCCTTCAAATTATCAATGACATCATGATGTTGGGGTAAATGTACAGTATGTTGAAGCATGGTTGATAAGTCCAATACAAGCTCAGGTTTAGAAGTCTCTATCACATGCAGGTCAAGCATAAATAGTCCATATGAATATTTGGAATAAAGATATCACTAGATTTGTGTATCTCATGCTTCCTTTCTGCTACCCCAAATCTTATTTGCCCATAAAGCACAGCATCTTTTTTAATGTGGTTCTGTGGCAGTGCCTCCCATATCTCACAGATGATATTAAAGAGAGACCTTGAAAGTGTCCTTGTATTGATTCTTCTGATCCCCACATGAGCCCTTGCCTTATGCAAGTTATCGTAAAATAGACCTTTAGGTAAATATATATTTGGCATTCAACTACATGGCCAGCCCATCAGAGTTGCACTATCTTCAGCAGAGTTTGAATGCTTGCTGCTTCAGCTTGAGAGAGAACCTCAGTGTCCAGTACTTTATCTTGCCACAGAATCTTAAGAATCTTTCTAAGAAAATTCGAATGGAAGTAGTTCAGTTCTCTAGCATGGTACTGGTCCAGGTTTCACAGGCGTGCAGTAAATTTGACAAATAATGCTCAGCTTACTGATAACAAACATGGCTACACATTTTTATGGAGAGTAGGTGATGAAGACATGAATTTGGGTAGAGGTCATGTCAGTAGAAAGAAGTAGACAGGCTCAAGATATGCTGGACAAATAAAAGTTTGGTGATTTTCTAGGTGAAAAGGAGACAAAGGAGAATGAGGAATAGAGTATTTGGAGGAGTTGGAGAGGTTACATCACCAAAGTTATAAACCTGGCCAGATTGGAAAGACTAGTGAGATTTTGATGCTCAAGATAGAAATAATGTTTGAAAGAGAGGTGAGTTTTGAGGGAAAGACAATGAATTCTGTTTGTACATATTGCATTTGAGAAACCTATGGTACATCCACCTTAAAATATAAAGTACTGTATTTCACCACAAAATTGTCACATTTTATGCCATTTTTTGCCAAAAGTGGGATATGACCATTAAGTGAAGCTTTTAAAAAATTATGCCAGTATTACTTAAAATCATTTATTACTAAACTCTCTTTAATGTAAGATTAGGATACACAGAGTAATCATAAATATATGTTAAATTTGAATAATCCCAAATCAATGTACATCATTTTTTCTTGACATTTTTATGGTATGAAAAATAAAGTTAACACATTACTTGTTACTGATTTATGCATTACAGTCAAAATATTACACGTAAGGAAATCTACTACAGTGTTGCAAAGTACAAACTTGCAAAATTTGATCTGTGTCTCTGAAGATTCTGAACTGCTACCATTGATGTATGGTCCTCAGTGCCACTCGAATCAGATGTGTTAACTTTGTCATGACTCCGTCACAGTGTGTCATCTTCAGATCTATCTAGTACATTCGAAATCCCCATCTTTTTGAAGATTTTTACGACTGATTCATGTGGGGTGATGTCCCAAGTTTTATTTACCCATGTGAATGTCAGTTCCAAGGTAGGGCAATTAACATTTCCTGTGGGCCTCAATTGGTGTTCACTGCTCATCATCCGCTCATCGTAGAAATGATGAAAGTAGTCTTCAACGGGTCTGTTTACAGATAGACAATATGCCTGACATGAGAATTCTAGGCTTGGGGTTTACAATGAGGGAGAGAGAAATGTGTATCCATAAGCCACTGGTGAATACATTGTTTTTCTCTTTACCTTTTAAGCAGCAAGGTAAACAGAATTATACCATGCAATGATTACCCAATGAACGGTTATAAAACAACTTTTGGACTAAAAATACAGGGTATAATGATTATGCAGTGAAATATGGCAGAGAGTTGGTAATTTGGTCCAGTAGTTCACAAGATGAACTAGACATTGAGGGCTGAATAATTAGATCTATCACATGCATCCATATTTAGGCTACAAGATGATGGTCCAGGAAAAGGGAATTAAAGTTGTCATGCAAGGAGGCAGAGAATCCATTTCACAAAAGCTCAAGTGGGAGAAAGTGTGAAGCAAACATGGTCTGCATTGTAAAATATGATTGTGAAATCAAAGATGAGGATTGAGAAAAGGGTCATGGAATCATAGATTTAGACATAGAGGAGATATAATAAGTCATTTAGTTCAAGTCCCTGATTTTACAAATGGGCAAACTAAAATCCAATAATATTAGTTTGTTTATAATCACATAGGGTCTTTAACTCTAAATTCAATTTTATGTTTTTCTCAACCATTCACCATTTTTCCAGGTAGTCCCTGAGTCATCTTTAAAGTGAATAAATTATCCTAAGAGGCTGAGTGAAGTAGGGAGTATGTTAATCCTCAGTACAATTCTGTCACTTTTTATATATATTACTACTCCTATTTTATTCTGTTTTACAAACCAGGAAGCTGAGGTTCAATACAACTGAATAGAAAAGTAAGCATAGGCTATGGAATGTGGTTATTAAACCGTAGGTTATTAAATGGAATCATTGTTTATTGATTTTAGTTTTGATTTTCTCTTTTTGTTATAAGAGAACCTTTAATGTGAGTGATGGTCTCAAAGATGCAAAAGCAAAAGACATACTTTTTTGAGTGTAAATATTTCTCCAGCTTCTCAGGTTTTTTACAAGAGAGTTTTTCCCCTAACACAATCTAATATTTACAAATAATTGTCATTTGAGCAATATTTTAATATTCTTAACCTCACAAATTACCTCCTGAGTAGGTTGTAGAACTCTTTTGTTAGAGAAATTATATATTTTACATAGAGAATTGACTTTAAACAACATTTTTTTAAAATTACTAATGGTTTTAGAAAGCACTGCTTTCACATCATCCTTTGTTTTTTTGACTTCAATGTCCCTGGAAAGTAACATATTCAATTTCTTCATTGCCATTAAAGACAAATAACATAACTTTCCATTGCAACTGATCTGTTTTCATTTAAAAATGAGTTTAAACTTAATCATGTTTCCAATCCAGTTATCCTTATTAAAATGGTCATCATTTTTCTTACTTTTTTCCCTTGATTTTGAAAGTTATTCCAAGAGGGCAATGTTTACTTAAATGTTCTATAGTCTTATTAATTCCAAAGTTTAAAAACATGTTGATACATAAAAATGATAAGAACTGACAAAGTGCATCCTTTTTTAGATGCTAAGTCGAAAGATTGGAAAACGCTTATTCTCAAGATCAGTGAAAATCAATAAATTTAACCTTCAAACAAGTCATGTATCCTAATAACCATATTTAAAAGAAACTGTGATGAAACTATAAACAATTAAAACAAATTTTCTTATTCCAAAAATAATATTCTTAAAGGTTTGTTGACCTCCAAATTAATAATTCTCCAAGTATTAAGCAAGGAGAATAATCGAACTTCTCAGTGCAAAGATCCGTAAATGAATATTCTTGTATTGTTTCTCCACTGCACCAATCTTTTTGACTGAATTAAGTGATTAATTCAGTCATCTGGAAGTAATATTTCCCTTTGATTTCTCATAGAACTGTATTTAAATCTCTCTTAAGCATTTATCTTCTATTTTGCATTATGCATTTTGTATATATCTCATCCACCTTACTTTGATATAAAATCCTTGAGAATGGATTGTCCATCCTCCACTTAGCTGCCAAAGTGATTTAGTTAAAGGACTGACCTGATCATGTTACCTCCCACACTCAATAAATTCCAGTGGCTCCCTATCATACCCTGGTTCAAATATAAAACTGTTAATTGAAATTCTACCCTACTTTTCTAATCTTTCTCTGTCTCTCTCTCTGTCTCTCTCTCTCTGTCTCTCTCTCTCTCTCTCTCTCTGTCTCTCTCTCTCTCTTTCTCTCTCTCTCTTTCTTTCTTTCTCTCCCTCTCTCTCTCATCTAGTGACACTTGTCTTCTTGTTCTGTGTCCTGACTGCATTCGATTTTGCTGGCTGCTCCCCAGCCCTGGAATTTTTTCCCTTCTGATTTCTCCTTCCTGGCTTCCTTGACTCCTTCCCAGTTAAAATCCTGTCTTCTATAGGAAGTTTCCTCCATCCTTTCTCAATTCTAGTCTTTTGTTTTAATTATATTCTATTTATCCTATTTATAGCTTGTTTGGATGTAGTTTTCACCTGTTGATTCCCATTTTCAATTTTTAGTTCCTAGAGGGTAAGGACTATCTTTTGCCTTTTTTTGTATCCCCAACACTTAGGACAATGCCTGGTACATAATTAATGCTTAATAGATTTTATTGACTGGCTGATCAACAAGAGCTATATATCTCTCAGCAGCTTTGTGGTAGTAATAGTAATAGTTGACAATTCCATAGTATTTCAGTGTTTGAAGTACATATTATGATATTTGAACCTACATCATACCTATGAGCCGTTTTATTATTGTCCTCATCTTACATATGTGGGAGACAACGTGTTTAGAAAGGTTGTGACTTCCTTGGGGATTCCTTGGGAGATCTTGAGGCAGGATTCAAACTTAGATCTTTCTAAGTCCAAAACTTTACGGACTATAGACCATATTTTTTGCCTCAATTTCCATAATATATAAGACCTGGTAAGGTGTTAATGCATAAATATCTATGAATAAAATTGAAATATTAGATTTTCTTTCCCTTTTTTTCCTGGTTAATTAACAAACTGAGCAAATTGACTGGCTATTTAATGTTGTGTATACAAGGCTTTTTGTTCCAGGCCGAAATTAAAGCCAAGTGGCTTTAGTTTAGAAAGAAAGACAGGCAGATGCAAAGCTTAATGAATACTTAGAGAGAGAGAGACAACTAGATAGTCAGATAGACAGATGAATGGATGGATGGATTTTATCATCCTGTCCAAAAAGATCTATTACTTTCAATTGATACATCTCAGATTCAATTTTTACTACTGAATAACATTTTTATTATTTCATCATCATGAAATTTTGAATGGGAATAATCGACACACACTAGAACTCTTCATTCCATTCCTGAAACAGCTGCCAAAATAATTTTCTTATAACACAAATCTGACCATGGGTATCCTTATTGCCTTTAGGGTAAAATACAAACTATTTGACTTGGTTTGTAAGACCATCTACATTATGCCCACCTTTGACAATTCCATAATTTTTTTATATTATTCCTCTTCATGCATTTCATTTTCTAGCAACAAATATCTTTTTCTCTGCGCAACAAACTCAGCATTCACTTTCCCACTTCTCTACTGTTGCATAGCTTTCCTCTTGGGTTTGGAAAATGCTCCTGCTCATCTATATCTTTTAGAATCTCTGACTCGTTTCAAGGTTCAGCTCAAGGGACATTTCCTATGCATTTGCAAGGGACAATTTCTTTTTTGATTTCTCTAGGATAGTGTTATCTCCATTCTCAGTAATTGTGTATGCTCTCATTGGTTTATATATTCTATTCTATTATTTATTTCTATATTGTATGTAAACTTTTTTACCTTTTATTTATTTTTTAAATTAATTTATTTGTTTTCAGTTTTCAACATCAATTCCACAAGTCCTAAATTTTCTCCTTCCCCGGCCCCCTCCCTCTCTGAGGTATACATACTCACAACATAGGGGGAAGAAAAGAATGAAGAATTCCTATTTCCCAGATTATGAAATGTAGTTGGATGGGTGGTCCACTCAATCAGTTACACATCTTAGATATACACAAAGTTTGGATAATGAAGTGGACTCATACTTGAATACCCAGAAGTGATCAGAATAGATTGATTTGGGGAAATTGTTTAAGGTAATCTATGCTCCCAAACTACTCTCTAACACAAAGATAAATGCAAGCATCTGTAGAATGTAGTATGATAAAAATATGATGAAACACATAGATGAAATCTTTTGTAACATTCTTTTAGTGATACTATCCAACCAGAAATCATGAGATAGTACAATATCTGAAGAGTCAAAAGTATGGGTTACTCAAAATACAATGGAAAGATGTAGGCATAAGTAGACTGCAACATATTAATGATGACAAATGAAAGAAGAAATGCAAAACACTACAACTAGAAAGTGTGTAATAGGAAAAAAAATTAAATGAGTGAAAATATTAGATAGATAATACATGAACAGACTGTGTACTGCATTGCTGCCCAAGCAATATTAAAAAATAGGGACTACCTCCGGTAGATCTGGCTGCCTAGGGTGCCTAAGTAGCTTAGTGGAGAGAGCTCCTAGACTAGAGTCAGGAAGACCTGAGTTCAAATTCAGTCTCAGGCACTTAATAGCTTTGTGACTCTGAGCAATTCACTTAATCCTATTTGCCTCAGTTTCCTCCACTCCAGTATCTTTGCCAAGAAAACTCCCAATTGGAGTCTGGAAGAGACAAACACAAGTGAAACAACTGAACAATAACACCAATCAATTCTGGCTCGCTCTTTTTCCAAAGGACTTTTCCATTTTGTGATTTAATTCCTTGAAAAGTCCACCTACAAAAACAGCTTCCACTTCTCATTTTTTTCTTAACTTTTTACAATTTGGCTTCTAACCTTATCATTTAATTAAAAGTATGCTCTACAAAGTTACTAATGATATGTTTACCAAATCTAATGATCCTTTCCCAATAATTAGGTTCTTTGATCTCTTCTTGGGTTTGGACAGTTCTAATCCTCTTCTCTTTGGTTTTCTCTTTTTTTCTAAGTTTTAGTGACACAGTATTTTTCCTGTTTTTCCTTGTACTCATATGACCACACTTCAGTTCCCTTTGTAGAATCTTCATCCAGGTCATACCTGCTATCAGTGTCCTAACTGCTAGTACAGGGTTCTGCTGAGCTTCTTTATGTTCTAACTCTATGTAATTTCACTTGGTGATCTTACCAGCTCGAATGGATTCAATATCGTGGCTGTGCTGATGATTCCCAAGTTTGCTTGTCTTGTCCTAACCCCTTTGCTGACCTTTAGACTTGGTCTACAACTGCCTATTGTCCATCTCTGACTGGATGTTCTGAAGATATTTAAACTCAACATGTCCCAAACTAGACTGATCATCATTCTTCCCTCTTTTCCCTTTGCTAACTTCTCTATTACTATCAGACCCGCCACTGTTCTAGGTTTGCAACCCAGGTCCTATTCTCTGCTTCTCACTTTTCTTACTCCCTTCACTCTTCATATCCAGTTTGGATTTGGATTACTCCCCCAAATATTCTTCAATTCAATCATGTGAGGTGAGGTTCAAAGGAAATAATGCATATAAAGCATGGAGTGTTTCATTTTTATAAATACCCAGTTCCTAGCACATTACCTGACACGATAGTGGATACTTAATCAATGTTTGTTGACTGAATTATTGGTTATTGCGGTCATCATGTAACTCATTCTTCTGGTTCATCTGACTGTATTCCTCTCTCTCTCTCTCTCTCTCTCTCTCTCTCTCTCTCTCTCTCTCTCTCTCTCTCTCTCTCTCTCTCTCTCTCTCTCTCTCTCTCTGTGTCTCTCTGTCTGTCTCTCTCTGTCTCTGTCTCTCTCTGTCTCTGTCTCTCTCTTTCCCCCTCTCTCTCTTTCTCTCTCCCTCCCTCCCTTTCTTTCTCTTTTGCCCTCTTCCCCTCTCTAAGCCTCTCATTTTCTGACCTCTTTCTAAGTTGTAGAATTGGCATAATTACTGTCAAATTGATACTGAAGTCTTTTGAAACTTAAGGAAAGCCTTTAAAATTCTTTGTGCTCATTTTTTCCCTTCACTCACTAAAGTGCAATGAGCAATACTTTCCATTACCTGCTTCGAGGGCTGCTTTTAGAATTAATATGTGTAAAATACTGTACATGGACTTCTCAGAATGAAAAGACGTAAGTGCTCCAGGTAATTAAAGGCTAATGCATTAAAGTCTGTTCCAGAAAATCTTCAAAGGGCAAGACTCTACTTCACACAAAACCAGACCTTCCCATTGTTCTTTGTGAATAAGGGAGCATCTCTTTACATATGTAGCTGGCACTGAACAGGAGACATATATAGCAAATGTTGCATACACTTGAATGGGTTGATCAAATTAAGAATTTTTCAAGTAAGATAAGCTTATTACTAATATTTTCATCCTTACTAGTTTTTGAGGATCTCCGTATTTCATTTTAAAGTAGTACTAAGAAAACAAAACAATACTGGTGCTTCAGTAAGGGCTCTCCCTTCCCCTTCCACCCCTAGAACTTGAAATTTGGGATTTCATGATTCTTTGCATACTTTTCCTCAGGGAAGTATACCTAGGGAAATTCATTACCTAAATTCATTCTATACAAATTTAGAGCTAATACAGGCATTACACCTTAATAGGCTAAGCAATGCCCTAGAGTTCTGAGTTCCACAGTGAGCTCTTAATAATACTGATGGAGTGACTGACAGAATGATTGAGTAACCCAGGGTAAAGTTCTTTTCTTTTTTGGGAGGGTTTTCTCTCTGAGAAAATAGAATCTTATTTCTGATTTACATTAGACCTATACTGAGTAATAACTAACAAAATTGCTAACTCTTCTATGAATGTAATTCTGGATAATGTAACTTCTAGAGAAAGGATGATTACTTTATAACCAAACCTGCAGGAAATTTCCAAGGAGAAAAGTTCCTGTCTCTCCATCAATTCAGAAGTCACTTTTCTGGAATTTATAGTTATAGAAAACTACATCGAATAGTGAGGGGGAGAATGGAAGTCAGTAAGTAACACAGGATCATTGGGTTAGAGCTGGAAGAGATAGTTTTAAAAATCATTAAGATAAACCCTTTTATTTTACAAATAAAACTGAGATTCAGAGAGGAAAAACTGCCCATACTGACACTGGTAGTGTCTAAGGTAAGATTCAAGTTCAGGTCTTTCTAACTTCAAATCAGGAGCTCTGTCCATGATATTATCTAGCTGGATTTAGGGTTCCAGGGATAATTTGTTCCAGAAGGGAGGCTTGAGCCCAGGATTAGGAGTCCAAGACCCACCATCTCACTATCCACGATTGCAGAAGCTTTTTGTTAATGACAGGTGCTTTAGGCTAGCTACAACCTCCAGAAGCTTATGGAGTATGTGTGAATGATGGTGGTCATAGAAGAAAAACTTAGAATAAAGAGTAAAATATACTTAATATCGTGTGTGTGTGTGTTTTTGTGTGTAAAAACAGCCAATCAGATGAAGTAATGGAGCCTGGCCCATATCAACAATACTTCTTCAATTCTCTTACTTGGCTACAACTTCCTATAATTCCGATAATTTTTCCTCTCCCTTAAATTCACCACTCCTATACCTGCTCTTCTCATGCTGTTTTCTTTTTTTCTGAAGAAGAATCTGAAAATGAGACAAAGGAAGTGACTTGGTTAAAGTCACAAATATTATAGGAAACCAGTACTCCTGACCCAAAATCTAATTTACTTTTCACTAAATAACCTTTCAAACCTAAATTTACTGTGTAAATGACAGTTTTTATTATTATTATATACTACAGAATTTGAAATTTCAGTAATAACTATCATGCTTTATAATTTTGTATAATAAGATTTGTACTGATAATATTTTAGTAGTAATTTTCTAGAAAATCATTTTGTTATACTTCATTTGCCATGGAGGAGACTTGAAGCTATGTTAGGGGAATATAAGCCATAGAAGCTTCACACATATATTCTTATACTGAAAATGCCTTAAGCATGGGTCCTTTAGTAAACCACACATGTTATTCAGGAAAAGTAACTTGCTTAAGTTTAGAGACATCATCACTAGGTAACTGACTACTAGGTGGTGAATGTATTAGCCACATGACCCATGAAAAAGTGTAATTGTAAAATGAACCTTTAGTTCTGTGTAACCTTCTTCAACATCTTCAATGATCTTGTCAATAGACAAAGTGAGGTAGGATAAGAAACAAAAATGTTGGGCCATTTTAGTAGTGTCTGACTCTTTGTGACCTCATTGGAGGTTTTCCTGGCAAAGGTATTGAAGTATCCTGCCATTTCCTTCCCAAGCTCACTTTATAGATGTGGAAACCAAGGCAAACAGGGTTAAAGGATTTGCCCAGGGTCATACAGCTAGTAAATGTCTAAGGTTAGATTTGAACTCAGATATTCCTGACTCCAGGCTCAGTGCTCTAACCACAGAGCCACCTAGAATTACATAGTTCTTAATTCCCCATCTTCAAACATCAATTCAGTAGTTGGGTATCTGCATATGATATTACTGTCCAATGACTCATACGTTGATACTAATACTGAATTATAGAGATATCTAAATTTTCTCTATATATGAATCCAGAAGATATAAATAATCAGTAAATAAATGTAGAGATTGACGATGGGTCTTCTTGAAAGAAGTGAATAAGATAGTTGGTAGGATTGGTTTCAGCATACCACCAAATGTTGTATGATAAGATACTTGGCTATTCTGTTTCATAATCATGTGACTGGAGAATATCAGTCTACCTGTCCTACAGAGCACTGGTGTTACACTCAAATAGAAAAAGATCCTTATAGGTGGCATGTTGACTTAGAAAACCACAAATGAGCATTATCTATGTTTATTGTATTTGAATTCATTTTTGCTACACATTTCCCAATTATATTTTAATTTAGCTTGGGACACACTAAAGAATGTTGACCCAAGTTGGAGTTTGACATCTTTGCTGTAAAGACTGAAGAATTAGAGATTATTTATTGCACCTTTAACAAAATCTTCTAAAATAAATCAATATACTCAGTGATATATGATGACTTCAGTATGAAAGTGAACCATGAGGGAAATTCTAAAATGGGAAAAGAAAAAAAGTTTAAAGATGGGGTTAGGCACCTATTTTTTTAATACATATTAAGGTTTTTAGACTATTCAGAAGTCTAATATTTATATAACATGTTTATTTCCTTTAAGAAAAGAGGCAGAAATCAATGAGTATGACAAAGAACATACTTAAAAAGTGATTATATAGTAATATACTGGAAATGACCAGGTAATAATGAGTGGGTCATGTGAGAACCAATTACTGACAGATTACAAAGTTCATACTCAGCAAAAAATTAAGGACAAATCAAATGTGAGAAGACAATGAATGTAATTATAATAAAAGTATATTGAAATTCTAAGTTAAGCCATTTATTTTGAATGGGAAAAAAAATTGAGACATTTGCTCCATCACCATTTCTTTAAGAAACATAAATATGAGTCACCGCAATGGAAAACCACATAATATGTCAGCCTTCAAACATTTATCTCTTTGTCAACCAAAGAGACTTTGAAACATTTGGTTCAGAGTGCTATCTCTTTTGCAAAACATCAAGTAAGATTAAGAAATTTATAAATAATATGACCTCACTGAATAAGAGAAATTAATATGACAGTACCATGTGATATATATAGATATATATGTGTATATATATAATATATCTTATATATATATATATATATATAAGAGTATATAGAGTATCCATTTGGAATATTGGTTCACACATTTGTTCATATACACAATAATAAAATCAAAGATTTTGAGCTAACTCAGAGGACAATATAAAAACTAGCCATTGACTGTTGATCTGATACCAGTGAAGGCCATTTTCAGACAGTGCAAGGAATTTGTGAGAGGGGCACTTTTTAACAAGCTGTAATGTGTCTTTCATCATTAGAAGACAATCTAGACTGCACAATGATGGCATGGATTTTGTGGTTGGCTCAAAAATGTCATTTTACACATTTCTATCCTGAGTAAAGTGTAGGGGATGAAGGGATGGTAAATTTAAAATATGGAATTTAATATATTTTGGTTCTTATGAAAACATTTGAGGTAATGGGCAGGCAAAGAATGTGTAAAAATCTTTTCAGTGACATTTGATTTGTCAAGTGGAGAGAGATGGCAGTCAAAGGTAACATTAGAATGTAAACTTATTTGTAAAATCATATATACATATATATATATAAAGATGGTAGAAAATTATGGGAAATGCTGCTTCATAAAACAGAAAGAAGCAGTAGAGGAAAAGTCTATTTAAAATTAGCTTATTGAAAAACACAATTAAGAAAAGTCATCCTGATGTCCTTTAAGGATTAAAATGGATGGAGAAAAACACAGAACAAAGATGGTGAAAAAAAAAACAACTTCAAGAAATTGGTTAAAAAATTGTTTGCACCACAAAGAACAGTAGAACCACTAAAACTGGATTCTAATACCAGAAGTTCATACATTCTTATGAAATTATAATATAGTGTTAATATTAATAACAATGCTTATTAAATATTTAATATTGATATAATAATATTTACATAATAATAAAAGATAGGAAAGGGTATACAAAAGATAGGAAAGGTATACAAATCAGACCAAGTATAGATAGAGAAGATGTGCGCTGGAAGTAACACAACTGTGAGAATATTAAAATATTAGCTCATAAGGTATATGAAGAAGGGATAATATCAAAGTTAAAGGAAAAAAGAAAACTCTAACCTTATTTATACAAAAAAAAGTACCAAGAAGAAAACATCAAAAATTCAATAATTACAACACTATCAACCAATATAGTTAATTTTCTCCTTTCTCCTTCTTTTCCTACTTCTCTTCCTCCTCCTCGTCTATCTCACATGGACAAAGAGAAAAGTCTTTTATGAGCCAACTGAGCCAGATTAGTCTGAGGGCACTTTTAGCTGAATCTGGAAAGAGGAAACAATTAGAAAAGATCCATATTTACTTTAAAAAAAAAGAATGCATACATTTAAGCAACGCAAAACAAATAAAACATATTGCACAATAGCAGGTACTTAGATAACCAACAGAACTTTCCCTCCCTTCTTCCTTTGTTTCTTCTTTCCTTCCTTCCTTCCTTCCTCCCTCCCTCCCTACCTCCTCCCTCCCTCCCTTCCTTCCTTCCTTCCTTCCTTCCTTCCTTCCTTCCTTCCTTCCTTCCTTCCTTCCTTCCTTTCCTTATTTCTTTCTTCCTTTCTCTCTTTCTCTCTTTCTCCCTTCCTTCCTTCCTTCCTTTCTCTCTTTCCTTCTTTCTTTCTTTCCTTCTTTCTTTCTTCCTTTCTCTCTTTCTCCCTTCCTTCCTTCCTTCCTTCCTTCCTTTCTTCCTTCCTTCCTTTCTTCCTTTCTTTTTCTTTCTTCTCTATCAATCTAGAACAAATCAGCAAAGAATAAGACCCATAATTATAGAAGGAAGTAAATTGGATTGCCTTCAGGAAATTACAAAACTTTTTTAGTGATCCCATACTTCTCATGAAAATAAATATCTAACTTTTTTTTATTATCTGTGTTCACCAGTTTTTCTGAATGATTGCAAGCTGTGGACCATTTCTCCAAGGAACTAAAAATGAAAATCACACAGAAGACAAATGAGGGGATCATGGTGAGTGTGTCCTAACTGAGAAGCACATCATATAAGGAACCTGGAAGAACTGACATAAACAGTGCTATCAGGGGTAGAGTCAAGATGGCGAAGTAGAAAGACTCACGTATGCTAGCTCCGAACCCACAGCCCATGGATTTAATGTAAGAAGAACTCCCCACAAGTTCTGGATCCCTGAAGGGTGTGCAGAAACACAGTGGAAGAGATTTCCATTCCAGAGAGCCCTGGAGAGCCATCCCCAGGGTCCATCACGCTCCGGAAAGCAGACCCCACCCCAGCACTGCCCAGGCCAGGTGGTCCCAGAGGAGCAGATCGGAGCAGGCTTCAGGGACGGAATGTCCTACGGCTGGGAAGGTCCCTCAGCCCACAGGCACACAGGTCAGTGACAGGGACGGCTGGGCTGGCCAAGAGGGGAGAGTGGGGTGTCTCCGTGGCTCAGGCCCCCTTGGGAGGAAGCGGCGGAGGCAGTGGCGGGGGAAGTGGCAGAGGCAGAGGCAGCAGCAGTCCGGGACTCCCCAAGCAGCAGACAAGATTTTCATTACTGAAGGTCTCTGCATAAAGCCCCTGAAGGAGCTGAGCCTGGGAGGCAGTCCTGCCCCCACCCCAGCACCAGAACTAAAGCTCACATTGAATAGCAGCTGCGTCTGCTGAGGAAAGCCCATTTGAATCTCAGACCCCAAGCACTAGATGGGCAGATCTAGGCAGGGGTGGAGAGGAATCTCAGAAGTCAAGTAACTGGCTGGGAAAATGCCCAGAAAAGGGAAGAAAAATAAGACTATAGAGAGCTTTTTTGAACAGGTGCAAATATTCCCGCCATTCGGGTTTTGATGACAAGGAAATATTCTTGCCATCAGGGAAAGAGGTGGAGGGCAGGGCCTCGGTACCCCAGACATCCTGGGGGATGTTGGGTGGGCTCAGGCCTTGGAAGAGCTCAAAAAGGATTTTGAAAAGCAAGTTAGACAGGTGGAGGAAAAACTGGGAAGAGAAATGACAGAGATGCAAGAAAAGCATGAAAAATGGGTCAATACCTTGGTAAAGGAGACCCAAAAAAATGCTGAAGAAAATAACACCTTGAAAAATAGGCTCACTCAATTGGCAAAAGAGCTTCAAAAAGCCAATGAGGAGAAGAATGCTTTCAAAAGCAGAATTAGCCAAATGGAAAAAGAGGTTCAAAAGCTCACTGAAGAGAATAGTTCTCTCAAAATTAGAATGGAACAGATGGAGGCTAATGACTTTCTGAGAAACCAAGAAATCACAAAACAAAACCAAAAGAATGAAAAAGTGGAAGAGAATGTAAAATATCTCATTGGAAAAACAACTGACCTGGAAAATAGATCCAGGAGAGACAATTTAAAAATTATGGGCCTACCTGAAAGTCATGATCAAAAAAAGAGCCTAGACATTATCTTCCATGAAATTATCAAGGAAAACTGCCCTGATATTCTACAACCAGAGGGCAAAATAAGTATTGAAAGAATCCATCGATCACCACCTGAAAGAGATCCAAAAAGAGAAACTCCTGGGAACATTGTGGCCAAATTCCAGAACTCCCAGGTCAAGGAGAAAATCTTGCAAGCAGCTAGAAAGAAACAATTCCAGTATTGTGGAAATAAAATCAGGATAACTCAAGATTTAGCAGCTTCTACATTAGGGGATCGAAGAGTGTGGAATAGGATATTCCAGAAGTTAAAGGAACTAGGACTCAAACCAAGAATCACCTACCCAGCAAAACTGAGTATAATACTTCAGGGGAAAATATGGTCTTTCAATGAAACAGAGGACTTTCAAGCACTCTTGATGAAAAGACCAGAGCTGAAAAGAAAATTTGACTTTCAAACACAAGAATGAGAAGAAGCATGAAAAAGTAAACAGCAAAGAGAAGACATAAGGAACTTACCAAAGGTGAACTGTTTACATTCCTACATGGAAAGACAATATTTGTAACTTTTAAAAACTTTTCAGTATCTGGGTAGTTGGTGGGATCACACACACACATGTACATGCATGCACGCACACATACATACACACATGCATGCACATACAGAGACAGTGAGCACAGAGTGAATTGAATAGGATGGGACCATATCTTAAAAGAAATTAAGGTAAATGGTGAGAGAGAAAGGTAGTGGGAGGAAAGAGGGGGAAATGGAATGGGGTAAATCATATGTCATTTAAGAGGCAAGCAGGAGACCTTTTAGTTGAGGGAAAAAGAGGAGAGCTGAGAAAAAAGAACAAGAAGTTTACCCTCATCACATTTGACTAAAGGAAGGAATAAAATGCACACTCATTTTGGAATGAAAACCTATCTTACAGTACAGGGGAGAAGGAGATAATGCACACTCATTTTGGAATGAAAACCTATCTTACAGGGGGGAGAAGGAGATAAGCAAGGGGGGGATGATGGAAGAGAGGGCAATGGGAGGAGGGAGCAATTTGAAGTCAACACTCAGGAAGGGACAGGATCAAAAGAAAGAATAGAAACAATGAGGGGCAGGATAGGATGGAGGGTAATTCAGTTAGTCTTACACAACACGACTATTATGGAAGTCATTTGCAAAATTACACAGATAGAGCCTATATTGAATTGCTTGCCTTCCCAAAGGGAATGGGTGGGGAGGGAGGGATGGGGAGAATTTGGAACTCAAGTTGTAGGAACAACTGTTTAGTATTGTTGTTGCTACTAGGAAATAAGACATACAGTTAATGAGGAATAGAAAGTCATCTGGCCCTACAGAACAAAAGAGAAGATGGGGACAAGAGAAGGGAGGAATGACAGAAGAGAGGGCAGATTGGAGATAGGGAAAATTAGATTGCTCGGTGTATTGGGGTGGGGGGAGGGAATAAAAGGGGAGAAAAAATTGGAACCCAAAATTTTGTGAAAATGAATGTAAAAAGTTAAATAAATAATTAAATAAATAAGATTTAAAAAATAATTTGATCTAAGATATATGGAAGTGATTATAGAACACTGAAAACAAATAAAATAATTATTAAAAAATAAAAAAAATAAATAAATAGTGCTATCAGGAAAATGTATACACCAAAAAGATGACTCTCTCACATGGACAGAGAGAAATCTTTTTATGAGTCAACTAGCCAGATTATTCTGAGGGCACTTTTAACTGAATCTGGGAAGAGGAAACAATTAGATTTGAAATGGAACAAAGTTACTATAGGTCGACTCTTGTCTAGAGACAGTTGCACTCCTTGTGTATTTTATAGCTTCAGAATTGAATATACAGGAAGGTGAGTTGTCTGTATCTGAACTGAAAGGCATTGTGGAACAGAAAAAACAGTCCTTGAGCTGGAATTCAATTTGGATATTGGAGTTAACACTTACTACATGGGAAAGTCTCCTCAACCCTGCTTGAACCTCAGTTAACTCATTTATGAAAAAAATGATTTCAGGTGAGATGACCTCCAAACTTGTGTGTTTGTGTATGTATGCACATACATGTGCAGATATGTACGTATATATGTATATGCACACATATATATACATACATATATAGATGCTCAAGTATCAATTAGAAATATATCAAAAAGGACATCTCAAAAATGGAAAATATGATATACTTTCACACCAAAAGCAATCTAAGAAACATTATCATGTACCAAATATTTCCAGTGTCAGATATTCAAAATGTATAGGGAATTATCACAAATAAATAAAACTAAGTGCTATTCCCCAGTAAATAAGCGGTCAAAGGACACTGACAGTTTTCAAAAGAAGAATTGTAAACTATTTTAAACAACTGTTTGTCATATCACTATGTCACTATTAATAAGATAAATGTTACTTAAAACAGCTCTGAGAGTTTTGTCCTTATCCAGCAAATCAGCAAAGAAGATATAGGACAGAAATAGTCAGTTATGGAGGGAGGTGTTAATGCAATAGCAATAATAATATATTGTTGGTACCTTTCTCAGTTTGTATAACTGTTATGGAAAACAATTGAAATTCAGCTAGAAAAGTGACTAAATTATCCATACTTTTCATTTAGAGATCTCACTGTCATTTATAGTAAGAAGGCTAAAGAAACCAAAGAAACAAAGAAAGGAAACATTTATATTAAAAATATGCCTAGCAGCATTGTACCTGTGTATGCTAACATTTTAGTAGAAAACTAGGGTACTATGAATGTGAAATGTTATATGCACTGTTAAATGTGGTCCCAGAGACTTTCAGTTTTTCTGAACTGTTACTATATTTTATTTATTATAAGGGATGACCTCTTTAGTTGATGGGTGAATGAAATGAATACAATGTTAAAAATGAAATGCAACAAAAAAGATAAAATTAAAAACCTAATGTAAATGTTTACTTTTTCATTTCCATAGAACTGCAATACACATTATCTTTGCACTAATCATGGGCATTTTGTTCTTTAACTTTTCTTCCATTTTTTTACTTATCCATTTATGTGTTTATTAACGTATTTGTTCTTAACATTTCTTTTTTAATTTTGAGCTCCAAATTCTCCCCCTCATTCCCACCCTTCCCCCATCCATTGAGAAGGAAAGTAATATTATACCCATTGTAAGTGTGAAGTTATGTAAACCATATTTCCATAATAGGCATGTTCCAAAAAGACCCAAGAAAAAATAAGGAAAATTAAAAAAAATCTTTGTTTCAATATGTACTCAGAGTTTATCACTTCTCTTTCTGGGGGTAGCTAGTATTTTTTATCATAAGGCTTTTGGAATTTTCTTGTATAATTGTATCGATCACAATAGGTAAATCTTTCACAGTTTATCTTTACAATTGCTATCACTATGTCCAACATTCTTCTGCTTCTGCTCCATTTCATTTTGCATTAGTTCACATAAGTCTTCTCAGGATTTTTTCTGAAACCATCTTGCTTATACTTTCTTATAGCACTTATTTTTCCATCATACCCATGTAATATGATTTGTTTAGACATTCCCAAAATGATGAATTTCCCATTCTTTGACACCACAAAAAGAGCTACTATAAACACTTTTGTATATGTGAGCCTTTTCTCCCTTTTTCTTTTATCTCTTTGTAACATAGACCTGGCAGTATGATTGATGGGTCAAGCTTCCTGCACAGTTTTAATACCCTTTGGGGACATTCTATCTTATTCTTCAGAACTGTTAGATCAGTTATACCAATAACAATGCATTAGACTATCTCTTTCTTTACTTGTACTCCATCATTTGTCAGTTTCCTTTTCTGTCATGTTAGTAAAAACTAATAGATGTGACGAGATACCTGAGAATTGTTTTAATTTGCATTTCTTTAATCTTTAATGATTTAGAACATTTTTTTTCTTATGACTATTGATGGTTTTGACTCTTCTGAATCTTTTGGTGAGTAATGACTCTTATTTTTATATATTTGCTTTGATTCCCTATATATTTGAGAAATGAGGTCTTTATGAGAGAAACATGCTATTCTTTGCGAAAAAAATGCAACAAGAATTAATGGACAAACTTTCAGAGAAAATTTTCTAGAGAAGTATATATTTCTATAGTCACCAAACTGTCCAGAAAATGCTGAGTACAAGTGATCTCATTGTCTGCTTGTTAAAGAAGAAATTGGATTTTATTCTATAAAACAAAATCCAAACTTAAATATTCTCCCCAAACCATTTCTCTCCTAAAAGAAAGAAAAAAGATTGTTATACTTTCTTTTTATGTAACAAATCTTTACAGATTGCTCTCACTTAAAGAAGGTTCTTTGTTAGCAAAATCAAATGAAACAGTGATGTCATCTGACTGTATATGTTAAAACTCTATATCTGTAGCACCCCTTACATCTATATTTTGATTTCATTTGGTGTTTGTTAAAGCAGCTAAGTAGTGCAGTTAGATATAGTGCTGGGTCTAGATTCGAGAAGACCTGAGTTCAAATGTGACCTCAGAGACTTATTAGTTGTGTACCCTGGGAAAGTCACTGCTTGCCTCAGTTTCCTCATCTGTTAAATGAATTGGAGAAGGAAATGGCAAACCATTCCAGTGTCTTTACCAAGAAAACCCCAAATCGGTTCATTAAGGGCCAGAAATGACTGAAACGACTGAACAACCAGTAACAGCAAAATATTCAGAATAAAAATTAATAAATTAAAATTTACCCTCAAATATACATGACTAGGAAAAGGGACAAGTCAGTTTTGCAGTGAAATTGAAATGTACACTACTGTCCCTGACTCTCTGTCTCTCCCTCTCTCTTTCTCTCTCAATATAAGAATATAATAATGATAATGAATAAAGTATTTACCAGGCACTCTACCAAGTACTCTACAATTATTATCTCATTTGTTTGTCACAATAGCCCTGTGAGGCAATTGCTAATATTATCTAATATTATTCCCATTTTGCAGATGAGGAAACTGAAGTAAACAGAGGCTAAGTGACTTGCCCAAGGTCACACACCTAGTACATATGTGAGGCTGGATTTGATCTCAAGTCTTCTTGATTTCAAGCCGAACACTCTCTGCTGCAGTACTTAGGTGCTCCTAACACATGTAAACATATATGTGTTTGGATAGACATGTATACTTACATATGTCCATTGTGCATACACACACAGAGGATTCCAGGCCCTGAGTACATAAATCATCAGCTGAGAATTTATGAAAAGAAGCAGTTTAGAACAGCACAGAATAAGAAGACCAGAACGGGTTGCTAACTGTACCAATGAAAGGAATCTCATCAGTGAAATCAAAGATCCATCAAAGCTTATTATAATAATGAAAGATTCCATGGACATATCCTTTTGGGTGTTTCTTAACTAGAAACTATCTTTATATCAAATTATAATTACCATTTAAATGGATTAATTCTACTTAGACTTGTGATTTATAGTGAGCCACCTTTAAAAAAACTAGGTTTAGTTCCTCATTTAGACTGAATCAGCTTTGAAATTAATTGGAAACTGCTAAGGCAGATCCAAGAGAGCATCTCTTCACTTTAAAAGGAAGAGAAGAGCCAGATAATGAGATGGGCTTTTCAGTCTTGTTCAGAAAGAAAAAGCAAAGCACAGAAGCAAGGATAAAATCAATCAAGTGAATAACAAAGTATTTCTGTCATGGTGTTTAAACACTGGAATTTACAAAGTCTAAATATTCCTTACAATAGATTCTAAGAAGAACAGAAGAGTGATTAGGTGTTTTTTTCTTTTAATGAAAAGACAATATGTTGGCCTTTATAATGTATTTTTCTTTAATTTTTAATATATATATATACGAATTATTGCTCCAAATTCATTTTATATAAATATTGATATGCGTGTATTTCCCATGTTTATTGTCTAGTAGGGTCAAATGACCTAATTAGTTCTCACAGGCGTAACAGAAAGAACAGGGAAAGACCTATATAACTCTAAGTAATAGCTGTCATTTACATAAACCTTAAAGGCACAATTTCAGTCAAGCCTCACAAACAATCCTGTGAAATAAGTACTAGAAATACTATTATTCTCATTTTACAGGTAAGGAAACTGAGTCCCAGGTAAATTAAAGACTTGTTTGAGATCGTAAAGCTTGTTAGTTTCAAAGCTCAGATATGTATTTGTGTATTTCTGGCTATAATTTCAAGTATTGCTGAATTCATGAGTCGTTATTGCAGAAGCCCACTATGTACTTTGTGATTAAGCCCCCAAAGCAACCTAAAGCTCAACTCAACATCCTAGCCTTCTCCAGGGTCAAACAAATATCAAAAGGAAACACACAGAGAAAACACAAAGGGAAAGCTCTGTGTATATATGTGTTAGAGGAAACTAGACAGTGCAGTGGATAGAAAGATGGACCTAATATCAGGAAGACCTGACCTCAAATCCAGGCTTAAACATTTATTTACATAAAGATGAAATGTAGGTGTGAAAATATGTGATTATTTAATAAGCAGGCATATTACTTAGTAATTCCAAAGTTATGCATATCTATCTATGATTATTTTTCTTTTTTAAGTCAATCTCTTAGTAAGTTATTTTTTTCTTTATACAGTGATCAAATGATTGTGAAGGTATAACCCGAAAATTACTTGCAATACAATTTTACATTTAACCTTGTTTTCAAATAGTTTAAATGAAATGCCTATCTTTATTAATTAAAAAGTTCACTGCTCTCATCCTTGATATACTGCTAATGCCTTTCTTTAAGGGATATAATTGAGTCACTACCATTAATAATTAAATTATCAGTCAATAAAAAGTCCCAAGGTATAATAGAAAAATCATTGAGAGCCTGAATATTCAGCATGTCACTTAATCTTTGCGAACCTAAGTTTCCTTAGCTGTAAGTTGTACTATGTGACTTCTGAGATTCCTTTCAACTACAGAACTGTGATCATGTGAAGCTATTTGTTAGGTACCTATTATGCCTCAAGGACTATGATAGACCTTGGGTATGCAAATTTGAAAATTAAATCCTGCACTCAAGGAGCTGGTATTGTATCCAAGGAGATGAAAATAAAATGGCTAAGTATATAGAGATTATATTTAAAAATACATAAAATATCATGTAGAGAGAAAGAGCACTAGGAACTGGATTGAATTAGGAAAAGTTTAATTTAGAAGGTAGTAGATTAACTGAGCAGTGAAGAAAAAAGAAATACTGAGAGGCAGAGGGGAGAAGGAAGGACATTCTGGGAATAGGGGTTCACCTTGTGCAAGTACATGGGATCTAAGATGAGGGTGTCACATATAAGGAACAAATAGCAAGAAGAACAGTTTAGGCTGAACGTAGATTGTGGACAAGAGAACAATGGATAATAAAAATTAAAAATGAGTTAGGGTCAACATGTAAGGTAAATGTAAAGCATTAAATCAACAACAGAATCATTTCTGATTTATACATCATTAATTGGATCTGTTTTTGCACTCTGGTCATTGTCACCATGCCACCATGCCTAAGCTACCTCCCCCCTTGCAGTATGCTTCACTCCTTTGACCTTCTCACCCTAGAAGAAACCTCTATCCATAATGCTGCTTTCTCCATTAGTACATTCCTTTTGGAACTTTTATTTTGAGGAAGGACTCAGATTAGTCATTTTTTTATTCCTCTCTTGACTATGCTTCTGCTTCCTTAGAGGTTACCACCATGTCCTTATGAGGATCTGTCTTCCTCCTCCACAACATCCTTCAAAAGACCCTTTTTCATGTGGAGTCTTCATGGATATGTGGCATAAGGGAAAACAAAGAAACAAAGATCACACTATGGTTACAAACTTAAAAGACTGGAAAGATGCTGTCGCCCTTGATAGAAATAGGGATGTTTGGAGAGAGTTTGGTTTTCATAGAAAGATATCAATGACTTTTTTGGATATGCTGAGTTTAAGATGTCTGTTGGGTCAAGTAAGTTCAGAATGTCTAATACTTAGATCATTGATTTGAGCTTAGGAAAGATAAGCTGAATATATAGTTCTCTGATTGTATATCTGTGTGTGTGTGTGTATGTGCAAGTGTGACAGAGACAAATAAAGAGAAAGAGGAGGAGGAAGATGAAGAAGAAGATGAAGAAGAAAAAGAAGAAGAAAAGGGAAAAAAGCAAAGAAGGAGGGAACAAGGGAAGAAAGGAGGGGGAAAAGTGAGGAAAGAAAAAAAAGAAAGAAAAGAACAAAAAAAGAAAAATAATCTTAGGGATTGTAATGTTAATTACATAGTTAAAGATCTTCCCCACCCATTGATAGGCCTGCACATTAAGGGTAGCTTGATAAGGAGAGGTCCACACCTCTTGTTAATTTCTAATGAGACACTGGTTCTCAAGGGTTGTGATACCCTCCGGTTCTAAAAAGTGTACAAAGACTCTGAGGTGAGATTTACTTTGGGGCTTACTCACTGGAAGTGTTTGTTTGACCCAAGGAGACTGGGCAGTCACTAAGGAGCCTCCCAAGCTTTGAAAACCCAGATGTTGCTGTTTCTCTCTCTGGTAATTATGTATGTATGGTCACATAGTTGGATCTGTCTGGTGATCTGTGAGATTACATATATATATATATATATATATATATATATATATGTAAATATATATATATGTATATTACATATATATGTAATTTACATATATATGTGTGTGTGTGTGCGTGTATATATATATATATATATATATATATATATATATATATATATATATAACTTACAGCTGGAAGCCCTATCTATTGATCTTTGTTTCTGTTTATGTTTTTTCTGAAGTTCAAGGTGCTGACATTTTCCCTTGAACTAAGTGAATGATATATAGGCTTGATTAAAGTAATTGTTAACCCCTCAAAAGTTGCTTTCCTTTTAGAAAAGCAGATCTAAGAACCTGTGCAGTAGACCCTCCTGTGTATGTCTAGCTCCTTGCTGTTATAGGGACATGCTCATAATTAGGAGAAATGTAATGAATATGTGCCAATAAAGGTGACATAAAGAATTGTGAGCCAGATTGGAGGAGAACTAAAAGAGCAATGTCATATAATCCTAGGGGAAAAAAAAAAAAAGTATATCCAGGCTGGTCAACACTGACAAGTTCTTCAGAGAGGTCATAAAGTATGAAGAATTGAAAAAAGATCATCAGATCTCTCAAGTGTTCTACAGTAACTCTGGGGAGAAAAGTTCCACTGAATGATGCGTTCAGAAGGCAGATTGGAAACGATTGAGAAATGAAGGGAGAATATGCAGAGAATATGAGCTATTCATAGAGTTTGGCAAAGAAAGAGTATAAAGACATAAGATTATAGCATGAGGGAACTTGGACTTGTTTATAGGAAGTAGGGACAGTTCCGATATGAGAAGGTTGAATATTAGGCAGAGGCGTGAATGTGAAAGCAATTTGTTGTATTACCCAGAAGGAAGATGGAATCAGGGAAAATGTAAAGGGGTTTTCCTTGGTGAGGTGAAGGGCTAACAATTTATTTGAACTGGGGTAAAAGAGGAGAAAATGTAGAGTGATTTCAACAGATTTGTAGAATAGAGAAAGGGAAAAATGGACTCACCAGGCATATCCCTTATTTTTGTCAGTAAATTTCTCATTCATTAGTAAGGATTGAGGGAGGGGAAGGTGTGTTAAACAAGAGGAGAGAATGGTCTTTGTGGGATGAAAAATGTAAGAAATTAGGATAAAAAGTCTTTTTACTGAGGGTCCATTTGAAATGAGATAAAGTAAATTTATAGCTCCTCAGGTCAACTCAGTTACATTCTACTATATTTCTGTTCAGTAGTATATGACTATACTTACCAAAATATGTTCAATTCTTTTAAGTCCAGGAAAATACTTTAATTCATGTAAAATATAAAAGACACTCAGTAACACCTTTAGGTGAATAGATAATCCTACTTCCTTACCCCTCATCCACAAGGCTCCTCTTTTCCTAAAGCTATTCATGTATCATCACCAGCCTCCAGAGAATTTCTATTCACATTTTAGGTTACAATTTATGCCATACCCTAGTGTATGGGGTTCAGAGGAGTGAGAAGATACCCATTCTAAAACCTCCATATGGCTTGAAGAAGCAGAATCATCAATGGGGACACCTCTTTTTCCCTACTCTTGTGATATAATGCAAGGAATTGGTATACAAGTCTACTTTTCTATTCCTAAGTCAGAGAATACGGTACAAATATATGTGATATGGATTAGATTTAAAAGAAAAAGAAAAGTTGTTGGGACAGCTTTATTTCTTGATTCATCTACGAATTCTGTTCTACCAATGCAAAACAATAAGCATTTATGGCACAACTACTTGTGCCAAGCACTCTGCTATGTTCTGAGAAATGGTGGAATATTACGAAAGTCTCTGCCCTCAAGAAGCTTACTTTCTGCTGGAAGACACAATATATACACATAGAGATAAATGCAAAAGATTGTCCTGGTCTTTGAAATGCAACAACTGGGAAGAACAGGAAAAGCTAACTATAGGAGCCTATTAAAGCTACCAAGAGGCAGTGGAGAATGTTTTGGTCAAAAAGTACAAAAGTACAGAAATGGAATCCGTGCTTTCAAAATATCAATGATTGAAGATCAAGGAATTAAATCATTTAATATTAAATTAGGTCATACATGTACAATTTTCACTTTTTCTATTACTTACAGAAATAAAATGAATATGAGTCTGATTCTATCAACACAGTTTTAGGAAATTATGTAAAGGGCTAAGGACATTGTGTTTGAGTTCTCCAGTACATTGTATTTGAGTCACAACAAACGTGTAGTTGTGTGGAGCACTGAAAGCAAATAAGGTGAGGTCAGTAAAAGATAAGCAAGAAGGCACAGAGCATATTAAGAGACATAGGGTTTCCAATAACTTTTAAAATATATATTTGCCTCAGTAAGACATATTTAAACAGTCCTTCCTTCAATTAGGTAGTCAGATACAAAAATAAATGCCAAGTGTTATGTATTAAATAGAAACATAATGTTCATTTTATAATAAAAATCAATCTTCATTTTAAACCACTTTCTTGATTAAGAAGTAGAGCCACTCAAGATCTGTCACATGTATAGACTTACAAATTCTTCCAGACAGGCATAGTACTTCATTTCATACAATGATGTCCTCCTTAGATATAAATGGTAATGTACAGTGACTTGCAGGGACAAGGGTATATGAGGGGATATAAATTTAAAGCAAAAACTGCAATTTGGAAGATAGATAGAATGTACAATATGAAAATAATATTGTCTAATCCAAGAGGAATAAAATAGGAATATTTCAATGGAATTTTAAAGCTGTTAACTCAAGAACACCCATGTTTTCATTATAGATGATTCTTTAACATAGAAATTGTTTTGTAATTCAGAAACAAGTGGCTGCATCTTAAAAACCAAAAAAAGAAACAGAACAAATAAATACAGAAGAGCAGCCAGATCTTTCTCTAGCCCCTTTGCCTGTCCCTGAAAGAATGTTAGATGGGGCCTTGCCAGGCCTCACTGGATGTCTTCTATGTGCCCCAAAGTCACTATCCTCCCCCCAGTCTCTGCATCAGGAGTGTTCAGTTTCCTGCCTAATTCACAATCTAAGGTGGGAAGATGAACAAGATCTTCCTCTGACTCTTCATCTTCTGTCTCCTGCAGCAAATGTCACCTGATGGAAGGAGAAAAGGGACCAGGCTTCCATCTGTGCCCACATAAAGTATTTTTTACTCCCTGCTTCCACCCTGCTCTCTCAGTAGAAAAGCAAATAAGCTGGTATAAAGAGAAGGAATCTACCCTTGGTAACTTTCCTCTTGAGCTCAGAGCTTCCATCTCCCATTGCATTTGTCCTTTGAAGGGAGAGAAAAGTAGCAGGAAGTAGGATTTCCTTTTTTGGTGTGCAGCTTTTACTTTCATCTTCCACAGTGTCATTTTCGTACTAATCTCTCTCCTTCAGAGGAAAGAGGAATAACGAAAGGGATCTTCCATGTGACCATCTGACTTCCATCCCCTCATATACTTATCTGTAGCTTGACCTCCAGCTTCCTGTGGAAAGAGGAGTGGTGCCTCCATTCCCAGAAGTGAGGAAGAGCGAGATCTTTCTCTGATTCTGCACTTTCCATCTCCTGCCGCAAACGTTCCCGAAGAACATTTGCAGCAGAGTGAACATTTATACAATTGGTCATACCCTATACAACTCAGGGATTCTGAACCCCTGTAAGCCATCGTCCAAACCCCACTCCTTATCTTACACCATTTGATTCCTTATTTCAATCACCCTTAATCCCTGCCACCTCAAAGTTCCAATCAAACACTATCATTTCCTTCTCACTGTGACCTCTGGAATATCTGTTCCACAGGCAACAAACCTCCCTTTATTCTATATCTTTTCCTATCTTGTTCCTTTCATCTTTTAGCTATGATATAAAACAGACCCCGCCCCGCCATGGCTAAATTGGAAAAAATCTAAGAATGTCAGTTAACTCGTTACCTCACTAGGTTTTATTAAGATGTTCTGGAGTTGAGTAATCTTATTTTAAAAAGAGAAATCTTGAATGTGTAGTGCAGAATTAGCTTTTGTAAAGGTCAAGGGAGAGGGCTTGTCATGATTGTATCAGTGACAACATCGAGTTCCCAAATCTAAAATGTTGTGAGCAGACCAGTGATAATGATGATTGTGAGTTGTAACAAAAGAGGCTAATATAAAATTTCCCCCCAAAATTTTGGATCTGAGCATTTTGGAGAAAAGTAAATAGGAAAAAATCTTAGTGATCAGTCATATATTACAAGAGGTCCTGAATATCAATTTATATATATATATATATATATATATATATATATATATCCTTTAAAAATATTAAATGAAACATTTTATCTTACCTTCAAGATGTGTTCATCTTCCTGAGGAAAGAATTCAAAGGTCTATGCTATTTATAGGAATGAATGTCTTTGGTGGCTAAAAATGAAGGCTCAACAAGTGAAATCAAATCAAGTAAAGATCAGTTGTTTGGAATGACCCTACCTCATTTGCAGGCCTTGGCACATTCAGTGAATCTATTTAATTTCCTCAGGAGAAAATGGATGCAGTTGCAACAGGCCATCAAACATTGGGATTTCAAGGCAGACAAAATGACCTTGCAATTTCAAATCTTTACTCTGAAGTGGATTCCATGTAACAGCAATTTGAACAGACATTATTCCTGATAAATGCTAGAGCTACATGCCAAAAAAAAAAAAAAAAAAAACACCATTTTAACCCTAATTTTTGGCAGCATTTCATTCCATGTTGTATTGTTTATTTCAATACCATATTTACTTCTCCTTTTCCATGTTCACCAGATTTATACTTTCATTAGTCAGTGATAGGAAACAGTCTGAATTACAATTAATTAATAGTGGTTCTACATAATCTAATTATATCCCTGTTCAATTTTTCTAATGTTTTCTGAGAATACATTCAGAGGTTTTGTCTATATTGTTCACAATTATTATTTAATATCTACTATTTTACAAAAACTTTTTTCTTTTTTTTCCTATAAACCAATGGCTATTGCTAGTGGACAATTTCTGTGTTTGTTAGTGTCCAAACTTTGCCACAGATACAGTATAGGAAATTGTTTAAAATGTATTTCTTAGACCTCTCTCTTGTGTCCAAACAAGTTAAAATGACTTTCCTGTGGTCTCCTAAGGTCATACTTATCAGAGAATAACCTGGTAAGTTATTCTTATATAACTTATATGTATAAGTCTTATATAAGACTTAGATCTTCCTGACCCTAAGGACAATGCTCTATTTGCCGTACCCCACTATCTGTTTAATTAACATGTCTTTCCTTTACAATTGTTGCTTAGTTGTTGTATGTGTATCTCCCAAGGTAACAGCAAGCAAAGGAGGATTTTTTGCTGCTATTCTGGATAGTTTTAGTCAATCAAGTGACTTTGATTGAGTCTTGCCTTTGATTGAATTATGCAAGAGTCTTTGATTAGAAACAGTATGCATATGTGTGTGTGTGTGTGTCTGTTGATCTGTGTTGATTTCTCAGACAGAAGTCCTGTCTGTTGCTCTGTGTTAATTGCTCAGGAAGAACCCTATCTTTTGATCTTTATGAGTGAATTAAGATAATGGCACTGATAATGTGTATAAATATTGCTATAGCCCTATTAAGCTTTGTTTTCTTAGAAACAGAAGGTGCAGGCAGAAGCCCCTGGAACCTGCTGTCAGGCAGAAGCAGGAAGAATTTGTAGTGGAATAGTCCACATGAGTTGAGAGGAGCAGGAGCAGAGAGCTGCCTGCATGTGAATCCAGGCAAAAACTGGGAGCAGTTGGCCCATGGAGGAGGAGTTATGGGGTTTGGAAGTCAGCCTTGAGTCAAGATGAGAGGACTTTACTTGGACACTGTGTATTGATTAAAGAACCTGTTTTTACAGTGACCTAGGAGGGGATGGTGTGGTATTTTCTGCTACCCCTTAAGGATACATCATTATAAGGAAGACCATGGTCTGGGACCTCCTGACTTTGGCAGCGCAATGATAGTATGCTCTACACTGTATAACACACTGAGTGTTATGAGATACATCCATGTATTAGATGATACATTTTCCTTAAGGATGTTGCTATGAATGTTATGCTTTGCTTTACTAAACAATGTTTAGTTTATTGCTGAATAAATAGAGAGTTCATTATACTACACAATAAGACTCTCAAAATCATTCACAGCAACAGTCCTCAGGTGTGCTAACATGAATGATTGACTTTACATCCAATTTGGTCACAAACTATTTTAGAGCAGGAACCTGATGTCCTTTTCTTCCCATCTCATTCATCGACATGGCTGTGCATTTGGGATTTGTTTACTCAGAGATTGTTGAATAAACAAATTCAATGAATGACATCTAATGTATTTTGACGCAATTAGGGTGGATATGAATAATGTTGGATTTCAGTTTCAGAAAGATCTAGATTCAGCTCTTGCTACTGACAATAACTTTGTGACCATGGGAAGTTTTTTTTTCATCATTTACATATTTTTGTTTTGTAGCAGTACCTGTAGTTCCTAGTTCACAGGGGTTGGTGGGAGACTCAAAGGACATAATGCATGCAAAAACACTTGGGAAAACTTAAACCTGTAAATATCCTGAACTATAATCTATTTGGTGTAGACAACTCTCAGTGAGAAAATTCTATCACTTTAGATCTGACATTATTCTGCAAGTAGAGGGATGGAGATAATTTCTGGGCACTGGAATGACTTGGCTAGGATCATACAAGTAGTTGTCTCAAGGATCACACAAGAAGTTGTCTAAAGTTGAATTTAAACCCAGAATTTTCCCAGATGTAATACCTGTACTCTACTCTTCTATCTAATATGTTTTCTCTACAAGTTATAATTATTTCTCCAATCTTCTCACCTTTAAATATCTTGGAGATTAGGTAGAAATGGGTTCTAGGGATGAGTTGCTATCCAATTTTGCTATCTTATTTAATGCTTAGTTGACTTTTGAGTAAGTGGCTAAAATGAATGTTTTTTAGTAATTAAATTTTGGAGATATCAATTGAAATTTCATCTTTAAGAAAACTCCAGTAGTAGAAAGGGATGCCATGTCCTTTTCCCTTATTGGTATAATTTCTTCTCTTAGGTCTTTACATTTTGAAACCTTTTCATTCTATGTAGTTTAGAAGTTAGAAGTATGGTGATCTCTTTTAAAAAATGTTATTCTTTATTTGTCATGGGTCAATATTGTTGCTGATGAAATTTATATATTTAATTTCACTTAAAATTTATAAAATCTACAGTCACTCCCTACTCAATAAATTCTAGTGACTCCCTATCAACTACAACATAAATATAAAATCCTCAGTTTGAACCTCAAAGTCCTTAGCTCCCTCGCCTCCCCTCTCCAATCTTTTTATACCTTCCTGCTTACCATAAACTCTTTGATCCATGACATTGGACACTTTGCTATTCCACAAATAAGCCACTCTATCTCTTGGCTCTGAGCAACTTCTCTGACTGTCCTCCTAGACTGGAATGTTCTCCTTCCTCATCTCCACTTACTGTCTTCTCTGGCTTCTCTGGTATCCTTGAAGTCTCAACTAAATTCCCACATTCTTCAGGAAGTCTTTCCAAATCCCTGTATTCTGTATTTAGCTTGCTTTTTATATTTTTTCCTTGTTTGTTTTCTCTCCTATTTAACTGTGAGTTCCTTAAAGGCAGTAATTGTCTTTTGCCTCTATTCATATTCTCAAAACTTAGCACACTGCCTGGCATTAGGAGGCACTTAGTAAGATCTAATAGACTAATAAATCACAAAACCAGCTATGTATATGACATACAGAAGGGATATTTATTTGTGAAATTCTATAGGGTTGGAATGTATTCATGCCAATTATTTCAACAAATCCATTAAAATAAAGTTATAAACCCAGAGTAAGGGACCTGCAAAATTATATGGGCAAAAAATTATGTGATCAGGTTCACTTACTTCCAAGTCAAATTTAAAATTCCTTTCAAGTATTTAATTAATTATTTTCTTCATTATCCATGTTCTAAAAACTGCAAGAAAAAACAAGGAAAATATATCTTAATCTATATTTTATGTCCATTTCTCTGTATAAAAATGGACAGCATTTGTCATCATAATTTATTTAGAATTTTAGTGGACCATTGCGATGATTAGAGGCATTAAGTTTTTTATAGTTACATCTTTATGTCTAGCCATTATATAAAGTTCTAGATTCCTAGAAGGTGTCTTCCTCGTAATATTGATCCAGTAACTTTTTCAAACTACTGTGATATTACTGGTTCATATTGTCTGAAGGTCAAATAGACTTCCAAACCTTTTTTTCAGAACTACTTTTATAAGACTCCACCCATCTAATACCTATGAAGTTAAATTATTTACACTCAAGTACAAAACTTTTCTTTTATCCCTGTTGAATTTCCTTCTATTACATCTGAATCAATGTTTTTATTTCCTTTTAGATCCAGATTCTATCATCCAGTGTTTTAGCTATCCATTAGAAATTTGTGTCAAATGTACATCTCATGAACATACCATCTATGACTTTCCCAAGTTATTGATTAAATGCTAAAGAACATGGAGGCAAGCACACATCCATGGACTACTCTGTTAGAGAACTCCTTCCACAGTGACATTGAAACATTAACAGTTAGATTCAAAAAGTCATTGTTATTATTATTGTCATATTTCTCCATATTCTCCACAAGAATATTATGAGATATTTATCAGTGGAGGCTAGAAATGTAGGTTGAGGCCAGAATGTGAAGGAATATTGTTGCTAAACAGAAAAATATAAACTTGATTCTATATACAGGCAGTGCTATAGTTGAATCTGAACTTTGCAAAATAAAAAAAAAATCTACTTTGGTAAATGAATGGTAGATGGAGTATAGTGGGGAAACAATTGAAACACCAAAATCCAATGAAACACCATTACAATATTTCAGAAAAGATGGTGACATGACCTGTTATGACCAAAGGTAGTTAGTATGTATGTGGAGAGAACAGGTAAGAAGTGAAAGATGTTCCTTAGGTAGAAACAACAAGATTAGGCAATTGATTAGATTTGTGGGATGAGGGAGAGTGAGTAGTCAAAGATATCAAGATTATAAATCTGAGTTTTTAGAATAATGAGTACCCTATAAAAATAGTAAGTTTAGAACATAAGTAAATTTGGAGTTAAAGATAATGTATATATTTTGGACATTTTAAGTTTCTAGTTCAGTGTGTCCAATAAGCAGTTGGTTTTAGGTGATTGGAGCTTAGGAGAAAGATCAGAGCTATCTAATTAGGATTGATTAGCATCAAGGTGATAATTAATCGTATAGATTCTGATAAGATATAAATATAGATAATAGAAAAAAAAGAGGACCCACAAGGAGATTTTAGGTACATCTATAGCAAGGGGAAAGAATGTAAATACTGATGCAGCAAAAGGGACTGAAAGACGGTCACACAGATAAGGTGTCATGAAATCCCAGAATGGAGAGGGTAGGACTATACTGTTAAGTGTTAAGGAAGAGAGCTAAGATTGTAGTGTTAAGTAATGTAAACAAGTCAAGAAAGATGAGAATTGAGAAAAGGTTTTAAACTTTACCAACTAGGAGATCAATGGTAATAGTGGAAAGTGCCATTTTAGTTGACTGCTAAGATCAGATGTGAGATTCCAAAGGGATGACAAGATAATGAGAGGAAAGGAAATTGAGACTATTGTACGATAGATTTTTTTCTAGGTTTTTGGTTGAGGAGTAGAGGGGAGGTAATAGTTATAATTACAATACTTAGCAAACATTTTTTAGTGCTGTAAGATTTGCAATATATTTAAAAATGTTATCTCAAGTTACCCTTATAACAATCTGTGACATAAATGATATTATTATCTCCATTATATAGATGGGGAAATTAAGGCCAAGAAAGGTTAAATGACTTGTGCAGGTTTACATAGGTAGATTTTAGTCAGCATTTAAATTCAAGTCTTCCTGATTCCAAGGCCAACAGTCAATATACTATGCAATCTAGCTGCCCTTAGAAATAGTATGCTAAGTTGAGCATCAAGAGACATTTTATTAAATGCATCTTTTTTTGAGTGGTTGAGACTTGGGAAACTTTATAGGCAGCAGTTAAAGTACAAATAAATAGAAAGAGATTGAAGCTTTAGAAGAGAAAGATATGCTTATGGAAGCAGTTTTCTCAAGACAGAGGAGAGGGATCAAGGATATATATGGAGGTATTTGTCTTGGTCAGGAGAAGAGACACATTTTACTAGGAAATGGAGGGAAGAAAAGACCAGGGGAATGGTATCATAAGTTTATGAAAGGTAAAGAGAGGGAGAAGAGGAAGCATTATTAACATTCAAACTCTAATGAAGAGGGCACAACTCAATGGACTGGTCATGTTATTTGAATAACAAATATATATTTACCTAAAAGGCTATTTTACAAAGAACTCATACAAGACAAACACTCACATGAAGTTCAGAAGATGAGTTGCAAGGACAGTCTCAACATCTCTCTGCAGAATCAATTGACAGACATGGGAAACACTGGCACAGGACCATACAGCATGGCATGCCCATATCAAAGAAGGAACTATTCTCTATGAGCAAAACAGAATTGCAGTAGCTTGAAAGAACTGTAAGATGCTCAAATTTAGAGGCATTTCCACTCCAAATGCTCATATGGAGTGTTTGTGTCCAGATTATAGTAGATTTTTCCAAACTTGTCTGATCAGCCACAATCAAATAGATTGTATCTTGACCCTGACATACTTATGTCATTTTGGTATTCTTCAAGAATAAAGGACAACAACTAGATACAATTACTTGTTCCAGCTTCCCTGTACAGCATGTGTCAGTAGGAAGCAAATGTGAGAATTCACAAAGTAGTCAAATTCGGGAATATATGAGTATGTCAAGATAGGAGAGCAAGAAATTCAAGAATGGCAAAAACTAAAGAGTTCAGAAGCCAGGAAAGTGAAGCCAGGGCAGGGGAGATACCCAGTAAATGTACTGTATTGACTGAGTACACAGTTCTTGGAGTAAATTATTAAAGAATTGTTTAGAAATAGGGAGTGGAATCAAGATGGTGTAGTGAAAGTAGGAACTCACTTGAGTTCTTCCACAATTTCCTTCAGATACCTCTAAAAGTGAAACAGAACAAATTTTAGAGTGGCAGAATCCATGAGAGTGGTAGAATCCAGAGTGTGGCAGATTTCCAGCCTAGGATGGCCCTAAAGGCTGACAGTAAGCATATGTTACACTGGGTTGTGGGAGGGCAGAGGACACGGGTTGCACCAGCAAAGATGCAGCCATAGTGGAGCAGGAATGGTCCTGGTGGTCTGAGTCACCAGCTGTACTGCTTATTCTCAAAGCTCTCAACACAAGATTGGAGTCAGGCAGAACCGGGTGAGGGAGAAGTGTTGGCCCTCACAGAAACAGAGGCTGCTCCTAGAACTGTCAGGCCATAGGCAGAATGTTTGAAAGTCTCCTAATTAAACTTCCAGGAGCCAATAGGGCAGAGCAAACTGTAAGTGCTCTCATCATCTCTCGTTGATCTTGAAAAACCCTGAGAAAGTTGCCCCAGGAAAAATCTGGAAATAGTGGGTTCAGCAGAAGGGGTAAAATAGTCTTTTAGCTTGTGACGTTAGTGAGATCAAAGGGAAGATTCCTTCTTGTTGTGGCTGAAGGAGATCAGTATAGGAATTGAGGCATCCCAGCAAGTCTTACCTCAGTAGACCAGAAGAAGACCCTGAGCCCCAATGAGGTGGAGTCAGTAAGCACAAACACCAGAACCCCAGGCATGCCTTAACACAGCCAGAAAAATTGAGCAGACATCAGCATAGAGTGGGGTTCATCATCAGCTGAGCCTGCCCAAGTTCTAGCACTGCCTTAGAGCAGGAAGCAACCTCCAGTGGCCAGAACACCAATCCCCTGCACCTCAGACCATGGAGCTTTAGTGTAACCTTAGGGAAATTCAGACTTCACATGGCCTCAGCTATGGCACACACCAGCTAGCTCAGCAGCAGGTAAGGTACAGTATTACATAGCTTCTATTGAAAGAACCAGAGGCCACAGCACGCAAAACCAGTAAACAGACTCCTAGTTCCCAGTACAGTGACCCAAAAGGTCCACTTTGAAAGCAAGGAAAAAGACAATCACCATGAGCAAGAATCAAATCACAAAATCAAAAAACCATAAATTCTTATTATGGGGAAAGGGAAGATCAAAATATGAATTCAGAAGACAACAGAATGGATACTATATCCACATCTGAAACCTTGGAAGTGAATATGAAATGTTTGCAAGCCCAAAAAGCATTCTTGGAAGAGCTCAAGAAGGATTTAAAAGCCAAATTAGAGAGGTAGGAGAAAAACTCAGCAATGATTCTAAAAAATAAAATTGACCAAATTAATAAAGAATTCACTGAAGAGAACAGCTCCTTAAAAAGCAGAGTTGAGGAAAGCCTCAGGTGGTCTGAGGTAGTGGTCACACAGCAGAATTTTGGGCACATCAGCCCAGGATGGGAGTCCAGCAGTATCAAGTAAGTGAGAGCTGTGGAGCCCCAAGTACAAGTAGCCACTCCTGAGATTTTCAGCCTGCAGATTAAATGTCTGCAAGTTACCCACTTGAACTTCCAGGAGCCAATATGATGGAATGATTGGTAAATGCTCTACCTCTTCCCTTATTGACCTTGAAAGACCCATAAAATATTTCTCCAGGAAAAATCCTGGAACAGTGGGATCACCTGAAGGGGCAAACAGTCTCTTAGCCTGTGAGGCTGGGAAAAATTGCAAAGGAGGGTGTACCTCTTGCTGTGGCTGAATGGGACCAGTGCAGGAGCAGAGCTGTACCAGACAGCCTCACCTCAGCAAACTTGGAGGAGAACCTGAGCCCCATGCATGTGAATCCTGCAACTGTCAACACTAGGACCCTAGGCATGCCTCAGCAACCCAGGGAAATCAAGAAGACACAAGTGTAGATGGGTTCACCAACTGTTGAGCTTGCCTATTCTGTAGCTCAGCAGGGAAGACCTCCTGTGGACAGATCACCCCTGACCCACACTTAATACAGCTATCTCCAGGGTAACTCTGAGGAAAGCCAGAAAAACTCCACCTGGCCTCTGCTTTCTCACACCAGTCAGCTCAGAAACAGGTAAGCTGCAGCATTTTAACTTCTAGCTGAAAGAACTAGAGGCCACAACACACAAAACCTCAAGTTCAAAGCACAAAAATTGTGGGACAGAGCCCCTTGTTCCCCAGAAGCAGAGATCTACTTTAAAAGTGAGGAAAAGGGTGATCATCATGAGTAAGAAGCAAAGTAGAAAAGAAAAGAACATAGAATCTTTCCATGAGGACAAGGACCAAAACACTAATATAAAAGGGGTCAACATTGAGACTGTACTCCCATCTGAAACTTCAGAAAGTAATATGAACTGGTCACAAGTCCAAAGAATATCCCTGGAAGAACTGAAAAAGGATTTTAAAAGCCAAATTAGAGAAATAAAAGAAAATCTGGCCAATGGTTTTAAAAATATGAAAAAAAAGAAATCATGGAAGAATTTAAAAGGAAAATTGGACAAATGGAAAAGGAAGTGCAAAAACTAGCTGGTGAAAATAACTCCTTAAAAGGAACAATTGGACACATGGAAAAGGAAATGCAAAAGCTAACTGAAGAAAACAATTTGATGAAAATTAGAATCTGGCAAGTAGAAGCTAATAACTCTATGAGACACAAAGAATGAGTCAAACAGAATCTAAAGAATGAAAAGATATACAAAAATGTAAAATATCTAATTAGAAAAACAACTGACCTGGAAAATAGATCCAGGAGAGAAAATCTAAGAATTACTTGTCTATGTAATGGAATACTATTGTGGTATAAGGAATGATGAATAGGAAGACTTCGGAGAGGCCTGGAAAAAGTTATACGATCTGATGTTGAGTGAAAGGAGCAGAGCTAGGAGAACTTTGTACACTACAACAACCACAGTGTGTGAGGAATTTTTTCTGGTAGACTTAAAATTTCATTGCAATGCAAGGTCTTAAAAAATTCCCAATGGGCTTTTAAGGCAAAATGCCTTCCACATCCAGAGAAAGAACTATGGAATTCAATCGAAGAATGTAGCACATAATTTTCTTTTGTATTATGTTTTGGTTTGTTATATGATTTCTCCCATTCGTTTTAATTCTTCTGTGCAATATCACTAAGGTGAATATATATTTAATAGGAAAGTTTGTGTAGAAGCTGTATAAAATTGTATACTGTCTTGGGGAGCAGGTGAGAAGAAGGGTGAAAGGAGGGGGAGGGAGTGAAAAAGCTAAATTATACGGTAGTGACTGTAGAACACTGAAAATAAATATAATAAAATAAAAATAAAAAAAAGAATTATTGGTATACAAAAAAGTCATGATGAGCATAAGAGTCTGGAAAATATCTTCCAAGAAATCATCAAGGAAAACTGCCCAGAAGTCCTAGATCCAGAGGGAAAAGTAGTCATCAAAAGAATCCACCATTCAACTCCTCAAAGGGATCCCAAACTAAAAACACCAAGGAATATCATTACCAAATTCCAGAACTATTAAATGAAAGAGAAAATAATGCAGGCAACTAGAAGAAAAGAATTCAAATATTGAGGAGTTACAGTCAGGATCACACAGGAATTTGCAGCTGCTACATTAAAAGATAGAAAGAATTGGAATGTGATATTCTGTGAGACAAAGCAGCTGGGACTACAATCAAGGATCAATTATTAAGCAAAGTTAAGCATTATATTTGAGGCAAGAAGGTGTACATTAAATGAAATAGGGGATTTCCAGATTTTCCTGATGAAAAGGTCAGAGCTCAATACAAAATTCAATCTTCGAAGACAAGTCTCAAGAGAAGTATAAAAAGGTAAACAGAGGAGAAAGAACTTATTAGTTAATATGGGCAAACTGTTTACATCTGTATAAGGGAAGATGATACTTGCTAATCATGAGAACTGTATATTTATCATAATATATAAAAAAGATATACATAGAGAAAGGTTATAAAGTAAATATTGTGAGGATAAAAATGTGATATTTGGGTGTAAATGGATTATAACAGGATATATGAAAAGGTGGAGGCAGAAAATGATCTATTAACTCACAGGAAGAGGCACAAAAATATATTAGAAGGAAAGAGGGGAGGGAGATGAGCATTGTTTGAGTTACTCTTATCTGATTGGGCTCAAGGAGGAAACAATAAACTCAGCTAAGTACAGAAATCTAACTAGCTCTATAGGTAGGAGGGGAAAAGGAAACGAAAAAAGAGGGGAGGCTAAAAGGGAGGGGAAAACTAGTAAGGGCAAAGGGGAGTAAAAGGGAGCAGGGACTGAAAGAAGGGAGGGAAGATTGAAGGAGAGGATGGTCAAAAATTAAACATCTATTGTGGAGGGAAAGGGAGAAGGGAGAACTAAAAGCACAAACTGGAGGAAAGAGGATGGAGGGAAAGACACAGAGTATAATCATAACTCTGAATGTGATTGGGATGAACTCTCCCATACAACTGAAATGGACAGCAGAATGGAATAAAAACCATAATACAACAATATATAATTTACAAGAAGCACATTTGAAATGGGAGGATACATACAGGATACAGGTAAAAGGCTGGAGCAGAATATATTGTGCTCCATCTGATGCACAAAAAATGAGGGTAGCAATCCTAATCTCAGACAAAGCAAAAGCAGAAATAGATCTAATCAAAAGAGAAAAGGAAAGAAGCTATATCCTGCTAAAAGGCACCATAGCCCATGAAGCAATATCATTACAAAACATATATGCTTCAAGTGGTATAGCATCCAAATTCTTAGAGGAGAAGTTAAGGGAGTTACAGGAAGAAATAGACAGTAAAACTCTACTAATGGGGAACCTCAACCTCTCCCTCTCTGAACTTGATAAATCTAACCTCAGAATAAACAAGAAAGAAATTAAGGAGGTGAATATAATTCTGGACAAGGTAGATATGATAGATCTCTGGAGAAAATTGAATGAGGATAGAAAGAAATATACCTTTTTCTCAGTGGTATGTGGCACATATACAAAAATTGACCTTGTACTAGGCCATAAAAACTTCCTAATCCACTGCAGAAAGGCGGAGGTACTCAATGCATCCCCCTCAGAAGATAATGCAATAAAAATTATATGTAATGAAAGGTGATATGAACAAAAATTAATCGAAAACTAAATAATCTAATCCCAAAGAAGGAATGGGTTAAACAATACATCACAGTAATAAACAACGACTTCAGTCAAAAGAATGACAATAATGAGACAGCCTACAAAATCTTATGGGATTCTGCAAAAGGAGTTCTTAGGGGAAGTTTTATGCCTTTGAATTCCTACACGAATAAAATAGAGAAAGAGGAGATCAATGAATTGGGCATGCAGCTGAAGAAGTTACAAAAAGAACAAATTGAAAATCCCCATATAAACACCAAATTAGAAAGAGTGAAAATCAAAATAAAGACTAATAAAATTGAAATTAAGAAAATTATTGAACTAACAAATAAAACCAAGATTTGGTTTTATAAAAAAATAATAAAATTGACATACATTTGGGCAATTTGATTTAAAAAAAGAAAGAAGAAAACCAAATTACCATTATCAAAAATGAAAAGGGTGAACTAACCTCCAATGAGGAGGAAATTAAAACAATAATTAGAAATTATTTTGTACAACTGTATGCCCATAAATGACAATCTAAATGAGATGTACCATTTTAAAAAAAATGTTAACTGCCCAGAATAGCAAAAGAGGAACTTGAATACTTAAATAATCCCCTCTCAGGAAAAAAAATTGATCAAGGCATCAATGAACTCCCTAGGAAAAAATCTCCAGGGTCACATGGATTTACAAGTGAATTCTATCAATCAGTTAAAAAACAGTTAATTCCAATACTATATATACTATTTGTGAAAATTGGGGAAGAAGGAGTTCTACCAAATTCTTTTTATGATACATGTATAATCCTGATGCCTCAACCAGGAAGAACAAAAACAGAGAAAGAAAATTATAGACCAATTTCTCTAATGAATATAGATACAAAAATTTTAAATAAGTTATACACAAAAAGAATACAGCAACTTATCACGAGAATAACACATGATGCTCAAGTAGGATTTATACCAGGAATGCAGGGCTGGCTCAGTATTGGGAAAACTATTAGCATCATTGATTATATCAACAATAAATTAATAGAAACCACATGATTATCTCAATAAATGCAGAAAAACTTTTTTTAACAAAACATCCATTCCTAGAGCAAGCACTAGAGAGCATAGGAATAAATGGAACTTTCCATAAAATAATAGGCAGGATCTACCTAAATCATCAGCAAGCATTATTTGCAATAGGGATAAGCTAGATGCATTTCCAATAAGATCAGGGGTGAAACAAGGATGCCCATTATCACCACTTTATTCAATATGGTACTAGAAATGTTAACTGTTGCAATAAAAGAAGAAAAAGAAATTGAAGGAATTAGAATGGGCAAAGAAGAAACTAAGTTATCACTCTTTGCAGATAATATGATATGCCTTAGAGAATCCCAGAGAACCAAGTGAAAACTAGTTGAAATAATAAACAACTTTGGCAAAGTTGCAGGTTACAAAATAAACCCACATAAATCATTCTCATTTCTATATATACTAACAAAGCACAATAACAGATAGAAAGTGAAATCCCATTTAAAGTTAGTGCATATACTAATGAAATATTTGATAGTCTCTTTGCCAAAATAGTCGCAGGGACTATATACACACAACTACAAAACACTTTTTGCACAAATAAAGTCAGATCTAAATAACTGGAAAAACATCAGTTATTTGTGGGTAGGCTGAGCTACTATAATAAAAATGACAATTTAACTAAATTAATTTACTTATCCGGTGTCATTCCAATTAAACTACTAGATAATTACTTTCTAGAGTTATAAAACCCAATATCAAAATTTATCTGGAAGAACAAAAAGTCCAGAATATCAAGAGAATTAGTGAAAGAAATGCTAGGGAAGGTGACTTAGCCATACCAGATATTATCAAAAATGAAAAGGGTGAACTAACCTCCAATGAGGAGGAAATTAAAACAATAATTAGAAATTATTTTGCACAACTGTATGCCCATGAATTTGACAATCTAAATGAGATGTAACATTTTTAAAAAATGTTAACTACCCAGAATAGCAATTATAAAATGGCAGTCATCGAAACCATTTGGTACTGGCTATGAAACAGAGGGGTAGATCCATGGAATAAACTGAATATACAACGCACAGTAGTCAATGACTATAGCAGTCTATTGTTTGATAAACCCAAGGACCCCAATGTCTGGGATAAGAACTCACTGTTAGACAAAAAATGGTGGGAAAATTGGGAAAAAACTGTGGTAGAAACTGGACCTAGAACAATGTTTGACACTATATACCAGAATAAAGTCCAAATGGGCACACAATCTGGATATAAAGGATGATACTGTAAACAAACTATCAGTGCAAGGCATAGTTCATTTGTCAGATTCATGAAGAATAAGGAATTTATGACCAAACAAAATATACAGAACATAATGAAATGCAAAATGGATAACTTTCATTACCTCAAAATGAAAAGTTTTTCACAAAAAAAGTCAATGCAATCAAGATTAGGAGGGAAGCAGAAAACTGGGAAAGAATTTTTACAAGTAGTGTCTATGATAAAGACCTCATTTCTAAAATATATAGAGAACTGAGTCAAATTTATAAGAATACAAGTCATTCCCCAACTGACAAATATTCAAAGGATATGAACAGGCAGTTTTCAGAGGAAGAAATTAAAGCTATCTATAGTCATATGAAAAAATGCTCTAAATCACCATTGACTAGAGAGGTGCAAATCAAAACAACTCTGAGGTACCACATCACACCTATCAGATTGGCTAACATGACAAAACAGGAAGATGATAAATGTTGGAGAAGATGTGGGAGAGTTGGAACACTAATTCATTGTTGGTGGAACTGTGAGCTGATCCAACCATTCTGGAGAGTAATTTGGAACTATGCCCCAAAGGGCTATAAAAGTGGGCATACCCTTTAACCCAACAACACCACTTCTAGGGCTGTATCCCAAGGAGACGATAAAAATATGAAAAGAACTCACACATACACAAATATTTATAACAGTTCTTTTTGTGGAGGCCAAGAGCTGGAAATCAAGGTAATTTCCATCAACTGGAGAATAGCTGAACAAGTTGTGGTATATGAATTTAATGGAATACTATTGTGCTATAAGAAATGATGTACAGGAGGACTTCAGAAAAACCTTCAAAGACTTATATGAATTGATGCTGAGTGAAGTGACCAGAAACAGGAGAACATTATATACAGTGACACCCACAGAGTGTATAGGGGGAGAGGGGTGGGGGGCTGTTTTTCATGGACTCAGGCCTTCACAGCAATGCAAGGATGTAAAACATTTCCAGAGGACTCGTGATGCAAAATGCCATCCACATCCAGAAAAAGTACTATGGAAAAAACACAGAATGAAGCAGACTATTTTCTCTTTTGTCATACTTTGTTTTCTCATGATTTCTCCCATTCATTTTAATTCTTAAGTGCAACATGGCTAATGTGAAAATGTTTTTAATAGAATTCATCTGTTGAACCCATATAAGATTGCATGCTGTCCTGGGATGGGGGAGAGAGGTGGAGAAAATTTGAAACTTATGGAACTGATTGTTAAAATCTGAAAACAAATAAATTTTGAGAAAAATCTGAAAAAAAGAAATACTCTCCTGCAATGACAATAACAAGAGAAATCATATAATTATATCAATATACACAGAAAAAAACTTTGAAAAAATACAAATCCCACTCTATTAAAAAAAAAATTAGAAAGCATAAGAAGCAATGGAGCCTTTCTTTCACTGATTAGTAGAATCTAAATCCAAGAGAAAGTATTATTTTAACAGGGATAAATTTGAAGTCTTACCAATAATATCATGACGGAAACAAGTATAGCAATTATCATCACGACTGTTTGACATTGTACTAGAAATGCCAGTTATAATAATGAAGAAATTAAATGAGACAATGAGGAAGCAACACTACCACTGCTTGTGGATGATAAGATAGCATGATTAGAGAACCAAGAGAATCAACTGAAAAACTAGTTGAAAAATTACCAATCTCAGAAAAGTCAAAGGATATCAAATAAAACCACGTGAATCACAGTATTTCCAAATACTACCAACAAAATTCAACATGGAGACACAAGGAGAAACTACATTTAAATCAACTGCAGACAATATAAAATATCTCAAAGTCTGCCTTCTCAGACTAGCAAAACCACTGCAAAATGCTTTACATAGAAATAAAGACAGATCTAAACTGAAGAAATATTTATTGGCATAGGTAGGTTGAGTCAATACAATAAAAAAATAACAATTCTACCTAAATTAATTTACTTATTCAGTGTCAAAACAATTAAACCACCAAAGAATTATTTTCCAGAACTAGAAAAAATAGTAACAAAACACATCTGGAAGGACAAAAGGCAAAGTATATCAAGGGCATCAATGAAAAAAAACTGAAAGAATGTGGCTTAGAAGTACCAGATCTCAAATGAAAATACAAAGCAGTAATCATCAAAACAATCTAGAACTGACTAAGAAATGGTGATGTATCAGTGGAACAGATTAGGTACACCAGACACAGTAGGGCTAGAGGCTATCAGCTATTCAGGACTTTCCTTTACATTTCTCTCTGGAACTGCACTGATGCCCCATGGGCTAAAGCTATTCTTTATTTAATTTTAATTTGTAGAATATTAGTACAATAAAAAAGGATGATTGTATGTGGAGCAGTAAATCTACAATGTACAACTTACTATTCCCTTCAAACATACACGATTGTCATGTAAATTTCCTTTTTCCCCTTTTTGTCTTCCCCCAAGACCTAGAGATGGCTACCATTAGACACAAAGATAGATAGATAGATAGAGATAGATAGATAAACAGACAGACAGATAGAAATGTGTACATGTATGTATGTCCATATATGCATGTGAATGTACATATGTGTATATATAGATACATATACAGATGTAAATATAGTCAAATTCTTATATACTTCTATTTATCAGTTGTCCTATATGGTTAATTTAGATGTTTATGATAGACAAAACAACTTATTTGCTCAAAGTCGTTATTCAAACAACATTATTGTTACTGGATGTTCTCTTGGGTCTGCTCATTTCTCTTCATTATTTTGGGGCTAGTCTCTCCATGTTTTTATAAAATCACTGGGCTCATCATTTCTTAGAGCACAGTAATATTCCATCACAATCATATACCACAATCTCTTTCCCAATGGATGGGCCTACCTGTAATTTCCAGTTCTTTGCCACCACAACAAGCTGCTATAAACATTTTAGAGGGTTTTTTCTTATTTTTCCCTAATCATCTCTGGAAATAAAACTTGATGATCCAGACTACCTCCAATCCCATTTACCATTTCTGAGCAGGAAAAACATTCCTTCAGTTCAGACTAGGGAGGAGAGGAAAAAAAAGTGATAGAATAGGGAGGAGAGTGTTTGGTTGCAGCCCACTTACTTTCCCTCCCTATTTCACAACCACTCACTTAGATATATTAAATGGAAAATAACATAAGGAGCGCCTTAGGTCCATCTCTCCCCCATTTCGTATGCAAAATGTACACAATCTTGCCACCTCTTTTCTATATGCATCTCCATCTCATCCCTTCCACACATAGCAACTGAAATCCTAGATCTCATAAAAATGAACGTGGTTTCCAGGCAACAACAGTTACTAACAGGGGTAAGGAGAAGTTTAAAAAATAGTAATCTGGTGTTTGATAAATCCAAAGATCCAAATGATCTCAGCAGGAACTATCATCTCATAAGAGTTGCTTGAAAGAAAACTGGAAAGAAGTTTGGCCAAAACTAGGTATAGACCAAGAGCTCACACTGTAAATGAAAAGCAGGGCAAAATGAATAAATGATTTAGACAAAAAGAGGGATATCATAAGTAAATTATAGGAACATGGCCAAATGTACTTGTGTGATCTATGAATAAGAAAAGAGTTTATGACCAAACAAGAGATAAAAACATTTACAGGAAGTAAAATAGATAATTTTGATTACCTGAAATTTAAAAAAAAAAGTTTTCACAAACAACTCTAATGAAGCCAAAATTAGAAAGAAAACAGGAAACTGAAGGCAAATTACCTCACATTTCTCTTATACAGACCCCATTTCTCAAATATATAAGGAATTGAGCCAAGTCTATAAAATAAAGAGCTAATTTCAAGATGATATGAATATGTTCTAAGAAGAAAAGATATGAACACCAAGTACATAAACTCTCAGTTTTCAGAATAAGAAATCAAAGTTATCACTAGTCACATGAATACTGCTCTAAATCACCAATGAGTAAGGAAATGCAAATAAAATATTCTGAGATACCAACTCACACATATCAGATTGGCTAACAAGGCAGAAAAGGAAAATGAGAAGTGCTTGAAGGGTATGGAAAAAATGGGACAGGGACACTAATACACTGAGTTGTGAAGTAATACAACCATCCTGGAGAGCAATATGCTATAAAACTGTACACTTTTTGATCCAACAATACCACTACTAAGTCCATATAACAGAGATCGTAAAAGAGAGCAAAGGACTCACATGTACAAAATAATTATAGAAGTTCTTTCTGTGGTGGCAAAGAATTGGAAATTGAGAGGATGCCTATCAATTAGGAAATGACTGAACAAGTTGTGGTATATAAACGCAATAGAATACTTTTGTGCTATAAGAAACAGTGGGCAGGCAGATTTCAGAAAAATCTGGAAAGGCTTAGATGAACTGATGTTGAGCGAAGTGAGAAGAATCAGAACACTGTACAAAACAAAATTAGTTAGCTCTTCTTAGCAAGACAATAATCCAAGACAATTCAGAAAGACTAGTGATGGAATATGCTATCCACATCTAGAAAAGGAACTAGAAAATATGAATGCAGATCAAAGCATACTATTTTCACTTTTTTTGTTTTATTTTCTTTCCTGTGTTATTTTTTCCTTTTTTTCTGATTCTTCTTTTACAATATGAGTAATGTGGAAATGTGTTTGGCATGATTTACATATCAGACTGCTTACTGTCTCGGTGAGGGGTAAGGGGAGCAGAAGCAGGGAGGGAGAAAAAAATTGGAACTCAAAATTTTATAGAAGTGAACACTGAAAACTTCTTTACATGTAGTTGAAAAAAATAAAATACTATTTTAAAAGCCGCCCCTTCCCGACCCCATTCCAATAAAAATCACTAGAGAACTGAGATTAAATCACTTGCTTATTGTAAGCTAGTTATTCGCTAGAGACAGGAGTTGAACTCAAGAATTTCTGACTCCTTCACTCCCAAACCAAATCTATTTCTCTTTCTATGGATTTTGCTATGATGACATAGCTGCTTTTTGATGATGCAACTAACCTTATTACCTACAGCCTTTTTACCCTGGAACAACCCTACAGCTCTATCCTCTCATTGGTAAGTTCGTCCTGGGGTTTCCATTTTGGGGAGGAGGAGGAGGTCCAGGCTACTGTATGTCATTACAATTATCACCAACACATAAGCGTCACACCCTGTTTTTTTCACTCCAAAAATTGGTTTATAACCTTTCATCATGTCACATGGTATAATTCTGTCAGCAATGTATTCACCATTGCACTTTACAAGCCAAGAATTCCCATTGAACATTCATTGTCACTATATTCCTGAAAGGCAACTTATGTGGTTTGTTTAGAGCACTGCAGTACTAAGAGTATTGTCATTCAACCCAATGAAGAGTCTAGGTGCAAGGAGAGCCATGGGCAGGCAAAGCTGCCAGGACTAAGTCATGATATAGTAAGACTTGCATCTTTCCAAGTTTAGCATATATTCCTGAGTATTCCATGCAACCATAATGTTGTACCAAAGATACTTTAGTAATATAAGTAATGCCAGATCAATTTTTAAAGCTTCACACTATCAATGCACCCTACTATTTTTGCAAATATAAGGAAAAAAATGTTTTGATTATGCAGTGAAAAGGTACACTTCATACCTGCCAGATTTCACCACTATGTACCTGCGTGGGCACCTCCTCACCACCGTGATCCACTCGTTTCAGTTCCCTTTGTTTGCTGTCTTCTCTCAAATAAAATATATTCCTTCAAGGTAGGGATTGTCTCTTTCTTCTGTTGTTGTTTCTCTTGGTAGCCCCAAAGTTTAGCATAGAAGGATCCTAGCACATAAGCATTTAATAAATTCCTGTTACTCTACTATAAAGTGTAATTTGATACAGATTAGAAAATTGTTAAAAAGTATAGCTATGAAAATATGCTATATTGGAAATAATCATCATTAAAATGGAAGTGTAAAATATAATTGAGAGAAGGACATCAATAGGAAATTACAGCAACATCCTCACAACACAATTTGTCCCCAAAATATAAATGATCATGCTATATGATGATGGGGTTGGGTGGGATTTGTTAACTGTCTTTATGTATTGAAGGAGGAATTAAATCATATCTCCTTGGCCTGGGCTGTTGGAACTAAGCAGAAATGCTGAAATTCTCAAGACAGATTTAAGATTGATCTGGAGAAAATCTATCTAACGTGTAGACCGATCCAAAAATGCATTATCTAGAATGCATTGCCTCAGTGGGGAGTGGGTTTCTTTCAAAACCTTCAAATAATGCCTGGACGGTCACCATTTAGATGTGTCCTTGTGGGGATTACTTTTTCTGATGTGATTTGAAGTAGGTGATTATTATATTCCCTTCTAACCCCAAGATTCTCTGATTCCATATTTTTTGCTTTGTTTTATCTAGTTTTGTCTTCACTTTTCCTAAAGCATTTGGTTAGATGATCTTAAAATTTGAGGATTTATTTATTAAAGAAGCAGGCTTCTCCACTGATGACAAGATAATTGCTGTAGAAAAAATACTCTGTTAGAATGAAGTACTTACTACACTGAAGGTGTTACTATTTGACAATAAGTAAAATATTGAACCAATGTCTAAAATTGTATACATCAAATGCAGGTTATTTATTAAGTATTTCTTTTATTAAGTGTTTATATTAACATGGTAGAAGAAGGAATAGAGAAGGAAAGTAGGATGCAAGAAATGTTGCAGAGGTGAAATTGAGTCAGCCTTATAATTGATTGACTTTAAGAAATGAACTGTCAGCTAAGGAACCAAACAGCATAGCTAACACTTCCACAACAGTTTAAGGATGGCAGAACATTTCATAAGTGTGATTTCACTTATCCTCACATCAACTCTGGAAAGAAGGTGCTATTATATTCCTATTTTACAAATGAAGAAACTAAAGCAGAAGTCCACACAGCTAGTGATAAATGAAATCTTCTTCAAATTTAGGAAACTGTTACCTGAATGCTAGATGTCTATTTATATAGATTCCTGAGACTTTTCTATAGCTAAATACCATTTACCCAAAGCTGACAGTTCTTTAGAACAGCAAACTCTGTTAGCTCTGTGTAAATACTTATGAAATCCTCTGCACATCAGTGTCATCCGAGACAATTCTACAGGGTCCCTTACACTTCCTGTTCAAGACGCCATCATATTTTTAGATCTTTAAGTTGTCATGATTCTTTCCATCTCAGCAGCCCTTGGAGAGGACCTTCAATGTTACTCCTCACTCTGTGATGATCTTCCTGTTCTCCCTCCAAGTTTTAGAGCACATGGTTGAAGGGCATAATGGACAGAACTACAGTTTTGGAGTCAGGAAGATCTATTTGAGACCTTTTTCATACACTTGTTGCTGTGCAACTCCAACCAAGTCACTTAACCTCTTTCAATCTCAGCTTCCTCACTGGATCAAATGAAGATAATGAAAGTACTTACCTCACAAGATTATTAAGACTAAAATTCAATATTCTAAAGAACTTTGTAAACTTTAGAGTACGTAGAAAAATTATACTTAAAGTGTGTTCTCCCCTCCTTTTCATTACCAATCCATTACCTTCTTACTAAGCTAACTTAAAATAGTAAGAAACACAGAAATATTCAATAAATGCCTCATGTGGGTATAGACTGAAAGAGATGTAAAATTTAGGCAGCATTGCATTTCTTTGCCTCAAGGAGCTTGTAATTTAGTTGGGAAATAAGATAGCAACACAGAAAGTCTTAGAGTACAGTGGCTGCCTAACTTTTATGTTGTTAATAGCCAGCACAGTGCGCTGGCACATTGTAATTGCTTCATATGCAGTTGTTCGTTGATTGCTCTATTGAAGTGGGTACTCCCTCAAATAGTAAAGAGAGAAACCTAACAATTTCTATGGATGCCAATGCCAAACTCATCCTGTAGTAATCACATCTATGTCATCTTACAAATTCTCCACTTGGTGTCTACTCCACATGATGAGGATCTTTCTCTTAGACTTAAAATTCATGTGCTTACTAATGAAGAACACATCTATTTGCTTAGCTTTGATATGGATGCTACCAATGTGGAACAAACCACATGATCACTTCCCTAATATCATGTGTTTTCACAGAATCAAGGAAAAAACGTTGAATGAGGTCCCAGTGGCTGGCAAATCTAGTCCATATCTAAAAAAGCATTCCTTTTCTCAAATATTCTGAAAGTTATAACTCTCTTGTCCCAATATCTTGATTTCTCTTGAGGATCATTTCCCTATGAGCCATTTCTTTCTGTCTTTACTACAGTGTTATTCATTTTGGCAGAGAAAACAAGGAAATGAAAATTGAAATTTTGATCCTCCTTTCTCCTTGAGCCTCTTTGATGATGTTATTTTTATTCTGTTGCCCTCTCATTTAATATCAATTCATCCAGAGGTTTGTTTTATTGTAAAGGAATTCCAAAAACAAGCTATATGAAACTGTGGAATACAGATATATATATATATATGTATATATGCATATATATGTGTGTGTATGTATATACACATCTATACACATATGTGTATGTGTACATGTTACATGTTATGAATATTCATAGCACATTTCTTTTGGCCTCACTGTTGTCAGAGGATGAATGTAGTAAAATGGAAAGAATACACTGAGTTTGGAGTCAGAATAATTGGTTCCATGTACTGTCTCTACTGATCATAACCTGTGTGGTATCTTGGAAAAGTGATTTAATCTCCCTGTGCCTCAGTAGCCTCACATGTAAAATAAGGGGGATTGACTAGGTGATCTCTCAAGTCCTTTCTAGTTCTAAATTGATGATTCCATGATATTTCACATTTAAAAACACTGAACAGCCTCTCTACTATCAACACAATTCATTTTTTTGAATTCTAGAAAGTCTTTCCAATCTTTGAGAAAAATATTAGCCTTGACACACTTTACTTCTTATTCTCCATTATACTGAGAGACGATATTGACAGTGCAGCCACTAGATTCAGGGTAATTTTGTTTCTAAGATCATATATTTAGAAAGATTTTGGAACTTATTTAGTCTATATCTATATTTAATCTATATCTCCCATTTTATAAGTGTAGTAGCTAAGTCATTGATTATCTAAAATCACACAAAAAATAGAAAGCAGAATTAAAACTCAGGCTCTCAGGTTCTGAATTTGAGGTTCTTTCTACTATAGCACAGTTCGTTTAAACATGAGTGACCTGTTTTAAAATTATTTGTTGATTCTGAGTAGGTTTAGATAATATATGATTTCTCTTCAAATTCAAATATTTTGTGATTTTAGGAATAAAACATATATTCAGTCAGTGGTAATCAGGAACTACAGAAGGGGTAAGAATTGAAGTAGGGATACCTATGTGAAGATAATTTTAATAATCCAAGTATGTCGTAATAAAGACCTATATTAGTGTGGTAGAAGAGGTAATAGAAAAGAAAGATGGGATGCAGGAAGTGTTGCAGTGGTGAAATTACGTTAAAGAAATGAAATGTCAGCCAAGAAACTAAACAAAATAGCTACCACTTCCACAGTAGTTTAAGAATGGAAAATCATTTCATAAGCGTGATTTCCTTTATCCTCACATCAACCCTGGAAGGTAGGTGCCATTATATCCCCATTTTACAGAAGAAGAAACTGAGGCAGAAATTACATGGCTAATGGAAGTTCACACAGCTAGTAAATGTATGAGGCAGGATTTGACTTCAGGTCTTTCTGACTCTGGGTTCAACACTTTATCTTCTGTACATCTATCTGCCTAGATCAAAGATAATTCCAAGATTATAAACACTAGGACTTTCAAATACTGTTGCTATAGACAGAAATATTGAAGTTTTGAAATCTTTCTATAGAAAGAGGGAACAAAAGTTTAGGAAACTATTTGATGTTTGATGTGGAAAAAGTAATGAACCAACTGATACCCCCTGCTAATTGTGATAGGTTTGTTTTTTTCCTTTACAATTTTTCAAGCCTTCTTCAGCACTTGATTGATTAAGGGGGTTTTGAAATTCTTGATATTGTTTACTGGTTATTTGAGAATATAATAGCCCTGTAAAACCCTCGGAGTGATCAGGGGCTTGGTTCATGTGAGCACTATGAAGAAATTAGACAAAAGAGTTTTGTTCGGCTGAATTTACTCAGTTTATTACCAACGTATTCTTGTTTAATATCCTTCTCATGCTACAACTGAGCAAATCTCTTTTTTAAAAATGTTGATTGATGGGTGAGTGCCACATTTTCCCCATTATCATGCCTAAACTACCAGACCACTAACCTAAGTTAGAAGTATTCCTGACACTTGATTTCTAATGTTCCAAATTTGAAGATCTGATGGGATAGCCAGAAGATGTCCCATAAATAATTGAAGACATTAGTTCTGAGCTCAGAAGATATCAGGAGGAAAAATAAAGATTTAATATTTTTGCACTGAGTATTAGTTGAAATGGAATGAGCAAGATTGTCAATGGAGAGAGTTAAAATCTAGAATGCTAAAGGGAAAATAATAGAAAATGAGTTCATTTTACCTTAATTTGAAAAGAGTTTTTTAAATGAATGTAACTCAAAACCTTGAGATATGTGGCAATAGGTAATAAGAATAGTATGTCAATAAATCTATGATGCATAAGTTTGAATGATAACTGAACAAAACCTACAGCATAAGTACCAAGCACTAAGCTAGGGGATGGAGGGAGGGGAGGAAGACCTGTCTTCCCCTTCCCTTTTCATCCCTGTGGCTCTGAGGATGGGCTTGAGGCTTTGGCATGTTTTATCTGTCCTTTTCAGTTCTAGACACAGGAGGTGAAATCCCTAAACCATGGAACTCAAACCATGGCAACCTTGGAGCCAGGATCAAAGGACACCATATTGCAGCCAGCCTTTGAGGAAATCCCTGAGAACATAGGGTACCTGGATACCAGCCCAGAAGTTACATTCCCTGCCAGTTCCTTTTGGAATTGGAACTTTGTGAAACTATGCTATAGAGAAACTGAGTTACACTGTGAATCTAATCCTATCCCCTCCCCAGACTGAGAGGGGTATAGGGAGAATTACGTCTCGAGGTGTGTGTGGGGATATTTGTCTATTTATAGATGAGGGTAATTATGCCCCCTGGTATTAGGAGGTATCAGATGAATTCTTACTTCTCTTTGAAGTAAAACATACTTTTGTAAATGCTAACCTGATACTTAGATGACCAAATGAATGTGGGTACTAGGGATCCCCTTAAATTGATAAAACATAATCAATGAGGGCTGGAGACAATGGCAGATAATAGACACCCTAGTGAAATGCAGCATTCCTGACTCATAGGCAATAGAGTTCAAAGACCCACTGGTGCAATAAAATGATGAAAACTGAATTTCATCATATTGGAGCCAAGCATTAGAGTTTTATTGGAACACACTGAAATGTAGTTTCTGTGTTATAATAACCTTTAGAAATAGAAACAAATATAACTTGTCAAATTTTCTCTGAGCATAAGATATATTTTAAGGATTAATGAAAGAGTACAATAGTTATTTTGATACAATATGTAAAAGAAACTTTATGATCATGCTTGCCTAAGTGACTTTTTTGTAGAAGTGTATGTGTGTTAGGGAGGTGGAAGGGTATAAGAGGATATGGGTGACAAAAGTTAAAGGCCAGTGTGAGACTCAAAACACCTTGAGCCAACAACTCATCACAAGTTCACAGCACATGCTGTGTTCTTCACCTTGATCTCCATGAGATTCCCTGGTTATTGGACCTTGGCTGAATTTATTGACATTGAACTGGCATAGCTACTCATTAATGATCACCTTTGGACTTTGTTTATGCCTCAGGATATCTTGCTCCTGTCTCCTAGCTAGTGACCACAGAGCAGTAAGACCTTGATTCTACCTTAGTCCCTCCTGAACTTTAAGTACTTATCTTTTATCAAAAGTAGCATAAATTTATCTCAAGTATAAACTCACGAAATAAACAACTTTCAGATCTCTGATGATTTCTTGTAATATAATTGTTTGTTTTTCACATCTCTGAAAATGTTTTAAAATAAATTATTTCCTGTATTTAAAGTAGTTCATGACCAAAACCAAAAATGCCAAATAATTAAGTACAGAATTAATTATATCCCTCTTCACCAAAATTCTTTATTTCTGCTGAGAGCACCATCATTTTTCCACTCTCAAGACCTGGTTGCACTTTCAATTTCTCACTCTCTCTCATCCCACATATCCAATAATTTTCCTTTTTTTATATTTCTACCTTCACAGTATTTCATGCATTCTACTGTCTTCCTATTCATAATCACCATCTTAGTTTAAACATTTATGATCTCTCACCTAGACTGTTGCAATGGCTTCCTACTTGGTAGGAAGTTTCTCCCCACATCAATAAATTTTCCCCAACAATATCAGTGATTTTCCTTAAACAGAGATCTAAGCATATTAGTTAGCTATTTAATAAATGCCATTTGTTCCCTACAGTCTGTAGGATAAAATTTAAACTCTTCAGGTTTTAATAAGCATAATACTTAATAAGGGAAAAGATTTGGATTCCATTTTCTAAGAATTGTCATTAAAATTAAACTGACCTCTTGATACTAAATATATATTTTCCCCTGTTCATCACACTGGATTTTTAATTGAACTAAGTTATGCTTTTAGTCTACTTAATAACAAAGAAAAGGTTTATCAATGGTAGATATTTGTATGAACACACATATATACACACACGCACCAAAAGATTGGACCAGATTTATGATTTCATGTTTCTTTTATATATGTAAGGATTTTATACCCTTTGTACCAATACATCTCAACACTTTATATAAACTTAGATAGGTAGACAGTTGCCTGGAATAATAAAAGATTAAGCAATTTTCCAGGGTAACGCAGTCATTATAATCAGAGGCCAAATTTATATCTATGGTCTTTCTGACTCTGAAGCCAGTTCTCTATCCACTATGTCACTATGAATGGAAATTCATATATATATATATATATATATGTTGATAGATAGATAATCTAGTTAGACTTCTAGATCTAATAAGACCTCTGTCTGTCATCTACTTATTTATCCATCTATCTATCTACACATATGCATATGAATGAAAGGTTGGTGGTTGTTGTCCTTCATCTTCAAAGAGGACCAAAATGACATCACCATTGTAAAGTGAAATTTCTGTGTGTCCAACTGCAGCTGATCAGACCAACATGAGTTTGGAATGCTCTACCACATGTTGGGCACAGATAATCCATGTGAATATTTGGGGTGAATATCCCAAATTTGCTCATCCTGCATTTACTTTATGCTGTCTCAATTCTGCTTTGCTCAAAGAGCACAGCACCTTTTCTTATGAGGGCACACCATGCTGAACAGTCCTGTGCCAGTGTCTCCCATGTTGCACAGTCAAATCCAAAGTTCTTGAGAAAGACCTTGAGAGCATCCTTGTATTGCTTGTTCTGGCCATCATGGTATCGCCTGCCCCATGCAAATTCTCCGTAAAATAGTCTTTTTGGCAAGCATACATTTGCCATTCAAACAACATGGCCAGCCCATTGAAGTTGCACTCTCTGAAGCATAGTTTGAATACTTGGGAGTTCAGCTTGAGCAAGGACTTCAGTGTCTGGTACCTTTTCCTGCCAGATGATCTTCAGAATCTTCCAAATACAATTCAAAAGGAAATGATTCAATTTCCTGGCATGGCATGGTAGACTGTCTATGTTTCACAGGCATACAACAATGAGGTCAGCACAACAGCTCTGTAGACCTTCAATTTGGTAGTCAGTCTAATACCTCCTCTCTACTAAACTTTTCTTTGGAGCCTCCCAAACACTGAGTTAGCTCTGGCAATGCGTGCATCAACCTCATTGTAAACGTGTACCTCCCTGGAAAGTACACTACCAATGTAAGTGAACTTATCCACAGCATTCAAAACTTCTCCATTTGTTGTAATTGATGGCTCCACATATGAATGGTGTGGTGGTGGCTGATGTAGCACCTGTGTTTTTTTGGTGTTAATTATTAGTTCAAAATTAGCACAGGCGGCAGAGATTTGATCCATACTTTGTTGCATTTCAGCTTCAAAGACTGCATTGAGTACACGATCATTTGCAAACAGAAAATCCTGCACCAACACTTGCTCCACTTTGATCTTGGCTTGTGGCCTTTTCAAATGGAAGAACTTACCATCAGTATGGTAGCTGACCTTCATGCCGTGTTCATCCTCGTTGAAAACATTTGCCAGCATGGCTGAAAACATCACACTAAAAAGCATGGGAGCAAGCACACAGCCCTGTTTCACCCTATTGGTGACTAGAAAGGCATGAGAGCTTTTCTTTGTCCATTATCCAGAACCCAAATAAACATGCCATCATGAAATTGACATACAATATTGATGAACTTCTCAGGGGCAACTAAATTTTGACATAATTTTCCATAAGCCCTCAGGACTAACAGCGTCAAAGGCCTTGGTCCGATCTACAAACATTGTGTACAGACCTCTGTTCTGCTCCTGGCATTTCTCCTGGAGTTGTCGGGCAGCAAACACCATATCGACTGTTCCTCAGCCCTTTCTGAAGCCACACTGACTCTCAGGTATATGACTATCTTCCAGGTGAAGGATCAGTCTTTTAAGGAGGACTCTAGCAAGAATTTTGCCAGCAATAACTAAGAGAGAGATCCCCCTGTGATTGTCACAGGACAGCCTATTCCCTTTACCCTTATAGAGATGGACAATGGAGGCATCCTTGAACTCCTGGGGCATAATTTCCTCTTGTCAAATAACCTGGAAAATTTCAGTTAACTTTTGTATAAACAATGGACCCCCTACCTTGTAAATCTCAGCTGGAATAGAATCAGCACAAGGTGCTTTGCCACATGAAAGGAGCCTAATTGAGCCTAATGAATGAAAGGTAGATAGATAATAGATAGACATAGCTAGTCCATTATCTCTATAGATGATCTATTTGGTTAATTATCAATCTACCTATCTTTTCCCCTTGGTGAAAAATGAATGATATCTTTATGTGGATATAAAATTTACTAAACCATTATAAATGATAAACAGAAATATTCAATATACCTGAAATACTCAAAGGTGTAGGACTAGACCAAAAAAGGCAATGCAGTCATTTTCTCTGATTCAAAGGATTTCTCACATTTATCCGTTCATCTTGTTTTACTTTTTTATATTAGAGAGACTAATGCAAATAAAAACAAACTAATTCAAGTCACCTGATTTGAGGCATACATGAACTTCCTTTATAGACAATTCAGTACACATCTGCAAATATTCTGTGTTTTTTTCTTCAAAAACCTTGAAATGATACCTTTCTCAATTTATTTTCTTTTTATACTTGGAAATTAACAGCTTTTGAAAGTTGTCAGTAAAGGCTATTTTTACATTACATTTTGGATGATATATCAAAACTTAGACATTTTGGAGCAATATTTGGGAAGGAAAAGAAAGTCAAAGAAACAGTGGGATATGCTAGCCCCAAAGAAAGGAATAATTTTACCCTATTAAATGTGAAATGAAATATTCATGAAAGAATAGATTTGAATTTTATGAAAAAGGACAAAAGTCAAACTCTTTCCCTTCTACCTGCCTTATAGAAAAGAGGAGGTTAGTAAAGAAGTTATCTAATCAAAAGGAAAACTCTAGGCTGGAATCCAAGTTTTCAGTGGTTGGCTGGTATAGCTATAACCTGGACAAAGCATTTCTTTATAAAAAGTCTCATTTCTCATTTTCAGAGACCAAGTATATTTTGTCTATATCACACCAAAAATTCTCCTGAAAATTGATAAGAGCAAGAATAAAGTGGGTGTCTTTTTTGATGTTATGACATCTTGCATTTTCAGAACAAGTTATCTCAAAATTAGAAAAAAAAACATTAGACATTCTGACCATATAATTTTGAAGCAATGTTGGCTTATACTTTAGCTTACATTTATTTTCTTTTTTACTACAAAAAAATCACAGATGTTAAAAAATTATATGAACTAATTTTGTCCAGCATTTCAGTTTGTTATCTAAGTACTGTTGTTAAGTAACTCCTAAAAAATTTTTAAAATATTTATTATAATGTGTGAAATTATATTAAAGCTTATTTTTAAATGTGGGTATATTAAAACAATAAAAATTGTATTTTAATTTAATCTTGACTTTTTTTCCCTGGGATCTAGTCCTCCAATCCATTGTCCATGAACTTATCACCCTTGTCCTGCTTCATTTACTAAAGTATTAAAGTTATTTTGGAAATGCAGTGTGGAAAGGAAGGAGATTAAGCCTGTCTGTTGAGGACAGGGAAATTATGAAAGTGGGGAAAACCACGAGTAGATTTGTACTGCTTCTACAAGGATATGTCTAAAAAAACAAACAAACAAACAAACAAACAAAAAACCCCTAGTTTTTGGATGTTGTAGCGACCAGTTTGAATCTGCTATACACTTAAATGTTTTGTTCAGAAATAAATTTCACTGGAAAAAAATAGCAGACAGTTGCTAGAGCTGCTATCACCATAGTTGGTTTTTCAAACAATAAAAATGCTATATTTATGAGATCGTGTTATTCTGTTATCTCATGCTAGCTTTTCAACTCAAGTCTAATCATCTCTCTGGGTTTCATTTTTCTCATCTGAAAAACAGGGGTCTTTAAATATCTATATTAACTACCTCATATACCGATTGTGAGACTCAAATAAGATAATGTATATGAAAATGCTACTAAAGTGTGATATATAAACTATAATTATTTTTAATTAAGAATGTTGTTATTTAGTATGGTTTGTATGCTTTATGTAGTCTATAGCATAAGAATCCAATCATACATGATTGTTCACCTGTATAACTACCCTAGATTCAGAGATGTTAAGTGACTACTTGTCCATGATCACACAATTAATCAGAGGCAAGATTTGAACTTGTGTGTTCCTGTCTCCAAGTCCTGCAATCTATCTAGTACACCAAGTTGCCTTTCAATTCTCTTCAAATATTGTATCTAATCCATTTCTTCATATGATGGTTGCATAATTCCTTGAATAAGGTATAAGGTAAATATGTATCTGATATGTTATGAAAAGAAAATAAATCTACCACTTGCTGCATTTAATGTACAGCATGGCAATATCCAGTATTTCAAATATGACTTTGAATTCCATACATCAATGAACTGATGAAAAGCTCTATAAATTAAAGGTAGATAATATTTAGTAACATGTACACTATGTATTATATTGGCATACAGCGGTCTCTGGAACCCTTTTAGGTAGTAAAGGTATAATAATAAATCGAGATGACTCACTAGATTATAAAAGAGATTAAAGTTTATTTACAGAGGCAATTCAACAAGGCCATTCTGCTATGAAATTTCATTCAGAAAATCTGTGTTCATGGAAAACACTAAGATATATGGTTTTTCTCTCAAATCTGTTACCTGTAGTCATGTCTATATGCCATCCCCAAAAATTTATTGCTTTGGAATTAATTCTTTAACAAATACAACCAAAAATGCAACCAAAACAGAAAAAGTCTTAAGTTACATGATTTTATTTCACTCAACGTTGACTATTATTTCTATATACACATATGACTATGTTACGTATACACACAGTCAATGATAGTCAGCAACCGTGTTAAATGCCTGCTCTGTGCCAGGCACTGCGAAATGCAGAGCATACAAATACAATTAAAAACAAAGACAGTTCCTGATCTCTCTGAGCTTGCAATCTAATGAGAAGACAATACACAAAAGAAAGTTGTAAAAGGAGAGAGGTAGAAAGAAGGGGACATGATGGAGCCTAAAGAAGTTAAAAAAAGAGTGCAGCTGGTGGGAAATGTGGAGGAAACTGCTGACCTCTCTCCTTTAATGGAACCAATGGCCAAGACCCTCTAATCAGAAGGTGAGGTATGAATATTAGGTAGATTCAATCTTGCAGGATAATTATGAGTCTTCTCTCTCTCTCTCTCTCTCTCTCTCTCTCTCTCTCTATATATATATATATATATTTATATGTATATATAAACTATATATACATATATAAATGTGTATCTCTCCATGTGTGTCTGTGAGTGTGTGTATGTATATATATGTATGTTTATATAATACATATGTATGTATATATCTATTTGTGTGTATATATGAATATGCAAGCATATGTATACTTGTATAAATACACAAAAATATACATATATATGTGTGTATATAAATATATACATTCATATTTAGCAAAAATCTATTCTGGTTAACTCCTGATCATTGGGGTTACTATCTTTTAACTTCCAGAAAACAAATTATTCCCAACATGCTCTGCAGGCATTTCTGCCAGTGGAAGTAACCATGGTGTAGCTTCTGGTACCAGCTGATTTTTCCCTTTTTGAAAATAGAAAGCTAGTATAAGTCACATTGTAAGGTCCCTAACGCTAAGAGTCTGAAGTTTTGTATCTGCTACTTACTAGTCTTTAGACCTTTGCAAAATCTCTATCCCTTTGAGTTTTGAGTCCTTTTCCTACAAAATGAGGTCTTTGGAGTGGATAAAGCCTCGATAATCTGTGACCCAAAGACCTTTCTTTTGGTCTTTATTCTGGAACAATTCCAAATCTAGATATGATTCATCTCTGCGGTCATGCCTGATTCTTGATTCCTGGATGTCATTTTGGCTTGACAATGAAAAAAAGAATATCAAGCTTTAATGCTAGATGAGATTAAATCAGTTTCCTTTATATTTTTAGATTATTTGACTCTAGAAGGAAAGAATGGAGGGAGAAACAAAAGTGCTTTTCTTCCAGGGAAATGTGGTATAACAAAGAGAATTGCATTTAGAATCAGAGGACTTGGGTTAAAATCCTGCTGGTCGGTCTGTTGGCTTTTGTCTTTCATTCTTTAAGAAGACCAAAATAGCATCACTACATTCAAGTTAGGTACTGTGCAACTGTGGCTGATTAGACCAATATAAGATTAGAAGGCTCTACCACAAGTTGGGCACAAATAGTTCGCATGAACCTTTTGAATAGAGATGTCTCTAATTTGTATATCTCGTTTTTTTTGAGCTGCTGCAATTCTGCTGTACTCATAGAATACTGTACCTTTTTTGATAATGGCATCAAATGATGATGGTCGCTTGTCAGGGTCTTCCATGTCATGAAACTGATTCTAAAGTTCTTCAGAAAAAGCTTGAGAGTGTCATTGTATTGCTTCTTTGCTTGCATTATGTGAGTTTCCCGTGAAGTCATCTTTTAGGCAAACATATATTTGCAGATCAAATCAATCAATACTTAAAGAAATTAATTCAGACTATTCATTGGAAGGTCAAATATTAAAACCAAACTTTAAATAATTTGGTCATATAATGAGAAGACATGACTACTGTCTTCAAACAACATAGTCAAACCATTGTGCTCTCTGCAGAGTGACCACAGATAAGTCATATAAACTTTTTGGAGCCTCATTTTCTAAATCTGTAAAATGAGGAGAATGGAATAGAAAATTTCTAAACTTTCTTCAGTTCTAAATCTTTGTGCTTATGATTCTTTCCCCAACTTCTTTTTCATTTCTTTAGTGTGAGCCAGACATTTTTCTGGGATAGATGGATACAGCACACACAGTATTTAAAAAGTCAGAACAAGCTTTTTGATGATAACATTAAAGGGAAAAAATTTAAAAAGCTATGAGAACTAAGTGATAAGTTAAAGTAGCTTCTAGATGACAGATAGTGCAAAAACAAGTATAAGTCTTAATGGAAGCTAATAGCTGACTATTGTAAGTTTAGTTTAAAGTTTTCAGATCTTCATGGTAGAAATGGATTGTTTTGTTGTGTGTTTTATTATCTCAGTCTATTATACATTCAGGGTACTCATAGCTAATGGATTTTTTATTTGTGGTCTGCCTGATATCCAAACAGGGTATGTACTTATCTCTTGTGAGGGCAAAGGGATGGAATGAATCACAGAATTTCAGAGCTGGAAGTCAAATCAATTAGAGAACATTTTTAAAGATGAGGAAACAAAAGTCCAGTGAGACAAAGTGCCTTCCTCTAAATCACACACCTAATTAGTAATGGAGCCTGAATTTGGAGCCTGGTGTCCAGACTCCTAGTTCAGTGCTCTTTTCATAATAAAAATAGTATGGCTTTAGAGTTCATGGAATTTCAAAGTGGGAAAATACCTCAGACAAGGGTTCACCCAGGTCTGTTTCACCACCTCCACTGAAGAGTGACTTTCTTCCTCTTTCCTCCTCCCAACACATTCCATACAATCTTTGATTACTGTAATGATTAGAAAGGTTGCCTTTGTTTTATGCCTAAAATTAACTTTCTCCTGTGCTCCAGATCAAATAGAATAGTTTGAACCACTCTTATATGTTTCAGCCCTTTAAATATATGAAATAAAGCTGATGTGATTCCCCTAAATCTTTTCTCTCCTGGGTTAAATAGCCCCAATTATTTCCACCAATCATTGTGTTTACTGTGTTGGCTTTTTTATTCCCCTTGCCATCTGGTCCACCCTCCCCTGGATTGCTCAATTTACTACCATTCTTACTAAAAGGTATTGACCAGAAATGATGAGGATGATGATGATGATAAGTAACATTTATATAGTGCTTACTACGTTCCAAGATCTGAGCTAAGTCCTTTATAATAACTATCTCATTGGATCCTCACAACAACCATGATAGGTGCTATTGTAATTCCCATTTTTCAGATTAGGAAACTGGCGAAAACATATGTTAAATGACTTGCCCAGAGTCACATAACTAATACGTATCTGAGGCTAGATTTGAACTTAGGTCTTCTCAACTACAGCCCAGCACTCTATCCATTGTACCACTTTGTTGCCCAATACTCAATACTAACAGACATGGTTTGACCATAACAGCGAATAGAAAGACTGCCATCTTTCTCATTTTGGACATATGGTCTGTACTTTTTAATTCGTCAATATAGGAAGCTCCCAGACAGTGAACTCCCTATGATTTGCAACTTTGAGACCTACAGAGCCTACTCAGGGGCCCCCTGAGAGAGATTTGCAAATAATTATATTAACATTTTGTATCAGAAACAGGACTTGAACCGAGACTTTATTTTTGTAGACTAGGATGTCACACCTATTAATATCGCATTAATTTTTTTGACTGTCATGTCACATTATTAATTCAGTGCAAGCAAGCAGGCTACTAAAACTCTCAGTATTTTCCCCCTAATTGTAACTGTGGTCTTGCAGCTCTATTAAATATTTGTAAAGCTAATTTTTGAGGACAGAATTTCCATCGTATTGGATTTGACACATTTTTTGAGAACTTTTTAGATCATCTGTCCTCCAACATGTTAGTTATCTTTTCTATCTTTTTATGTACAGACTTGATAGATGTGATATTTCTGCCTTCAGGGCCAGATATCTGGTACTTTTCAGGAGAAACATCTCTCTATATTGACACTGATATATTAATTGCCTGAGGTCAAGTGGGCTTGTATTCGAATCATACCTCTGTGTGACTCATGAGCTAATTATTGAACTTCTTTGATCTTTGGTTTCATATTTGTGTGTGTGTGTGTGTTTGTGTGTATGTGAGACAGAGAGAGAGAATTAGAATCCTTGTCTTAATTATCACAGAGAAACACGCAAATGAGACTATTTATATGAAACACTTTACAAATGTTAAAGTGATATAAAAATTCTATTATTGCCATCTTAATTTTATAGTTTAATAAATGAGCAGAGAAAATTGGAATGATTTGTATGAGCCATTAGATTGTGAGCTCCTTGAGGATAGTTTTTTGACTCCTTTTTGTATATAACAGTATTTAGCACTGTCTGGTCCATAGTAAGATCTTAATAAATGTTTATTGCTCAATAGATTTGTTCAAAACCAAAGAGCTAGAAAATCAAAATGATTATACTTTCACTTTCTTCTTCATTTTCTCTAACTTTTCTTGTATGTATCTCATTTATATAGTTATTTGCATGTTATCTCTTCCAATATCAGGGATGGAGAGCCTGTGACCTCAAGGTCACATTTGGTCTTCTAGGTTATCAAGTGCATCCCTTTGACTGAGTCCAAATTTTACAGAACAAGTCCCCTTAGTAAAAGGACTTGTTCTGTAAAACTTGGACTCCGTCAAAAAACTACACCCAAGGAGCCAGAAAGCCACATATGACCTCAAAGCCTGCATTAAACTGTAAGCACTTTGAGATCAGGGAATATCTTTTGCTACTCTTTATATCCACAGTGCTTTAATATAGTACCTAGCACATAGTAGACACTTAAAATATAACAATACCAGTGAGTATTTACATAGATTTCCAAAGCATTTTATAAATATTTCATTTTATCTATATAGCAGGTAAGTGCTATTATTATTGCCATCTTAAAAATGAAAAATAAAATGGCCCAGGATCACAGAGCTAGTAAGTGTTGGAGGAGGGATTTGAACTCAAGTCTTTTGACCTCAAGGTACAGTGTCCTACCTACTGCATCAACTAGTTACCTAGTGTTTTTTGAATGACTAACAGATAGGACTAGCACATCAGTTAGTTAACTCCTAGTCCAATAATCCTGCCATTAGGCTACACTGTGTTTCAGGGATTTATCATGAATAACTGGAAGAAACACTTACCTAATCTAAAGAACAAGTTATTAACAATGAGAAATCAGAATCATCACATATTGCTATATTCTATCATAAAATGAAAATAATAAGAAAACTGGGTACATTGAAGTGATAACATTATGGTTCACAGAAAAAGTACATATTTTGATGTCAAGGCAGAGGTAATTTTCAAGGTCTACTTAATAAATGCAAATAGACAGCTGGCCATTTATGCATCTCCTTTGTAGTGTAAAATAACCCACGATATATTTGATGTTAGAGCAAGATTTTAGCCCCAGAGGGCACTGCTGGGCTACTTTTGACAAGCCTGAGAATGACTGCTAACAGTCACTGATTGGGGCGCATTACCTAAAAATAAATCACAGCTCACCCCTTTCTAAAGATGTTGGATGCAGGGCATTAAAGTGATTTCTTACTTTACCTTTCTAAAAAAAGAAAATAATTTAGTGAGCTCAAGTTTTTATGGGTTAAGTCTATTCCTGTAACACTTATAGCAGGCTTGGAATTATGTTTTATAAATAATGAGTAGTGTTATAAAGGGAAGGTATTGAAACAGAAAAGATAAAAGAAATATTTCTTATTTCTTGGTCCTGGTCCTGAGATTCTACTGTTAATTACATTGTGAATTTGGATGATTTACAGGAAAGGCCAAAGTACATAGAGATTGTCACTTACCAAGTTTACACTGAATCAGTGTCTCCAGAATTAAGAACAAAAAAAATGAGAGAAGCAATTTTACAGATAATATAAGCCACATACATTCTAGGAGGGGATAGGAGGAAAAGAAATGTTTTAATTATTTGATCAATTCAGCAGAAAACAGTTCAACTTTACATTTCTCCCCTCAGAAATGGGAACATTATTACACTTTGAGCTCTTGTAAGTATTGGAGTGCACAAGCACACTCTTGAAGTGATTATTTCCTCTTAAATACTCCCCATAATGTCAGTAGCTGCTGCTATGTTAACTATGGTTGCTGGTTATCTTTTCATGAACCAAGATCATTTAAGAGAGAGTGGGAATCTACATGGCAGATATTTCCAATAAACTCTGTTTTTTATAGTCTCAAGTTCTCAAATGGATTTGTCATCTCATTGATTCATGAATTCCCTCTAATGATGCAGACGAAAATTCATTCGACATTCATGACTATTCTCTTTGGCTATCCTCAGTTCCTCCTCTCCTGTCTGTCTCCTCCTCCCCTTTCTCCAAAGGAAAGCAAATTTGAATGACCAGAGGATGCCCAGTTAACTTGGGGTTTACTGCCTAGACTTCTTTCTTCCCTTCCCTTTTCCACCCTTCTCTTCCCTTTCCCAAAACCTTGAACCTACTGCACTCTGAAGCCCATTGAATAGATAACACTAAGCCCCTGTCCATACTCCACTTAAGGGCTATTTTCTGGACCCTCCTGGTTTAAGAGGGATTATCAATAGTAACTGTTGCTGTTTCCCTCCCAGCTTGATTTAGTTATATTTTCTTTGTCTCATTAAAGTGTCCATCCCCTGACTACTTCTTAAACAGGTCTATTCACCAAATGGGTGTTTCCTCACCCTAAGTGAGTACCTGAAGAGGCCTTGGCCTAAAGGGGCCAAGATCTCCCATCGCACATGGGCCGTCTCCAGTCACCTTGATGAATTCACTAGAGTCAGATGGCTCTGGAGAAGTGAGGCTGGTTCTGTCTCCGATGACATGGTCTTCAGAAATGACTACCCAAATTCTCCCAGTGCTTACAACAGAGCATCCCTCCAACGTTCTAGAAGGCTTGCTTGCTTTCTCTTCACATTGCAAGGGTGCCAGTGAACACTCTGGAAATCTATCTGTCATCCATTCCTCACTCCGGTCAGTTGACTTGTCTATCTTCTCTTTTTGTCACACAATTCTTCGATGATATTTTTATGCCTCTTCTTCTTGAGTGTTGCTCAGTGGGACTTACAGCAAGATTTAAAGAAGTGAAAACATTAGACTTCTTAGAGTTAACTAATTCCTCAAAATATTATTATCAATAACTTGCTAATGAAAATTTTATTTTCTCCACTAAATAGAAAATACATTTGAAGTATTTTTTTAAAGTTAGACATTTTCTACGGAATGGAATGTGATTCACCCTCTGTTACTTTTGAACTGAAGTGCTTCGTTAGAAAATTGACCATGTTATTTTATGATACTGAAGAGAAATGATTTTGGGGGGGTGAGAAGTGGGGGACAGATTGTGAAAGGCTTTATATGTTTTTCCAATATATTATTTATTTATTTTTAACAGTGTTGAGCTGTTGCTGGTGGTTTTTTTTTGTTTGTTTTTGTTGTTGTTGTTGTTGTTGTTTTTTTTTTTTTTTTTTTTTTTGCAGGGTGGAAGACAAAGCAAGTGACTTGCCTAAGGTCACACAGCTAATGTCAAGTGTCTGGGGCTGGATTTGAATTCAGGTCCCTCTGATTCCAGGGTTGGTGTTCTATTCACTGCACCACCTAGCTGCCCCTTTTTAACAGTATTTTTTTAAAATTGAGGTCTAAATTCCAAATCTCCCTCCCACCCACTGAGATGACAAGTAATATGATATCAATCATACATCTGAAAACATGCAAAACATATTTCCATATTATCCATGTCATAACAAGCAAGAAAAATAAATTAAAAATATACTTTAATTTTCACTCAGTATATCAGTTCTCTGAGGTGGATAGCATTTTTTTTTTTATCATGAGCCTATTTGATTTGCCGTGAATCATTTTATTGATCAGAGTAGCTAAATTATTCAGAGTTGTTCATCATTACGGTATTGTTGTTACTGTGTACAGTGTTCTTCTGGTTCTGTTGACTTCACTTTATATCAGTTCATACAGATCTTCTCAGGTTTTTCTGAAACCATCCTACTTGTCATTTCTTATAGCATAATAGTATTTCTTTAAAATCATATACAACTTGTTCAGTCATTCTCCAACTGATGAGTATCCCCTTAATTTCCAATTCTTTGCCACCACAAAAAATGACCACTTTAAATACTTTTTGTGTATGTGTATTCTTTTGTGGTGGTATTACTGGGTGAAAGAGAATGCATAGTTATAGCCCTATGGGTCTAGTTCCAAATTGTTCTACAGAATAGTTGGACTGGTTCACAACTCCACCAGTGGTTTATTTGTGTACTTCTTTTTCCCATATCCCCTCTAGCTTTTGTCATTTTTGATTGGTGTGAGTTGGTACCCCAGAGTTATTTTAATTTGAATTTCCTTAACCAATGGTGATTTAAAGTATTTTATATAACTATAGATAGCTTTGATTTCTTCTGAAAACTGCTTGTTCTTATCATTTTAGGAGAAACTTTCAACTCTCCTGTATTAGGTGGTTAAATTGAGTTTGTGACATAGCTTGTGTTTATTAAATTGATTCCTCCTGTGTGTACAAATTCAAATATCCATTGTCACACAATGGGGAATCTCAATCAGACTTTCTTTATCCTTTCTCCACTTTACTTATGTAGGAATTCACTCAGATTACTGAAATACAGAAGTACTGATCTTCTACTTGCTTCTTGCATACAATGCTCCATTTCCTGACTGAGAATTTTCCCTGGTTGTCCCTCTAAAGCCTAGTTTCCCTTATTTCAAGGGCTAGAACACCCTCCTCCTCTCTGCCCCACAATTTCCTTGGTTGTCTTTGACATTCAGCTACAGAACCCCATGTCTAAAAAGGCCTTTCCCAATGTTTAATCCTAATATCTTTATTCTGAGATTACTAGTAATTTCTCCTGCATATATGTTGCCTATATTTAGTCATTTACATGTTGTTTCCTGTAAATCTGTGATCTCCTTGACAGCAAGAACTATTTTTTTGTATCTATAAAGCTTATTACATGCCTGTCTGTATATAGTATGCACTATATGCTATGTACTGTATGCCTGGTGCATACATATGAAGTGCTTAATAAAGCCTAGTAGGATTACTGTCTGACTCAATGACATCATCCTTATAAGGATATTATGAAAAGAAATAAAAAAAAGATCATATAAAATGAGTAACGATCTGTTTTTGAAAGGACAAATTAGATATTTCATTGATATTAAAAAAAAACAAATAGTAAGAACTCATCTCCAGAGTGGCTCGCTAAATTGTTTCAGCTAGTGGTCACTAATCTGTGTGACTCCTAATTTCATAATTCAATTGAGTCAAAACTGGCCATGTCCCCAGAGAAAAATGAATTACTGTCTCGGAGAGCTGTATAAGAAGACTCAGCTGAAGATCGCTGAAGAAGAAATGTCATCAGTCTGGCTGAAACAAGAACGACCATGTGTATGTATATGTATCAATTTATGAGTGTCAATTCATGTCTGTTAGGGTCTGTAAGAAATGTTTCTGAGATTTCAGTATGGGTTTGTTAGTATTATTTTATATTAGAGTCCTAAATAATAGTTAGCAACCTAAGAAAGATTTTTAGAACTTATCAGAGAAAAAGTAGAAAATTGTTTCATTCATCCATTCAGAAAGTATTGATTGAGCGAAAGCTATATGAACAACACACTGATTTACTCTCAGAGCTTTCTATTATTCATAGTCTCTCTCTCCCTCCCTCTGTCTCTCTGTTTCTTTCCTAAAATCCAAAATAAAAATAGATTGATACTCTGAATGAAGATACAATAATATCTGATGTCCCCTTGATGGAACTTTTTGATCCTTTTTCTAATTAATTCTAAATCTCTCTGCTGTCCTTGCATCAGCCTAATCCCATTTATTTGTTTATTATTAGCTTTTATCGAAACTAGAGAAGTATATTTTCAGATTTACAACCTCATCTCTGTCAGAGACTTTGATATGTATCTACATTTAATTATCAAATTAACTAGACCCATTTCAAATAAAATTAATTTTAAACAATATATTTCATCTATTTGACATTTCATGTCCTATAATATACCACACACTGTTCTGGGCACTGAGGGAAGACAGCTATGTTTGTATTGTGCTTTCGTCTTTACGGAGTGCTATTCTCTGTAAATAGTAGTAGCAACAGCAGCAGCAGTTAATACTAGCACTAGTACTAGTACTAACACTAATACTAGTAGTACTAACTAGTACTAACTAGTACTAGTACTAACACTAATACTAGTGGTAATAATATATATATATTATTAAAATCCTGCTTCACAGACAGGCAAATTAAGGCACAAAGAGGTCAAAATATATTCCCAAGGTCTTAGAATTAATAAAGCAACAAACCAAGGACTTTAAAATACAAAAACAATTCTCTGAAAATTTTCTCCATTAGAGAGTAAGTTCTAAAAAATCTTTTTTTTTTTTTAAGGAAGTTTGGTGAAGAAAGAAAGGCAATTAATATAATGAATTTATTCACACAGGAGTGAAAGAATGTAGAAAACAATACAAGTTAATACAAGATTCAGGAACTAAGTGCTATGAGAACTCAAAGGAAAAAAATATTTATATCTGGGGGAGTCAGGGAAGATTTTAGAGAGGTTGCATTTTAACTAGTGCTCAAAGGATTCAGTTCAGTTTCTCTTAATATTTACCATGGGCAAGGCACTAAATAAATTCTGGAAAGGACTGACACAGATTTAAAATGGTGGAATGTTTAGAGAAATCATTCTAGGTATCAGAACTAAGCAAGGTAGGCAAGAAATGGAGCACCTTTAGGGAATAATGAGGTTTGCCTGCCAAGTTCATACAGGGGCATTGTAAGATAAAGTTATGGAGATTGCTTGAGCCTGACCACAGAGTGTCCTCAATTACAGGATAAGAATTTTAAAGTGTGCAGGCATTGTCAACGAATTCTGTTGAGCTCTGAAATTACATGATCAGAATTAAGCATTCTGTAAAGTGATCTTTTACTGGATATATTGAAATAGGTCATGGAAGATGGAAATACATGCATTAGAAAGATGGTCATTTTCATCTTTCATATTCTCAGATTCTATACCGTTCACAACTAAGAGTAGAAGATAACTTCTTGACCCAGAAGGTATACAGTCAATTATAAAATGTAAAATATGCCCTTTTAATTAAGTGAAATTCAAAATTTTTTGTAGAATCCAAATTAATTTGACTAGGATAAAAAGGAAAGCCGTCATCTGGGGGGAGGGGGAATTCTTTCCATTGTATATCTCTAATAATGATTTTTTTGTTCTACATATATTGGTAATTAATAGACATCAATAAGACCAAAAGTCACCCACCAATAATTAAGTGACCAAAAATATGAATAAATAGTTTTTAAATGAAGACTTGCAATCTATTAAAAACCACAAGGAAGATTTCTTCAAATGATTGATAATTAAAGAAATGCTAATTAAAACAGCTTGGAGATTTCACTTCTCACCTAGTAAACTGGTAAAGATGACAGAAGATGGAAATAGTCAATGCTGGGGCTGTAGAAAGACAGGAACCTTAATATAAGGTTAGAATAAACTCTCTGCAAAACAACTTAAAATTATGCAAATACAGTGGTTAAAATGGCTGTACATTTTGATCCAGATATTCAAGTAATTTACAAAACAAAGCCTCCATACACACCAAAATTTTCATTCAGTAGACATTAAGTGTCTACTGTATACCAGATGCTGTGCTAAATATTGGCAATACAAATAAGAAAAACAAAGATAGTCCCAGTCCCCAAGGAGCTTACAATCTAATCTGTAATTGAGTCATTTTCAGTCATGTCTGATTTTACATGATTTCATTCAAAGTTTTCTTGAATTTGGGGGTGTTTGACATTTCCTTATCTAGCTCATTTTACATATGAGGAAGCTGAGAGCAAGCAGTGTCAAGTGACTACCCAGGATCACCCAGCTAGTAAATTGTCTGAGGTCAGATTTGAACTCAGGAAGATGTCTTCCTGATTTCAAACCTGGCACTCTACTGTACCACTTAATTTGCCCTATAATTTAATGGAGGAAGACAAAACACAGAAAGAAACTAAAAATGGAGATGGGGAACAATGTGGTTTGAAGACTTAAAGTTTGTGTTCCTTGGAGTTCAAATCAAGCAGAGTTGAGGATGGAAAGTGAAAAGTTAGCTCGAAAGTCGAGGTCCAGACTAGACCTGGAAACAACCAGGGAAAGGAAAACTTTGGGAGCAATTTTGTGCTCTGCCCTGCAGCCCTCTGGTCAGAGAAGAGATGAGGCTGAGAAAGTTGGGAAAATGTTGATTGTCCAAAGATGAGTTAGGATCATGATAGCAAGATTTCAAGTGATCACCTTATCTTAGAAAGGACAAAATGTTTAAATGAGGCAGTGCTGTAGATGGAAAGTAGAAGGTTAGCAAAATATCTATAGTATCATTTTTTATGGTTATGAAGAATTAAAAGGAAAGTACATGTCCATACTTCAGTACGTACAAACTGTGGTACATTAATATAATGGCTTATTATAATGTTGTAACAAACGATGAGTATGAGAATTATATAGAAATACTTAAGCCAAGAAAACAATATATCTAACAAATATGGCAATGAAGACTGAAAGAAAAAACTTAAAAAAATAAGAAATTAATATTGTGGAATTATAAAGACAAACTTGGTTCCTAAAAAAAGAGAAATGAGAGGAAAACTTCACTACTTCCTTTGCACAACGGGGGAGTTCATTTTTATGAAACATTTGCAAAGAATGTCATTTTTAAATGTATTACTCAATTGTGCTGATTTTTTCATTTCCTTTCCCTTTTTAAAAACATATTTTAAATGACAGTAATCTTGGAATGTAGCAGGAAGGATACAAGAAGAAATATAGATAAAGCTGAAGTAAAAAGATAAAAAAACCTTTAACTTTTCTATTGGTAGGTAAAATGGTACTAGTCACAATTATAGAAAACAAAGAGTTGAATGTTGAAATGAAAAAAAGAAGAGGTCATCTAGTCTCAGATTTCTTCCAAGAAGAAAATTCATCTTTAACATTGCAAATGTCATACACCTGTAACTTCCACCCAACAGTACTTATTCTCTCTGAGGCCAAACAACAAAATTTTCAAATACCCAAAGATACTTAATATGCCCTCTCCCTGATAAGTCTTTTCAATAGGCTAATTATTTCAAACTCCTAAATCAATCTGTATGTGTTGTGAATGAATACCTACACCAAACATGTTCTAGGTCATCAATATCCCTATTAAAATACGGCACTCAAAATATCATCCAATGATACAGATGTGACTTGAAGACATATATGATCCTAAGCTGGGGGCTGGGGGATAAAGAAAGGAGAGTGAAAGGGGGTATATCCTCCAAATTATATGTGTAAGATAGGTCTTATTTTAACTTATTTTAATAATAAACAATAATAATAATGGTGATAATAACTAGCATTTATATAGTACTTAACATGTACCAGTCACTATGCTAGACACTTTGCAAATATAATCCTATTTGATTTTCACAAAAAGTGTGAGACACCTACTATTATGATTCAAATTGAACAGATGAGGAAACCAAGGCAGAGATTGCATAATTTACTCAGGGTCATATAGGTAATAAATGCCTGAGGACAATTTTGAACTCAGACCTTCCTGACTCATGCTCTGGTATTCTATGCACTACTATATCTCCTTTCCTCACTAAATATATATTAATTTTTAAAAAGAGAACACATTATTAAAGGGTTAGCTTGTCAGCATTTTGAAAAAGAAATATTAATTAATAAAGATAACATGGAGTGATTGACAAAAATCATAATAAATTATTTATTATCTTTTTTGACAATGTTACTCAATAGATCAGAAGAATGGTACAGATATAGTATAACATACCTGGATTTCATCAAGACATTTAAAAATTCTCTCATAACAGTTTTTCCTAATGCTTTTAGCTACAAGTACCTCCTCTCCCCCTAGTTTTTCTTGCATTTATTTGCATATATTTTTCTGTCTTCTTTCCATATATACAGGTTCTTGTTCTCTGCCTCCTTGAATGAAGTTTTGCATTATGTTCCTAAAACCTAGCACAGGGCCTGGCACATAAAAATATAGGTGGAAAATAGATTTCTATTTTTGTTGCTATACAGGACTCTCTGGTACAGAAACTCATTCTGCACATTAGGACCTCCTTTGCAATTTAGAGTAGCCTAAAGCAACGAACTGTTAAATGAATTGCTCAAGAAAACACAGGTAGGACCTATCAGAGATAAGACCTCAGAGAACAATAGAAAGGACCTGGAGAGAGGGATTAGGAGGCTTTTTGTTAACTAAGGCAGGTCCCTACCTGCTCAATATTTTTTCTGAAAGGGAAAAATCTGATTTCTTAGATTCTACTTAAATGGTGCTACCTTTTATTTACTAAATTCTCCTTCGTTAGGGTGTGGGTATTCCGGTTTCCTTGTGTAATCATTCTTTTCATAGAGTTGTTTCATATTGAAAGGCTATCATCCTGCTTTTTCTAGTGCAAATTGACTCTTCTGGGTAAATTAGTCAATTCAGAAAGGCGAATTAGTTCTTTTAGACCACCAGGTACCATTTAGTGTTCTGCAGCTATTAGCCAATGATACTCTAGTGCCCTGAAGAAGTTAATGTGTATCCCCAAAGAAACTTGCTTACTTCATGTACTTATCCACAGAAAGGAAGAAACCTTCCCTTCTGCTTCTGTGCTTTCCTAGCATGAATACATTCAATTCAACAATTCTAAAGGAAAAAAAAATTAGCAGGTAATTATCTTAAATAGCTCTAAGAGATCCAAGTAACTTTGCTTCAGTGAGAAATTCCATTTCCTCTACCTCCAGCAACAAGACAAGATGTAGTTTAGATAAAACCAGAGTCAGATGAAATAATTAAATTCTAGCAATATGCTTTTTTGTACAAAGTCCTCAGTCCTAACAGAATAGTTCTGAAAAGATTTTGAAGTGCTTTGATTTTTAAATGTCCAAAAGAACCATAATCCATCTTTTAAAAACTACATTCAAAATATAGAGCACTCTTAGTAAAGCATTCTCTAAAAATGAGCTTGTGAATAAAAGATAAAAAGACATAGCTTATCATCTATACAAAACAATTAAAATATGTTACTGAGCTTTCCTCCATGTCAACCTACAAATTTCCCAGCTTTCTTTCCCCTAATCTTATGCTCATGTCTCAAGAATCCTTTAAAATATTGACTAATTTGAATATTTGCTCAGAGAAAAATACTAATAATTGATATTGATATAACACCTTAAGTTTCACACAGAACCCTACTTTCATTCATCCCTTACATCATCACAAACACCCTATAAAACAAGTACAATTATTCCAATTTTACACATTAAACTCAGCCTGTGACTGTTTCAGTGACTTGCCCACAGTGCTACAATTTAACTTGACGCTAGTGACTGTAAATTTTAGAATTCAGATCTGGGATCATTATTGATTCCAAATCCAAAGTCTTTTCCATCGCACTACACTGCCTCTCTATCCAAGTATTCTTCATAGAACTGATTGGGACATTGAGGAGGAAGTAAAAAAATGATAAATACAAGGCCAGTGACTTCCAAGAGCATAAAACCTATTTAAGTAGAAAAAGCATGTAACACGAGTATCTGGAGGTCCCTTCAAATGTGGATCCTTAGAAGGCTACCCATGATCTGAATTAGATTTTGTGGTCAAAATCATAGGTCTCAAATTCCTGCCTTCTAGTTTTACAAAGCAAGATGACACAGTATTTTAAAATAAACAACATTTAATCATGGCATAACTTGTTCCTCATAAAATAGTCTGGTTTTCTAAATGTTCATAAACTTACTCTTTAATAATATTATGATAAGCATAAATCAAATTCACTATCTTATCCTCTTTAGATGCCACCTTCTATCCTTTATGGGGAAAAATTGAAGCATTTGTCCTTTTCTAGTCTTGTAGGACCTCTTCCATTCCAAAAATTTTCAAATGTTTTCAAGATCATCAACAGTGACACAGCAATCATTTTTCAGAATTCAGTCAGTCAGCATGCAGTTATTAAGTGCTTGTTATATGCTGGCAATGTCTGGGTGAAGATAATTTGCAAAGGATTATGGTAGAGTACGTCCTATGGAGATATCAGGAATTCAACCTGTCAAGGAACAAGGACAAAAGAAATGAACAGAGTAAAATGTTCTTATACTAACTTCATGGCATTTTTCACATGGGTACACTACATGAAAAGATTTGTCAACATAATTGCCCACTTATGCATTTTCCAATAGACTCTTTCACCCTTAAAATGCCATTTCTCTTACATTCAAGATCATATCTTCTTTTTCCTCTCTGTGTCACTTGATTAACACAACTTGAGTATTCAAGTATGTCCTATAATAATACTAGATTATCACATCTACCATCCAAACCACTGGGCAGATGACTGATTTTATGTTAACATCTCTTCATGGCACTTCAATCTATAGGGCTCTCTCAGAGAAAAAGAAAGGGGAGGAGATAAGAAATAGCCTCATAATTCCAAAAAATACCTACCACTCTATAACTTTTGAAAATACATATTTAGCCATTAAAGAAGAAAACTCAGGGGGATGTTTGCTTACTTGTTTCTTTTAGTGGATCCAGTACTTTCTTCTCATTTAATAGAATGAAGAGATTCTGTGTTAGAAGGGACTGTAATGGAAATCCTGTTAAATTTCTACCCAAAGCAAGATCATATCTATAAGTTCCTTGATATTTAACCTCTACTTCAAAACCTTCAAAGACAGGTAACTGATTAATCCCTAGGTTAGTCCATTCCCCTTCCAGAGGAGAATATAAGGGATGGTTTCTTAACATTGAGCTGAAATCCATCTACCTGTTACTCCCACTAGTTATTCTGATGAGGTCGTGTTGTGTTTAATAAGTCTAATCACTTTCAGAAAAATCAAGACATCAAGATCACATACCAGAAGGGATCAATCATTCATCCTCTCAGTTTCTTATATTCCGAGATACTGATTTCTAATTCATCCAACCACTCCATATATAGCGTAATCTTCAGTCGTCTCACCTTCTTAATCAATTTTTTCTTAAAGCACCACAAGAGAGAAGTTTGATTTAGTCCACTCCAGTTTCTTAAAAGTCAGGGCAAATGGTCACATGGCAATTCTGCTAGTCACATATAAATTCATAGTGCCTTGTTATCTCAAGACATTAAATATCTAGAAGAACATTGTCCAGTAACTTAACAGTTGATGAAATAGAAGCTATGATCAAATTTGTTATAATCCTAAGTTTATTATTGGTTTATCGGATTATTTCTAGAAATGTCAAAGAACCAGAAAAAAGAGGTAGTGAGCTATTACACATTTTAGAATATTTGTCACAAAAATTAAGGTAAATTTTAATGAGGTCTAAAGATAAAAACAGAATTGAATGTATAGATTTCCTAAAATTTATCTATGGTAGACAGTATCCTGAACTGAAATCTCGATGTGGTTTGAAAACAGCTGCTGTTTCAAGCTCAAAGGAAATTGCATCATTTTAACTGTAAAATATATTGATGTTTTCTACTTCTTTTTTCCTCTCTTTTATTCAAAACCTCATAATAAACTATAATTGGATTTTAGACCCTGAAGCAGGATAGAGGTTGCTATGTTGTTTTTCTGTTATTTATATAATATGCTTTTATTGCAGTTAAGGAAGTAGAACCTGCAGGAGAACATAAGAGTAAAAAGGTAAATATTTGTCCCAAGAGGGAGAGTTAAGTAATGGACTGGGGAGAAATATCTGATATTCAAGTGATGTGAAGAGGCATTTATTAACTTAATGCTGGGCAGACAATGCACTTGAAATCAAAAAGGGGCCAGCTGAGCCATTAATTAACTTAAGCATGGACTTTGCTTGAAAAGAGGAAGTTTCTCCTTCACAAAGAAGGGGAATTATATTGAGAAGGAATTATTTTATATCTAGATGTCCTATAATAGAAATAAATAAAAATTCAATAAAGATCTTAAATATTGGATATCATGCACACAAATATTTTACATATGTGTTACTTAATTCACATTTCAATATTTCCATGATTTTAATGGGCAAGTTGAAGGATGAAATCATAATAGTGATTGACTGCTCTCAGATTGTTTGTGAAAAAAATAAATTTATTTTCTTTGTTAACTGTCTTTATTTCAAACATTTTAGGAGAAAAATAAATCTTTATATAACTGAAGAGAACAGCAAATGCCATTTGCAACACACTCCCTGCCTGGTATCTGCCCAACCTACAAGAATTTGGAAGATATGTATAATATATGGAGTATTAGGCACTCCATGCCTAAGTAGAGACTGAAGCTATGGTTGACCATAGACTGACCAAGGAAGAAAGATACTAGTGTACAGAAGGGAATGTAGCAAGTCTGAATTAGATTTGTGGTAGCTAGTCAAAGCAGATCTTCTGGTTGTCATGTCATGGTCATAGTTGGAGAGAGCTTCCAAGAATTCATATCACAGAAGGCGGTATTAGAAATGAAGTCATTAGCTACATCAGCTGGACTACAGGTCTGGCTGGGGTACCATCAAGCCAATGTTACTTAGGTTCCTAGTCAGCCAGACACCAGCAGCAAAGGGTCCCAAATCAACAATCAAATTCCTCTGGAAGTCATTCCTGTTGGCAACAAAGCAATATGGGTCCCGCAGTCATTCCCTGACACCCTTTGGCACTCTAGTCCCTCTGCCAGAGGGCCCTACAGGCGACACTACCTAAAGTGGCACCGAGGACCTGCTGGCAGTCATGGCAGGTAGCACCAAGCAAAATAAATTTTAAAGACATTATTGTCATATTAGTTGCTTTTGGGGAGATGCAGTTACTGAAAAGGATCTAAAGGAGCCTAGAGAAAACAATAACATTAAGCTGATGCAGTACAATGTGATAGGATGATACAAGATATACTAATAACTGGAACAATAGAGAGAGCTTTATTTCATAATCCTCTAGTAGGGGAAAAAAGGAGACATGAATACTTGCCCAAATCATGGAGAATTTCCTTCATACGGTACAAATAGAAGAGCATCTTCTTATATATATGAATGTCATACAGATGATACTGTTATAGATAATATTGTAATGATTTCATTAAGCCCCAGAATCCAGTTGAACTGCCTTCCATCCATTAGATACATGGGTCAATTAAAAGAAATTGGCCCAACTGTTCATATGGAGGAAAAAGTGATAGAAATTTTAAAATCCTAAAAAAAATTAATATAACTAATACAAACTTTGTAAGTAACTCTCAAATTGTCAGAGCAAAGTTTCTTCTCAGATGTCTCACAGGACATTCTATCACACTTACCATATTGTGATGCATGTTATAGCCAAATAACTATAATCAATCTTTAACTTTCATGGAGGTAATGTTCCTACACAAAGGTAAAACAATGAGACTATGAGGAATAGGGAGTTAGGTTCCCATGACAATAAAAAACTTTATCTTTTACTAGAGGTTACTGAAATTCTTCTTTTCTATTTATAAATTTTTATTAAAAAAACCCATTAATGCTGGTAATATGCATTATTCTTAATAGAGTAGACATGAAACAACCCATAAGATAACATACACAAAATAAAACTAGTAATAAGAAAAGTATGTTTTTGCTTGTAATTCTTTTGGATTCTGTGAACTTTTGTGCTAATATCTCAAAAAAAAAAAAAATTGACCAGATACAATTCACTTTTCATAACATATGAAATCTACAGTAACACAAATAAAATTCTTAAAAATAAAACATTTTATCTTGAATCTTGCCTTCCAAAGGGTAAGTTGGTGGTATGAGGATATTATACTGTACACTATACTATTATAAACCTCTCTACCTTGATCACTCTCAGAAAACCAAAAGAAAGTTGGTTGGGACTTTTCTGACTGGTGTCAGAAGACAAGAAGATTGTCAATGCCTCTATTATGACCTTAGAACCTAAAAGACTTGCATTATGTTTTCATGGAATAACTGCAACACAAAATTTGTGTTTTAAAGACAGAAAATGAAAGTATGTAACAAATGCACAGAGAATACTTCATAATAGCAATGTGAACAAGACCATTGAAATGCTAAGTAGTAAATCAGACACTCCATAAACTTGCCAACATCATGCCTCTAATTTGTTTTTCTCTGCTGTGCATATCCAGGAATATATATGGTTGCCAATAGAGGGGCAAAAATGAGGTTACATGTATGTGTTTCTTGCCACCATTTCCTGAAGCTGAAATACAACATATTCTGATCCATCACAGTATTTCTTGTTTTCTATGAATTTAATGTATCTTGAATTTTACAGTCGAGATCAAAGCTTAATCAAAATTGTCATAAACTAGCAGTTACTATCAACTAGAAAGTATTTTTTAACAATCTACATTCTTCTTTTTTTCTTTTCACTTTTTTTTCACAAGGAGCATTATCGGAGGGATTTTGGGGTCAGGGAGTGGTAGGGAGCCAAAATGGCAGAGAAAGGTTTGCAACTACCCTGAGCACTCCCTAAAACCCCCTCAAATACCTTTAAATAATGACATAGAATAGTTTCAGGAGCAGCATAAGCCACAGGAGGATGGGTGAAATAAATTTCCAGCCAAAGACAACAAAAAGGTCAGCATGAAAGGTCTGTCACAACCAGTTGAGAATGGAACATAGACCAGTGCAGGTCAGCATAGACCCAGACCTAGGAAACCAGTAGCAGGCCTTGGAGCCACTGAATCAGCAGCAGCTACTGCTGCTTCTGGAGTTCGCAACTCACAGACAGTATGGGGGTCAAACAATTAATCAGAAGGAGATTGAGGGTTCTGTCTACTAGCAATGAGTCAAGACACTGTTTCTTTGCCCATACTCAGATACAGGTCACAGTCCTGGGGGTAGTCCCAGGACAATGAGGACCCTAGCACACCAGAGCTTGTGGGCCACAATGAGGGGTGGGGGCCCCACCTTACAATTCTAGGACAGAAAAGAGTGCTTGTAGTCAATTACCAATCAGAGCACAGGCCAGAAGAGTAGTAAACACACCTCCACTTAGATTATACTACCCTAGAAGAACTGAAAACTTATAGGTCCTTAGAAATATTTCTGAAAACAGCTACACAAAACCTCTGAAGCTTAGAACAGTGTACCCTCCAAAGCAGAAGCAGAGCCCTATTTTACAAAAAGTTAAAAATCAAGAAACAGGCTGGAAAAATGAGTAAACAATAGGAAAAAAATCTAATCATTACTATGGAAACAAGGAAGATCAAAACACATACTCAGAAAAGGAAAACAAAGTCGAAGTGCCTCTATCCAATGCCTCCAAGAAAAATATGATGAATTGGCCTCAGGCCATGGAAGAGCTCAAAAAAGGATTCTGAAAATCACCTAAAAGAGGTAGAGGAAAAATTACAAAAAAGAAATGAGAGTGATGCAGGAAAATAATGAGAAAATAGTCAACTGCTTGGCAAAGGTGACACAAAGAAATACTAAATAAAATAACACTTTAAACAACAGATTAAACCAAATAATACAAGAGGTTCAAAAAGCTGATGAGTAGAAGAATGCCTTACAAAGTATGAAATGGAAAATGGAAAAGTAGGTACAAAAGCTCATTGGAGAAAACAATTCCTTAAAATTAGAATGGAGCAAATGGAAGCTAATGACTTTATGAGAACTGAAGAAAAAATAAAACAATACCAAAATAATGAAAAAAAAACAGAAGACAATGTGAACTGTCTCATGGGAAATAACAACTGAACTGGAAAATAGATCCAGGAGAGATAATTCAAAAAAAAATGGACTACCTGAAACTCATGATCTAAAAAGAGCCTAGATATAGTTCAAGAAATCATCAAGGAAAACTGTCCCAATATTCTAGAAGCAGAAGGTAAAATAACAATTGAAACAATCCACTGATCACTCCTGAAAAAATCCCAAAATGAAAAGTCTCAGTAACATGATAGTCAAATTCCAGAGTTCTCAGGTCAAGGAGAAAATACTGGAAACAGCCAGAAAGAAAAAAAATTCACATATGATGGAAACACAATCAGGATAACAAAATATTTAGTAGCTTCTACCTTAAAAGATTAGAGGGTTTATAATATGATATTCTGGAGCTCAAAGAAGAGAGTATTACAACCAAGAATCAACTACCCAGCAAAACTGAGTATAATCTTTCATGGAAAAATGGACATTCAATAAAATAGAAGACTTTCAAGCATTTTTGATGAAAAGAACAGAGCTAAATACAAAATATGACTTTCAAATTCAAGACTCAAGAGAAGTGTAAAAAGATAAAAAAGAAAGGGAAATCATAAGATTAAAATAAAAAAAAAATTAATCAGGTTAAACTGTTTACATTCCTATGTGAGAAAAGGAAACTTGGAGATCATAGGAACTTTCTTACTACTGGAAAAGACTGGAGTATATATAGACAGAGGGTACAAGTGTGAGTTAAATAGGAAGGGATGATACCTAAAAAATAAAATTAAGCAGTGAAAGAGGAATGTACTAGGAGAAAGGGAAATAGAAAGGTAGAATGGGTTAAATTATCTCACATAAAAGAGTGATGAAAAAGTATTTTCAATGGAGGGGAAGAGAGGAGAGCTGAGGGGGAGTGAGTGATCTTTGGTTCATAGGATAAATAGCATATGCAGTCAATTGTGTATAGAAATATGTCTTACCCTACAGGAAAGTAGGAAGGAAAGGTGATAAGCAAAGTAGGGAGATTTGATAGAAGGGAAGGCAAGTTGCAGGAGCGCAGTCAGAAGCAAAACACTTTTGTGGAGGGACAAGGTGGAAGGAAGGAGAAAATAGATTAAACAAGGTGGGGAATAGGGTGGAGAGAAATAATGTTAGCAATAGTAACTGAAAAAAAAGTTGAAGTAAGTTTCTCTGATAAAGGCCTCATTTCTCAAATATTTAAAGAACTGAGTCAAATTTTTAAAAGTATGAGTCATTCTCCAATTGATAAATGATCAAAAGACAAGAACAGTTTTCAGACAAAGTTAACAAACCTATCTGTAGCCATATAAAATGTTCTAACTCACTACTGATTAGAGAAATGTACATTAAAATCATTTTGAGGTACTACCTCATCCCTACTAGATTGGCTGACAGGACAGAAAAAGAAAATGACATATGTTGGAAGGGATGTAGGAAAATGATACATTAATATATCATTGGTGGAGTTTTGAAGTAACTCAAACATTCTGTAGAGCAATTTGGAACTAAGCTCAAAGGGCTTAAAACCATGCATTTCTTTTGACCTACTAATGCCACTACTATCTGTGTATCACAAAAGAGATTTAAAAAAAGGAAAAGGACCTATAGATACACAAATATTTATAGCAGCTCTTTTCAAGGGGCAAAGAACTGGAAATTGAGGGGATGTCCATTAACTGGGGAAAGAATGAATGAATTGATATGTGATTTATAATGGAATACTTCTGTGCTATAAGTATTGATGAGCAGGATGCTCTCAGAAAAAAAAAAAACTGGACTTACACGATCTGACACAAAGTAGAATGCATTGTGTACAAAGTAACACCAATATTCTAAGATGATTAACTCTCAATGACAGTTATTTTCAGCAATAAAGTGATCTAAGATCACTATGAAGGACTTATGATGAAAAATGCTATGTATCCTCAAAGAAAAAATGGATGTGACTGAATATAGATTGAAGCATCCTTTTTAGTTTATTCTTTGGTCTATATTTTCTTTCACAACATGAATAGTATAGAAATGCTTTGCATGACTACAAATGTATAACCTACATTGAGTTCCTTGCCTTGTCAATGAGGGGGTGGGAAGAGAGAATGTTGAACTGCACATTTTAAAAATGAATGTTAAAAATTGTTAAATTAAATGTTAAATTAAAATGTTAAAAAAATCCTATAAATAATATACTATATATATATATATATATATATATATATATATATATATATATATTTTAAAGAGGACAGGAGTATGGTAAAGACTGTTCTCTCTAACTGTTAGCCAGTAAGCTCCAGTTCATCATCTCAAATGGCAGGAAAGATTTCTTGCCATGTAGGGCTCCTAAGTCAGTTTTCCAAGGAAAATTCCTAAGAGATCCCAAACACATTCAAAAATATTATAATAACTCTAAAGCATTAGGCACCATTAAGTAGCTGCTGCATATACTGTCATAATGTTCTTGCCTTGTAGTCCTTATGGGTCATATTAAGTATAACTGTGAATTAATGGTAAATTGTGAGAAAGTTGAATACTTCCATTCAGTTACTTACAAAATTGTATATAATTGCATGAGAGGAGAGATAAAGAAGCTGGAAAAGACCTTTAACCTCTCTTTTTTTTAGTTCCCTATTATTTTTAATTTAATTTGTTTATTTTCAGTTTTCAATATTCACTTCCACAAGATTTTGAATTCCATATTTTCTCCCCATTTCTCCCCTCCTTCCACACCAGGATAGTGTGCACCCCAACCACCCATTTCCTTAGTCTGCCCTCCCTTCTATCATCCCCTTTCTCCCATCTTCCACCCCTCTATTTTCCTGTAGGGCAAGATAGATTTCTGTACCCCATTACCTGTATAACTTGTTCCTCGGATGCATGCAAAAACAATTTTTTTTAACTTGTAAAGCAACTTTTACTGAAGTATTTTGAGGGAAATTTTCCATATTACAATAGTAAAAATAGTAAATTGAACATCATAAAAAATGCCATGGATAAAGGCAAGGGGTGGGGGTAGGGGAGAGAGGGGTGCCCTGAAGCTGAATATCCTCATGCATGCGACACATCTCATTTCATGGGATTGGACCGTCAGAGAGTGGTGTGTAAGCCAAAGAACCTAACCTACAACAGGACAAGTAGGCACTGGCTGGGCACATAGTAAGATGCTGATTGTGGAATGTTACTAAGATGATGGGGATAATGAGATGTGAGGAAGGGATGTGTATGTGTATGGGGTGGGAGGTAGAGTAGCTCCTGTCCACAATACAGTTAACCGGATACCGTCTCCCCCTTGTACTTTTGATGTCATATTCCTTTGAATATAAAGGAAAAATTCAAATTCAATCCTTTTGTTATACATAGCACAAGGGGGAAAAAAGCTTCTCTGACATTAAACAAGGCCTGGGAACAATTATAGGAGGCTACACAGGGGGCTTTTTCTTGCATCCTCACATCCAGGAACTCACCACCTCCCCTCTGAAGGTAGCTGAGGAATTAGGAGAGGGGTCTCAGTATCAATATTGAATTTACTGGAGGAATTCCCGTTGGGTGTGCATGGCCCACAAGAGGCTTGAGGCCTGATGGGGGAGGGAAGGACATGGAGGAGGTTGGCAGGGAGTTGGTGCCAACAGTTATCTAGTCCATGGATGCTCCCCATGAGACTGGGGATTACTTCATATGAAGAACTTTGATGAGTCCCCTTGAACCATCTGGCTCACAGTGTTCTGGGAGTTGTGGCTACAACACTGGGTCTGTTGAACACCTCACTGAGGTCATTAGCTTGGGTCCTTTCAGGAGTTGGTATCTCTGCACTGGTGGGGAAGATCCACCCCAAGCTCTCCTTGGCCCTCAAAGCCTGCTCATCTTGTTGCTGAGGTTATTTATTGCACTAGTGACAAATGTCTTTACAGCTTTCTAAGTTCATCCACTTGGATGTTTTGAGTGCCGAGGCAATATCTAGGTGAAAAAAACAAAAAAAAAGCTAGATGAAATAAATAAAAAAGATGAGGGAGATTTTTCTTTTTCAAACTGGTTGATATATTGGATGTCTTATTTCTAAAATGAACTTTTTTAACATGTTCTTTCAGACCTTCAGGTGCAGATGGCATGAAAATGACTTAATATTGTAATTGCTTCAGTTCATCTCAAAAACACATCAGAGAATTTTTCTTTTTTTAAAATACGAATCAATGGTGAGACTTCCTAGAAATTAATCTAAAGCATTGTACAAAGCAATGTGTTCGTGAGTCAGGAAACACAGGAAGTTCCCAAGTATTGGTTGAAGTCCAAGTTCCCCAAATGCAGGCCTTGGGTATGTTTGCTCCAGAATGGATGCCCGTGGGGCAGCCACACATCATAACATCCCGTTGGCAAAGTAGGAGAACTGAAGAAAGTGAGGCCCTCTCTTGTTGTCCACACACTGTCATCTTGGTCAGGAGGGGTGATTATGATCATCTGGGCTGTACACTCCTCATCAAAATACCTGGTGTCTGCCTCAGATGTGACTTGTGACTTAAGGAGGCACCAGCTTTTTTTCATAGACATCTTGCCACACAATGCTAGCAAAAAACTTTTGCTGTATAATCTCTTTTGCATCATCTGGACCCCACCTAGCCTCTGCTTGGGGGTCTTTTTTCAGCAATCCCATTAGAAGAGACTTGGTATTTGGGGAGACAATTCAGGGAAATAGGATCTCCTCCATGAGGATCATCTCAAACAGCTTCTCATGATCCTGGTTGCAGAGGGGTAGCTGACCACACATCATCTCATACACAACCACTCCCAGGCCCCATTAATCCACTGCCCCTTCCATGATCATTGTCCTGTAAGACCTTAAGAGTCAGATATTCCAGAGTCCCACAGAAGATCTCCATTGTAGGACCATCCTTTATCCCCTCCTTGCACAGACTGAAGTCAGTGATTTTGATGTGAGCATCTTTGTCCAGCATTAGGTTTTCTAACTTGAGGTCTCTGTACACCACATTCTTCTCAGAATGTAAGTACTCCAGTGCAGACACAATTTCTGCCCCATAGAACCTGGCTTGGTCTTCATAGAATACTCACTCTCAGGAGAGATGGAAAAACAGCTCTCCTCCATTGGCATACTCCATCACAAAGCATAAGGGGTTAAGTGTTTGGAATGAGTACCTCAGTGCCTTGAGTTCTGCAATACTCAGTTCTCCATAAGCTTGTATGCCACCTCATCATTGGCCATAATCACTACCTTCTCAAGGATCTTCATGGCATAGTATCTACTAGTTGACTTCTCCTTCACAAGGATAACCTCCCCAATTATGCCTTTGCCCAGCAACTTCAGGGATTCAAATTCATTCATTGTCCCTTTATCTTAGACACCTTGATCTCCTCAGTTCCTGAATTGTCACTGGATGAGCCTGACCAGAAGTCCATCAGTTTTTCCTAATTTTTCAGACTGTCAACCACCAACTGTAAGGCTTTGGGCCATTCTTCCTGCTCCTCAGGTGTCTCCACTTGAAACATTCTCTCCATTACCATGGTCCACTGCAGGCAGAGGATGATGAAAGTATTGGGTTTGGGTAATTCTGTCTTCATCAACTTGCACTATGCAACTGAGCAATTGTTCAGGGGTGACTCTTGCTGCTCCACTTCCAATGGCCGCTCCTTGAGGTCAATGAAGGACCCATAACTCTTTAGAAAGAAGCAACTTGTCTACAGAGAGAGCCAAGATGGCAGAATGAGAGCAACTCCTCACCTAAACTCTAAGACAAACTCCTTCAGATACCTCTAAAAAGAGAACCTGAACAAATTTGAGAGTGGTAGAATCCAATAGGAGACAGACTGTGGCAGATTTCCAACTCAGGACAGACAGAAAGGTTGATGGGAAGGATATGTTGCATGGGGTTGGAGGAGAGCAGAGTGCACAGCACACAGGTTGTACCAGTACAGAACCTGCCATAGCAAAGCCGAGCAAGAAGCCCTGAGGTGGTTGGAAGCAGCAGGACTACTGAATCTCAAACATAGCAATCCAGAGAAACAGAGCCGCAGAACTTCAGGGAACTGCAGCTGCTGTTCCTGAGACTATCAGCCTGCTGATTAAATGTCTGTAGGTCGCCTACTTGAGGTCGCAGGAGTCAAGACGGTGGACTGATCAGTAAATGCTCAACCCCTCCCCTTGCTGACCTTGAAAAGCACATAGAATATTTCCCCAGGAATAATCCTGAAAGAGTGTAATCAGCCAAAGGGGTAAACAGTCTCTTAGCCTGTGAGGCCAGGAAAATAGCAAAGGAGTTCCCTCTTGCTGCGGCTGAAGGGAACCAGTGCAGGAATGGAGCTGTCCCAGACAACCCCACCTCAGTGAACTGGGATGAGATCCTGAGCCCCAGAAGTGTGGAGTTCATAATCATTAACACCAGGACCCCAGGTGTGTCTCAGAACAGCCAGAGGAATAGGGAAGACACTAGTGCAAATGGGGTTCACCAACCATGATCAGGAGACAAGACCTCCTGTGGCCAGACCACCCCCCCTCCACATTTCAGGCAGCTAACTCCAGGTTAACTCCAGGGAAACTCAGAAAGACTTCAGTGGGCCTCAGTTTTGGCACATCAGTCACCTCAGCACCAGAGAAGCTACAACATTCTAGCTTCTAGCTGAAACAAACCAGTATTTACAATACACAAAGCCTCAAGTTCTAAGCACAAGAATGGTGGGACTCCATTGGTCCTGTGCCCCAGAAACAGAGATCCACTTGAAAAATCAGGAAAAGGGCAATTATCATGAGCAAGAAGCAAACCAGAAAAGATAAGACCATAGAATCTTTCCATGGGGAAGAGGACCAAAACACAAATACCAAAGAGGACAGCATTGAGACTGTACTCTCATCTGAAACTTCAGAAGAGAATATTAACTGATCTGAATCCCAAAAAGCATTTTTAGAAGAGCTCAAGAAACATTTTAAAAGCCAAATTTGTGAAGTAGAAGAAAAACTGGTCAATGATTTTAAAAATATGAAAAAATAAATCATGGAATAATTTAATTGGACTGATGGAAAAGGAAGCACAAAAACTAACTGGCAAAAGTAACTCTTTAAAAGGAAGAATTGGACAGATGGAAAAGGAGATGTAAAAATTAACTGAAGAAAACAATTTGATAAAAATTAAAATTCTGCAAATAGAAGCTAATTACTCTATAAGACATTAAGAATCAGTTAAACAGAATATAAAGAAAAGAAGAAAATGCAAAATATCTAATTGGAAAAACAACTGACCTGGAAAATAGATCCAGGAGAGGAAATCTAGGAATTTTTGGTCTGCCAGAAAGTCATGATGAAAAAAAGAGCCTGGACAATATTTTCCAAGAAATCATCAAGGAAAACTGCTCAGAACTCCTAGTTCCAGAGGGCAAAATAGTCATCAAGAGAATCCACTGATCACTCCTTAAAAAGTATCCCAAACTAAAAATAGCAAAGAATATCATTCCCAAATGACAGAACTGTCAAGTGAAGGAGAAAATACTGCAAGCAGGCAGCCAGAAAGAAACAATTCAAATATCAAGGAGCTACAGTAGGATCACACAGGACTGTTCAGCTTCTACACTAAAAGATCAGAGGGATTGGAACATGGAATTCCATAAGGCAAAGGAGCTGCGACTACAGCCAAGGATCAATTACCCAGTAAAACTAAGCATAATACTTCAGACTAGGAAATGGACATTCAATGAACTAAGGGATTTCCAGACTTTCCTGATGAAAAGGCCAGAGCACAATAGAAAATTCAATCTTCAAACATAAGTGTCAAGAGAGGCATAAAAAGGTAAACAGGGGGAAAAAATCTTGTTATTCAATATGGGAAAATTATCTGCATCCCTATAAGGGAAGATGATACTTTTTAATCTTGAGAATGGTATATTTATTAAGATATATAAAAGGGATATACATAGATACTGGGAATATATATAAAGTAAATCAAGTGACAATAAAAATGTGAGTTGTGTGCGAAGGGATTATAACAGGAGATGTCAAAAGGAGGAGGCTGAAAAAAGTAAATGATATCACAGGAAGAGGCACAAAAACATATTACAGTAAAGTGAAAGAGGGGAGGGAGATGAGTATTGTATGAGATTTACTCTCATTTGATCTGGTTCAAGGAGGGAACAACAAACTCAGTTAAGTATAGACACCTAACTAGCTCTATAAACAGTAGGAGGGGAAAGGGAAAAAGATAAAGGAGAAGAGGCTAAAAAGAGGAAAGAAGCAGTAAGGAAAAAGGGGAGTAAAAGTGAAGGAGGCCAAAAGAAGGAAGGGAAGACTGAGGGAAGCATTGATCAAAAATTACAACTATTGTGGAGGGAAATGGAGAAGGGAGAACTAAAAGCATAAATGGAGGAAGGAGGATAGAAGGAAAGACACAGATAGCAATCATAACTGTGAATGTGAATGGGATGAACTCTTCCATAAAACAGAGACAGAGTGCAGAATGGATTAAAAATCATAATCCAATAATATGTTGTTTACAAGACATTTGAAAAGGGAGGAATGAACACAGGGAAAATGTAAAAGTTTGGAGCAGAATATATTATTCTTCAGCTGATTAAAAAAAAAAGAAGCAGGGATAGCAATCCTAATCTCAGACAAAGCAAAGGCAGAAATAGATCTAATCAAAAGATATAAGGAAGGAAACTATATCCTGCTATGAGGCACCATAGACCACACAGAAATATCTTTACTAAACATATATGCTCCAAATGGTGTAGCATTGAAATTCTCAGAGCAGAAGTTAAGGGAGTAGCAGGAAGAAACAGAGAGCACAACTATACTAGTGGGGGACCGCAACCTCCCCTCTCTGAACTTGATAAATTTACCCTCAAAATAAACAAGAAAGAGGTTAAGGAGGTGAATAAAACTCTGGATAAGGTAGATATGATAGATCTCTAGAGAAAATTGAAAGGGGATAGAAGGAAATATACCTTTTTCTCATCAGTACATGGCACATATACAAAAATTAGCCATGAACTGGGGCATAAAAACCTCACAATCCAGTGCAGAAAGGCAGACATAGTTAATGCATCCTTCTCAGATCATAATGCAATAAAAGTTATATGTGATAAAAGGTCACGGAAAGACCAAAAATTAATTGGAAACTAAATAATCTAATCCTAAAGAATGAGTGAGTTAAACAACAAATCATAGAAACAATCAAGAACTTCATTCAAGAGAATGACAATAATGGGACCACCTACCAAATCTTATGGGATACTGCAAAAGCAGTTCTTAGGGGAATTTTTATATCTTTGAATGCCTACATGGATAAAATAGAGAAAGAGGAGATCAATGAATTGGGCGTGCAGCTGAAAAGATTCGAAAAAGAACAATTTGAAAACCCCCAAGTAAATATCAAATTAGAAATACTGAAAACCAAAGAAGAGATTAATGAAATTAAAATTAAGAAAACTATTGAACTAATAAAAAAAGCTGAGTTGGTTTTATGAAAGAAAAACAATAAATTTGAAAAAACTTTGGTCAACTTGATTAAAAAAAAGAAAACCAAATCACTAGTACTAAAAATGAAAAGGGTGAACTCACCTCCAATGAGGAGGATATTAAAAGAATAATCAGAAATTACTTTGCCCACTGTATGCCCATAAATTCGACAATCTAAATGAGATGGATGATTATTTAAAAAAAAAAAAATAAATTGCCCAGATTAACAGAAGAGGAAGTTGAATACTTAAATAACCCTATGTAAGAAAAAGAAATTGAACAAGCCATAAATGAACTCCCTAGGAAAAAATTTCCAGGGCTGGATAGATTTACAGGTGAATTCTATCAAACACCATATCGTCCAATACTATATAGACTATTTGGGAAAATTGGGGAAGGAGTTCTACCAAATTCTTTTCATGATACAAATGTGGTTCTAATTAAACCAGGAAGAGCCAAAACAGAGAAAGAAAATTATAGTTCAGTTTTTCTACTGAATATAGATGAAAAAATTTTAAATATTAGCAAAAATAATACAATAACATCACGAGAATAACACATTATGATCAAATAGGATTTATATTCAATGCAGGGGTGGTTCAATAGTAGGAAAACTATTAGGGTAACTAGATAGTACAGTGGATAGAGCACCAGTGCAGGAGTCAGAAGGACCTGAGTTCAATCTCACCTCAGGCACTTGATAATCACTAGCTGTGTGACCTTGGGCAAGTCACTTAACCCCAACTGCCTCATCCTGGGTCATCTCCAGTCATCCAGATGAATATCTGTTCACTGGATTCAGATGTCTCTGGAGGATAAGTGAGGCTGGTGACCTGCATAGCCCTCCCCAACTCAAAACAAAGTCAAGTGTAAGTCATGTCATTATTTCTCTGATGGCATGGTCTTCTTCTGCAATGCAATGAAGGATGAACACACACACAGGAAAACTATAAGCATTATTGATCATATCAACAACAAAACTAACAGTAACCACATGATTATCTCAACAGATGCAGAAAAAGTTTTTGACAAAATACAACACCCATTTCTATTAAAAACACTGAAAAGTATAGGAATAAATGAAACGTGCCATAAAATAATAAGTAGTAGCTATCTGAAACCATCAGCAAGCATGATATACAATGGGAATAAGCTAGATGCATTTCCAACAAGGTCAGGGGTGAGACAAGAATATCTACTATCACCATTGTCATTCTTTTTTTTTGCTTTCACATTTAACAATCTTTAATTTGGAAGAGAAGTCAAAACAGGCCATTCTTCAGGATTTGGTCTTAGGGTGAAAGGAGGAGCAAAATAGCCTATTTTTTTCCCAACTTTAAAAACTACCAAGCACAGGGTAAAAGTCATAAATAGGGCTATTTAAAAAAATTCAGTGAGCCAGTCCTCCTCCCCCCACCAACAGTTTTAAAACCCATTCCATAGTCTTGATACATATTACTGCAAAAGATTTACAGTTCTGCTTCAACTTACAAGACCATCTCCAAAATATACAAGATAGCTTAGCCTCATTGCTGTAGAATGTGTAATGCACAGCAAGCAAATAATTATTTTTCTTTCAGTAACTGTTACTTCTTTAAAACTAGAATATCTGTGGAAAGAAAACTTGCCTCTAAATATATCTTCCCACAAATGCAAAGTACCTTTCAAAGGCCCAGAGCCCTAAACTTGCAAGGTGCATTCCCTGACCCAATATGATGGAAGCATGAATGGCAAAATTAAAGAACAAATTTATAGCTAGTTTTTTCTATTTATTTGAAGCATAGTAAAAAAAAACTGGTACACTTTGGGAATTCAGTGACACAAGGTACACTGCCACAACTTTAGGGACATTATACATCAAAAATAGAGCTAGGTTTTCTCCCTTTTTGAAACACTGCATTACATAATTTTACTCACCCATTTATAAATATTGAGTCAACAAATTTCTAACATCCACAAAAATCTAGCTTTCTTACCAAAATGCAAGAATTAAAAAGATCACTGTCTAAAGAAGAAAAGACAATAAGCAAACAGGAATGAAAGCATAGATATCACATCGAAAATGGGGCTTTTTGTTTGGGCCTTCATATTCTTCTCTCCCTGTACCATATCCTGGAGTTCCAGGTCCCATTCCTCTAGGGCTCTGCCCACCCACAGGCCCAGCTCCTCCCTGCTCAGAGCACCCAGTAGGCATATCACTTCCCATTATGGAAGCACTCAGGGCTGTTGGTGGAACTCCAGGGCTGGCCTCATAGCCTATGCCACCACCACCTAAAGGTGTAAATTTCTGGCTTCCTGAGCCTTAGGGATCTCCCATGTTCATTGTTTCTACACTCACTCATACCTCTCTCTTGAGTGGATCCATGTATCCCATCCAACTCTTACTTTCTTCTCTTTGGTGTTTCATTTGCTCTTCCATTTCACGTTGGCAAATCATCATTTCTTCTTCTCTTCTACACTCTTCTTCCTCTTGCCTTAACTGTATTTCTTTGTGTTTCTGCATTTCTTGATTGTAAAGTTCCTCCATCAGTCTCAGCTCTTCTTGACGCCTCATTGACTTCTGGCTGTAAAAGATTTGCCTGATGCTAGCGATATGCATCTTCCATTTCACTTTCCAGTTTGTCTTTGCATCTTTCATGTTTTTCTCAACCTGATCCCTTGGCTGCTTTTCCATTTCATCTAAAGACTTCCTTCTCTGAGAATATTCAAACTCAAAGGTCTGATGCTGAGCAAAATGTGGAGGGTTCTCTCTTTTCTTTTGATACACTGGATTCTTCTGTGCAAGCTTTGCAGGAAGACCATCTTCATCATGTAGTTGCTCAAGTGGTTCCACAATGACTGGGCTAGGAGTTGTTCTCAGTAAAAACACCTCTTTATTGCATTGTTCAAATACTTTTCTTGCAGCTGGCTTAGAAGCAAATTCAACAATGTCTTTTCATGTAGATCTTCCTCGATCATCCACAATTCCGACAGCACTTTCAATAGGTCCAAATTGGCTGAATGCTTCTTCCAATAATTCATTGGAAACATAGGGTGAAAGATTTCATGAAGAGAGGGCAGCTGCAGGTATGCCAAAATGAACAAGAATTTGTTGGTCTCTCATGGGTGTGTCATCAAGTTCTGCTTTCGCATTTTCTGCCAGGGCTCTAGATTCCAGTTTGATGAAACCCAATCCTTTGCCCTTGTTAAGAAAGACTTCACCAGGTTCTCTATATTTAGCAAATAATCTTTTAAAGTCTTCATCTGTACTATCAGCTGGCAGATTTCCAACAAATAACCTACATCTCTGTGCATAAGTTTTCTGATCAGGCCTCCTCAACAGAGACAAATTTGCTTTAAAGACCTCCAAGTCCAAGATCTTCTCTTAGTTGTGGCCTGCGGGCCCCTGGGGCAAGGGCCCCTGGTGGTGGGGCAACTGCGGGGAGGGGGGGCTGCTACTGGTGGTACTGAGGGTGATGCTGCTGGGCCCCTCGGGGTTCCCCATTGCCCTGGTGTGATGGCTTCCGATGTCCTCCCGGAGGAGTGAGGCCCAGCCCTGGGCTTCCACTTTCTGGGCACTGGGCATCTTGCTTTTGGGCCTGCCAGTGCTCCAACCTGGCTTGAGTCCCACAGCGACTGGGGACAGAAGGGGGAGGGACCCCACTTGAGCCAGAGGACACTGAGGCCAAGGTCAAAGAAGTCTGCTGAAGGCCTGGGGAGATGGTGGGGCATGGTCCGAAGGAGGCCTGGGAGGCTACCAAGCCAGGCTGGGAGGGCCTACGAGCCCTGAAGTGGCATGGACAGCATGGAGATGGAGGCTGGTGTGGCAGTGCCTATTGTGGGTCTGGGGCTACTGCTTGGAGGAAGGCCTGGCTTCAGCGGGTCTGGCCAAGACTCCTGTTGCTGCTGCGCCACCCCTGCTGTGACCACCTGTTTCACTTGATGCTTCACCAGTACCTGAACCTGAGGCTGTGGGATGGAAGACTCGGCCTCAGCGGCCTTTGTTCAGGCTCAGGCCAATGCCCTGTGGCGGTGGATGAAAGTTATGGCTTAGGGTTCGCCTTGCCTGCCTCCACTACCTGCCCGCCTGTGGAAGCCACCGCCACCGCCGACCCTGCCAACAGAACAAGTCCTGGGACATTTCCATGATTAGTGGGCAGGTGAGGTAAAAGCAGAGAATTCTCCCTGGGAATGTGGAAAGCCATTTTGCTGATCACAAGATGGTGAGGGGCACAAGTCATTCAGTATGGCACTAGAAATGTTAGCTTTAGCAATAAGAGAAGAAAAAGTAATTGAAAGAATTAGAATAGGCAAAGAAGGAACTAAGTTATCACTCTTTGCAGATGACATGGTGATATACTTAGAGAATCCCAGAGAACAAGTAAGAAAAATACTTGAAATAATAAATAACTTCGGCACAGTTGAAGGTTACAAAATAAACCCACATAAATCATCAGCATTCCTATATATTATTAACAAAGCCCAAAAGCAAGAGTTAGAAAGAGAAATCTCATTTACAGCTAAGGTAGACACTATAAAATATTTGAGAGTCTACCCGCCTAAATAAAACCCAGGAACTGTATGAACACAATTGTAAAATATGTTTCCTACAAATAAAGTCAGATTTAAGTAAGTGGAACTACATCTAATATAATAAGAATAACAATACTACCTACATTAATTTACGTATTCAGTGCCATTCCAATCAAACTACCAGAAAATTATTTTTTAGAGCTAGAATCATCTGGAAGAATAAAAGATCCAGAATATCAAGGGAACTAATGAAAAGAAATGTTAGGGAAGGTGGCCTAGCCCTACAAGATCTCAAATTGCATTATAAAGCAGTAGTCATCAAAACTACTTGTTATTGGCTAAGAAATATAGGGGTAGACCAGTGGAATATGTTAGGTACTCAAGATACAGTAGTCAATGAATATGGCAATCTACTGGTTGATAAATCCAAGGACCTCAGCCTCTGAGATAAGAACTCACTATTTGACAAAAATTGCTGGGAAAACTGGATAACAGTGTGGGAGAAACTGGGCATAAATCAATGCCTGATACCATAAATAAGAATGAAGTCCAAATGCATACATGATTTAGGTATAAAAAATGATTCTGTAAACAAATTAGGGGAGCAAGGAATAGTATATTTGTCAGATTTATGGAGAATGGAGACACTTTTGATCAAACATGAGATAGAGATCATAATGAAGTGCAAAGTGGATAATTTTGATTACATTAAACTGAAGAGTTTTTGCACAAACAAATCCAATACACCCAAGACTTAGAAGGGAAGTAGAAAACTGGGAAAGAATTTTTGCAACTAGTGTCTGTGATAAAGCCCTCATTTCTAAAATATATAGAGAACTGAGTCAAATGTAAGTCATTCTCCAATTGATAAATGGTCAAAGGATATGAACAGGCAGTTTTCAGAGAAAGAAATTAAACTATCTATAGTCATATGAAAAAATGCTCTAAATCACTTGATTAGAGAGATGTAAATCAAAACAACTCTGAGTCATCACATCACACTTATCAGATTGGCTAACATGACAAAACAGGAAGGTGACAAATTTTGGAGAAGATATGGGAGAGTTGGAACACTAATTTCATTGTTGGTGGAGCTGTGAGCTGATCCAGCCATTTTGGAGAGCCATTTGGAACTATGCCCAAAGGGCTACAAAGATGAACAAACCTTTTGACTCAGTAATTCCTCTTCTAGGATTATATCTCCAAAAAGGGTCCTACATGTACAAAAATATTTATAGCAGTTCTCTTTGTGATGCCCAAGAACTGGAAATCAAAGGGATGCCCATAAATTGGGGAATGACTGAACAAATTGTGGTATATTAATGTCATAGAATACTATTGTCTATAAGAAATAATGAACAGGAAGACTTCAAACAGGCCTAGAAGGACTTACATGAACTGATGCTGAATGAAAGGAGCAGAACCAGGAGAACTTTGTACACAGCAACAACTACATTGTGGGAGGAATTTTTCTGGTAAACTTAGTCCTTCACAGCAATGCAAGGACCTAAAAAATTCCCAATGTAATCTTGACACAAAACACCTTCCACATCCAGAGAAAGAACTATGGAATTGGATTTCAGAATGACGCAGATCATTTCCTCTTGTGTTATGTTTATTTTAATTCTTCTATGCAACATGACTAAGGTGAAAATGTATTTAATAGAAATGTACGTGTAGAACCTATATGAAATTGCATGCCATCTCTGGGAAGCAGTGGAGAGGAAGAGAGGAGAGAGTGGAAAAAAATTTAAGATATATGGAAGTGATTGTGGAAAACTTAAAACAAAATAATTTTAAAAAGGAAGCAGTGCGCCTGCCATGATTTGATGTATTGTCCATGCTTATGCAGCCAGCCCTCTTTAGTAATCATGACATTGTTCATTGCCACCAGCAGGTAAAGAGCATCTGGGTGAACCCTGAGTAGTCACCTTGATCCTCCTGGAAAGACTGTAGGGGCTCTGGATTCCCAAGCCTGGGCATCAGCCTCAGTAATTCTTTAGAGAACCAGTTTTAGCCAGGCCTCAGGTGGAGGGGCAGGGGGTGTCTCTGCCACTGGTGGGGCTTGGGTTTAGCCTGTGCAGGGCCACCTCCAGCTTTGTATGCCAGTCTGTTCCAGGGTGGGGGAACTGGGGGTAGGAGGTCAAAGCAGCGCCTCTCCTCCCTACTCCCTGCCTCCTGGATCCCAGTGGCTGCAGTTGCCGCAGCTGGAATTGGTCAGGCCAGGGATCCAGCGTGTGGTGCAAAAACAGTTTTTTAGCATTCATTTTGAAAATTTTGAGTTCCACATTCTCTCTCTTCCTCCCCTCCCCAACCCACCCTAATTGAGAAAGCAAGCAATTTGATATAGGACATACACATGTAGCCAAGCAAAACATCTCCCAGTCATGTTGCAAAAAACTAACATTTCTGTCTATCCTGTTCTGTCCTCCATTTATTGCATTCTCTCCCTTGACCTGTCTCCCCACAATAATGTTTGCTTTTGATTAGCCCTTCCCCCAATCTGCTGGCCCTTCTATTATCCTCCCTCTCCTCTCCACTTCCCCGCTGCCTTTCTGCAGGTTAAGATAGATTTCCACATCTAATTGAATGTGTATTATTTCCTCCTTAAAGCAAATATGATGAGAGTAAGGCTCCCATTTCATCTTCCCCTTCTTCCTCACCATTGTAAAAACTCTTTCTTGCCCCTTTTATGTGAGATAATTTAACACATTCTACCTCTCCTTTTCTATTTCTCCCAGAACATTCCTCTCAACACTTGATTTTATTTTTAGGTGTTGTCCCTCCATATTCAGCTCACCCTGTGCCCTACCCCCTGCCATTCTCTCTCTCTCTCCATATTTATATACACACACACATACATGTATACATACACATATATCATACATATATGCACACACATGTGTGTATATACATGCATATATGTATATGTATATATGTGTATATATGTATGTGTGTGTATATATATATATATATATATATACATATATATTCTCTGTAACTACTTTAATACTAAGAAAAGTCTCATGACTTACAAATATCATCTTTCCAGGTAGGAATGTGAACAGTTCAACTTTAATGAGTCCTTTATGGCTTCTCTTTCCTGTTTACTTTTTCATGTTTCTCTTGATTCTTGTATTTGAAGGTCAAATTTTCTATCCTGCTCTGTTCTTTTCAACAAGAATTCTTGGAATTGCTCTATTTCATTTAAATTCCATTTTTTCCCTGAAATATTATGTTCAGTTTTGCTGAGTAGTTGATTCTCGATTTTAATCCTAACTCCTTCAGCCTCTTCCAAGCCCTCTGATCTCTTAGTGTAGATGCTGTATCCTAATTATATTTCCAAAATACTTGAATTGTTTCTTTCTGGATGTTTATAATGATTTCTACTTGATCTGGGACCTCTAGAATTTTGGTACAGTATTCCTAGGAGTTTTCTTTTTGGGATCTCCTTTTAGGAGGTGATTGGTGAATTTTTTCATTTTTATTTTATCCCCTGGTCCTAGAATATCAGGGCAGTTTTCCCTGAAAATTTCTTCAAGAATGATATCTAAGGTCTTTTTTTTTTCAATCACAGTTTTAAAGTAGATCAACAATTTTAAAATTATCTATCCTAGATCTCTTTTTGAGGTCAGTTGTTTTTCCAATGAGATATTTTGTCTTATTTTTTCAAATTGCTTTGTTTTATAATTTTTTTTTTATTTCTCATAAATTCATTAGCTTCCATTTACTACATTCTAATTTTTAAGAAATTATTTTCTTCAATAAGCTTTTGGAACACCTTTTCCATTTGGTCAATTCTGATTTTTAAGGCACTCTTCTCTTCATTGGCTTTTTCAGTCTCTTTTGCCATTTGGGTTAGTCTATTTTTAAGTTATTATTTTCTTTAGTGTTTTTTGGTGTCTTCCTTAGCAAGCTATTGACTCTTTTTCATGATTTTCTTGCATCACTTCCATTTCTCTTCCCAGTTTTTCCGCTGCCTCTTTTACTTGATTTTCAAAATTCTTTTTGAGTTCTTCCATGGCCTGAAATGATTTCATATTTTTTTGGGGAGACTTTGGATATAGGAGCCTTGTCCTTGCTATCTTCCTCAGATTGCATGTTTTGATCTTCCTTGTCGTAAGAAAATACATTTTTAGCTAGCAAGTAACCTTTTTAGTTTTATTTTTCCACTTTTTGGTCATTTCCCCAGCCAATTACTGGACTTTTGGGTTCTTTGTTAAGTGGAGGGTGTACTGAACCAGGTTTCAGGATTTTTGTGCAGCTGTTTGCAGAGATATCCCTAAGGACCTGTAAATTCTCAGCACCTCCAAAGTGCTATGATCATAGGAGAGGTGCTTACTCCTCTCCTGGCCTGCACTCTGGTCTGTTAGCAACCATGAGCACTTTTTTCTGCCCTGGAACTCTGAGTAGGATTCTCTCCCCACAGTTACCACCAGCTCTGTCACAACAGTGCTCCTACTCCCCCTAGTACTACCACCCAGGACTGTGACCTAGAACAGCCACTCAATTCTCCCTCTGTCTGTTGGCCTGAGAGCTCCAGAAACACATGTCATTGTAGTAGTGACTGCTACCACCCTGGGACTGGGGCCTGACCATATTCCCCTCTTACCCATGTAAGGGAGCTTTCCCACTGACCTTTGAAGCTGTCTTTTGTGTCTGTGGATTGAGAGGTCTAGAAACCACTACAACTTCCAGTGATTCAGCACCCTTAGGCCTGTTGCAGTCCCAGCTCTTCTGGCACAGTCTATGCTGGTCTGGGCTCTGTTTCAGGTTGGTGCAAAGACCTTTCCTGTTGACCTTCCAGATTGTCTTGGGCTAAAAATCCGCTACACACTGTCATTTTGTGGCTTCTGCTGCTCTAGAATTTTAGAGTCATTTTTTACAGGTATTTTGAGGAGTTTGGGGGGAGAGCTCAGGTCAGTCCCTGCTTCTCCTCTGCCATCTTGGTTCCACCCCAATCACTTTCTATAAAAGCAAAACACAACACGTAGTTGAGATCCCTTTGAATAACAGTCCACCTAAATTTCCTTTGCCCTTCCAGTCTTTTACAATTTTATTGACTTCACAAATTCATAAAATATTTTAACCTTTATAAAGCACTTACCTCACCATAGTCTAATAAGGAATGTACTTCATGAAATATAACATTATTATTATCGTTATTATTATTATTTTAGAAATGAGAATTTGGAGATGAGAAAAGTAAGGCTCAGTGAAGCCATATGACTTGTCCATAGTCATACAGCATGCAAGGAGAGAAGTAAAAATGACTAAATCACACTGTACATTGGTTTGAAATGAAATCCCAAGGTTGAGTGGTCAAGTTTTACCTCCTCTTATAGTGCTACAAAAAGGAGATGTGCAGCCTACACTTTTTTTTTTCACAACCCACAGAAAGAATCTGAAAGTAGTTTGTGATTATTTACAATTATGGACCAAGATAGATCTATACTTTATTGAAAAACTTAAGCTTTAAATATATGCAGCCAAACCTATGTGCTTTTTATGTGTTAAAGAGAACCAGTTTCACCAAATAGTAAAATAATATTTTGTAGCTATAATGTGACTGGACTATTAGAATATTGTGATTTAAATGAAATACTTGTATCATGGCATGAGATTTCCCTTACTAGTTTATATTGTACACCAGTGATGTGAGGAAGGGCATACTGAGGCATATTTGAGATGCAATGCAGAGGAGCTGGACTGTCTTGAAGTCAGGAAGACAAGCTCAAATTCTATTTCCCATACTAACAGTGTCCCTTAGCAAGTCACAGTCTTTCTTGGTTTTAGTTTCCTTAATTGTAAAAAGAGTACTAAAGTAATGGTACCTACCTCATGACTATTGTGAGGATTAAACATAAATATACATAGATATAAGTGTTAAACACATATGCATTATAATGCAAATATTTATATAAATTTTATTATAAAACATAGAGAAATAAAATGTTCAATAGTCTAATGTTTGACAAATGTCCAGACTTTGAGATGCTGAAGGAGATATCTACTAAAACTAAAACAAAACAAAAACAAAAAAGGCAAAACAACTCACAAAAAAACAATTTGAAAGGAAGGAATAACACATACTCAATTGGATATGGAAATCAGTTTAACCTGCAGGAAGGCAAAGGGGAAGGGGAGTGGAGAGGGAAGACAGGAAAAGAGACAACAAATTGGGGAAAGGATAATCAGAAACAAACATTGTTGTGGGAGGACAGGTCAAAGGAGAGACTGGAATAAATGAAGGGCAAGATAGGACAGAGGGAAATGTGGCTAGTCTTTTACAATATAACTATCATGGAAGTGCTTTGCATTGTTACACATGTATGACCTATATTGAATTTCTTGTTTTCTCAATAAGGGTTGGGTGAGGGAGGGAGGGAGAGAATATGGAACTCAAAGATTTAAGAATGGATTAAAAATTGTTTTAGCATGCAACTGAAAATGAAGCAATACAGGCAATGCAGTATAGACATCTATTCTGCCCTACAGGAAAATAGAGAGGAAAGGGGATGGAAGGAGGGTGGGTAATAGAAAGGAGGACAGACTGGAGGAAGGGGGTGGATGGGGTGCATGCTGTCCTGGGGTGGGTGGTGGAGATAGATTGGGAGGAATTTTTGAATTCAAATTCTTATGGAAGTGAAAGCTAAGAACTGAAAATAAATAAGGTACATATAAAAAAAGAATTATAATCCTACAACATGTTTACAAAAAATTTGATTTGCACAATTTATGTTTTAGTTTTTTTTCTTTTTTAAAACTTTTTTATTTTTAGTTTTCCACATTAACTTCCATAAGATTTTGAATTCCAAGTTTTCTCCCATCTCTCCTTCCCTCACCCCAAGAAGGCATGTAATCTGATTTAGGCTCTACATATACATTCATATTAAACCTATTTTCTTTTTTTTCTTTTCTTTTTTTAATATAAATTTATTTATTTAACTTTTTACATTCATTTTCACAAAATTTTGGGTTCCAAATTTTCTCCCCATTTCTCCCCTCCCCCAACCCCAATGCACTGAGCATTCTAATTTTCCCTATCACCAATCTGCCCTCTCTTCTATCATCCCTTCCTTATTTTGACCCCATTTTCTCTTTTGTCCTGTAGGGCCAGATGACATTCTATTCCCCATTAACTGTATTTCTTATTCCCTAGTAGCAAGAACAATACTCAACAGTTGTTCCTAAAACTTTGAGTTCCAACTTCTTCCCATCCCTCCCTCCCCACCCATTCCCTTTGGGAAGGCAGGCAATTCAACATAGGTCCTATCTGTGTAGCTTTGCAAATGACTTCAATAATAGTCGTGTTGTGTAAGACTAACTATATTTCCTTCTATCCTATGCTGCCTCCTGTTGTTTCAATAATGTCTTTTGATCCTGTCCCTCCCCAAGTGTTGACTTCAAATTGCTCCCTCCTCCCATTGCCCTCCCTTCCATCATCCCCCCCCACCCTGCTTGTCCCCTTCTCCCGCACTTTCCTGTATTGTAAGATATTTTTTCATACCAAAATGAGTGTGCATTTTATTCCTTCCTTTAGTTCAATGTGATGAGGGTAAACTTCATGTTTTTTTTTCTCAGCTTTTCTCTTTTTCCCTCCACTAAAAAGTCTCCTGCTTTCCTCTAGAACGAGAGATAATTTGCCCCATTCCTTTTCACCCTCTCTCCTCCCACTACATTTCTCTCTCACCATTTACCTTAATTTCTTTAAGTTAAACTATTCAATTTACTCTGTGCTCTCTGTCTCTGTATGTGTGTGCACGCACATGTGTACGTGTGTGTGTGTATGTGTGTGTGTGTGTGTGTGTGGTCCCACCAACTACCCAGATACTGCAAAGTTTTAAGATTTAAAAATATTGTCTTTCCATGTAGGAATGTAAACAGTTCACCTTTGGTAAGTCCCTTATGACTTCTCTTTGCTGTTTACTTTTTCATGCTTCTTCTCATTCTTGTGTTTGAAAGTCAAATTTTCTTTTCAGCTCTGGTCTTTTCATCAAGAATGATTGAAAGTCCTCTATTTTATTGAAAGACAATATTTTCCCCTGAAATATTATACTCAGTTTTGCTGGGTAGGTGATTCTTGGTTTGAGTCCTAGTTCCTTTGACTTCTGGAATATCCTATTCCACGCCCTTTGATCCCTTAATGTAGAAGCTGCTAGATCTTGACTTATCCTGATTGTATTTCCACAATACTGAAATTGTTTCTTTCTAGCTGCTTGCAAGATTTTCTCCTTGACCTGGGAATTCTGGAATTTGGCCACAATGTTCCTAGGAGTTTCTCTTTTTGGATCTCTTTCAGGCCTTGATTGATGGATTCCTTCAATATTTATTTTGCCTCTGGTTCTAGAATATCAAGGCAGTTTTCCTTGATAATTTCATGAAAGATGATGTCTAGGCTCTCTTTTAGATCATGGCTTTCAGGTAGGCCCATAATTTTTAAATTGTCTCTCCTGGATCTTTTTTCCAGGTCAGTTGTTTTTTTCCATGAGATATTTCACTTACTCTTCCATTTTTTCATTCTTTTGGTTTTGTTTGGTGATTTCTTGGTTTCTCAGAAAGCCATTAGACTCCATCTGTTCCATTCTAATTTTGAGAGAACTATTTTCTTCAGTGAGCTTTTGAACCTCTTTTTCCATTTGACTAATTCTGCTTTTGAAAGCATTCTTCTCCTCATTGGCTTTTTGAACCACTTTTTCCAAATGAGTGAGCCTATTTTTCAAGGTGTTATTTTCTTTAGCATTTTTTTGGATCTCCTTTAGCAGGGTATTGACCCATTTTTCATGCTTTTCTTGCATTTCTCTCATTTCTCTTCCCAGTTTTTCCTCCACCTGTCTAACTTGATTTTCAAAATCCTTTTTGAGCTCTTCCATGGCCTGAGCCCATTGGATATCTATTTCAGATGTTTGGGATACAGAGATGTTGACTTCTATGTCTTTCCCTGATGGTAAGCATTGTTCCTCCTCATCAGAAATAAAAGGCGGAAACATCTATTCACCAAGAAAGTAGCCTTCTATTTAGTTTTCTTCCCTTTTCTGGGCATTTTCCCAGCCAGTTACTTGACTTCTGAGATTACTCTCCACCCCTGCCTAGATCCACCCAGGTAGTGCTTGGGGTCTGAGATTCACATGCTGCGCCCCAGCCTCAGGGCTTTCAGCGGCGGATGCGGCTGCTATTCAATGTGAGCTTAAGTTCTGGTACTCAGGTGGGGGCAGGGCCAACTCCCAGGCTAAGTTCCCTCAGCGGGTTTATGCTGAGATCTTCAGTAATGGATCTGAGGTCCTGTCCACACTGGGAGTTCTGGGCCGCCACTGCCTCTGCTCTGCCTCCCAAGGGGGCCTGAGTTATGGAGACACCCCACTCCCCTCTCAGCCAGCCCAGAAGTCTCTCTCACTGACCTGTAGCACCTGTGGGTGGAGGGAACTTCGTGGTCGCCTGAGGTTCTGTCCCTGAAGTCTGCTCGGATCTGCTCCTCTCAGGGCCTGGTGGCCAGGGCAGGGCTGGCCTCCGCAGTGTGGTGCGCATGGACTTTTGGGGTCGGTTTTTCAGGGCTCTCTGTAATGGAAATCTCCTCTACTGTGTTGCTGCATGGCTTGCACTGCTCCAGAATTTTTGAGGAGTTCTTTTTACAGAAAATTTATGGGCTGTGGTTTCAGAGCTAGCATACGTGAGTCTTTTTACTCCTCCATCTTGGCCTGTTTTAGTTTTTCATAGAGGATTTTAATTTATTTTTTAATTTGCATGCCCAATTTATTTATCCATGCTTTTTTAATCAATGAAAGCATTTTAAAATTTTGAGTTTATTTTGGTAAATATTTCCCAATTAAATGTAAAAAAAATTGTAATCTTTTTCTTAAAATTTGGAGTTCCAAATTTTCACTCTTCCTCCTAACTATCCCACCTTTTTAAGAAGGCAAACACTTTTTGATAATTCATTAATTTATTTTTTATTTTCAATATTCACTTCTACAGGACTTTGAGTAACAAATTTTCTTCCAATCTCACCCCTCTATCATCCCAAGACAGAGTGCATTCTGATTATTTCTTCCCCCAGTTTTTCCTCCCTTCTAGTATACCTCCCACACTTCTCTTATCAACTTTACCTGTTGAGAAGGCAAACAATTTGATATTGATTATGCAAGTGAAGTCATGCAAAACATGTTTCCCTATTAGCCATGTTGCAAAACGAAATACAAACAAAATTTAAAAATGAAGAAAAAAAATTTAAAAGTATGTTTCAATCTGTATAAAGTTCATCAGTTGTCTCTCTGTAGGTAGACATCAGTTTTTATCATGGGTCCTTTGGAATTGTCTTGATCAGAATAACTGTCTTTCACAATTAATCATTCTTAGAATAGTTAGGACAAGATTTTTCTGCTTTGGCTCACTTCATAAATTTTGTTTGAGTTAATATAAGGCTTAGTTTTTCTGAAACAATTTTCTCATTATTTCTTATGGCACAATAGTATTCAATTAGAATCATATACCACAACTTATTCAAATCTTCCCCAATTGAAAGCTATCTCCTCAATTTACAATTCTTTACCATCACAAAAAAAGCTTCCACAAATGTTTTTGTATATATTTTTTTCCTTTTTGTTTGATTCCTTTGAGACCTGGTAGCGGTATTTGAGGCAGAGGGTATGCACATTTTTATAGTCTTTTTGGTGTAGTTCCAAATTATTCTCCAAAATAGTTGGACTAATTCACAATTCCATCAACAGTGTCCTAATTTTTTTTCCATATCTCTTCCAGTATTTGTCATTTTTATTTTTTGTCTTGTTAATCAATTTGAAAGGTACAAAGTGGTGTCTCAGATTTTTTTAATCTGCATTTCTCCAAACAGCAGTGATTGAGAGCATTTTTTCCTGTGACTATTGACACTTGATTTCTTCTTGTGACATATCCTTTGATCATTTATCAATCTGGTAATGGCACTTATTTTTATAAATTAGGTTTACTTCCCTAAATAAGTGAGAATTGAGGCCTTTATCAGAGAAACTTGCAGTAATTTTTTTTTCCAGTTTCTTTCTTTCCTTCTAATTTTGACTGCATTAATTTGTTTTATGCAAAAGCTTTTTGATTTCATTTAATCAAAATTATTTACTTCCTGTAATGCTCTCTAATTTTGTTATTGTTTTGCTGTCTTTTTTGGCCAATCATATTATCTTGCTTTTAAGTTTTTAGATATAATATCATTTCACAGATATATGATTAGTACCAACATTTATTAATTTTTTATAGTGCTCATCAGTAAAATGTAGTTTCCCTCTTTATTTTTTGAAATTCTATTATTATTTTTTCTTTGAGATCATGATTACTATTCTTGATTTTCTTATTTCAACTAAAGAATAGTATAATTTCTTTCAACTTGTTATTTTAACTGCATAAAAAATTTAGGTTGCAATTGTTTTTGTTTTTTTAAACAACATATTGTGTAGAATTCTGCTTTCTAGACCATTTAGTTAATCTCTTTAGTTTTGGGGAATGAATTTTTCCCATTCACATTCACAGTTATTTTTCTTAATTAGTCTCTTGAATCAATTCTATTTATTTATACTTTTTTTCTTCTTTCTTTCTGAGACCCTATTTAGGAGCATGCTTTTTCTCAAAACTTCCTACCTTATTCTATCATTTCTACTAATCTCCCCTTCCCCTTTCTCTGTTTTTCTCTTGTTTTTCTCTTGAATGCAATGTATTTCTATACTCAAATTTTGTATATCCCATTCCTTCCTCTGAGCAGTTCAGATGAGAATAGCATTCAAATGTTACTCCTACCTTCCAACCCTTCCTCTCTGTTTGTTCTGATTTCTATTTAAACAACCCAATTATGTGACATGATTTTACTCACTCTTTTTCTCTGTTCCTGTGACAATGCATTCCACTATTTCTTTCTTTCCATACATCTTTTAAATTCATGAAAGTATAATGCAATGAGTTGTCACTAATTAAACTTTCTCAGTGACCTCTTGATGAGAAGGTTCTGAGACTATAACTGCATACCCTTTCCAAATTAAAGTGGAAACAGTTTATCCTTTTTTGGTTCCTCATGATAGTTCACTCAAGTTTACTTTCTTATGCTTCTCATGATCCTTGTATTTGTATTTCTTATTGTCTCCTCATCTCTGATCTTTCCATCAGGTGTTCTGGGGATTCTGTATGTCATTAAATTTTATTTTTCCTCTGTGGAACTATGCATAGTATTATTGTGCAAGTTGTTTTTGGTTGTAAGCCCAGAAATTTGCCTTCTGTAATGTCATATTCCACACTCTTTGCTCATTCAGAGTTGTAGATTCTAAATCTTGTGTGATTTTGGCTGTATCTCCTCAATATTTATATTTTTTTCTATCTTCAAACTTGAAGATTTGGACCTTGGTTTTAATATTTCTAGGAGTTTTTTTACTTGGAATGTCTTTTTGGAGAAGACTAATGAATTTTCTCTACTTCTACTTTACCATATGGCTCTAAAAAATCTGGGAAACTATATTTTATAATTTCTTTAAACAAGCTATTTAGAACTTTTTGATTTTGATTGATGGATTTGATTGATGGATTTCAGGTGTTCAGTGCCTCCTAAATATCTCCTATATTGGTTTCCATGTCATTTGTTTTTGGCATAAGATAGCTTACATCTTTAAATTTTCTGTTACAAACCTGTTGTGATGCATTTTCTAGATATTTATGGAGGAATTATTGTGGGGAACTTGGCTGTCCTTCTTTCTGCTATTGTACGATCTTGGCACTGTCCCTTATCTCTTGAACTAAGACTCAGTTTTCTCAACTTTAAAATGAGAAAGGTGTAGTACACAGTCTTTAAGATGTTGTCCTACTCTCCTTTTATAACAAATGACCCTAAAAGTGGAATGCATTTTCCAATCTCAAAGAAAAAAGTGGATTGAATACATGGGTCATAATATCCTATATTCTCAAATAATTAAAAAAAACTTTTCATGAATCTACATTTAAATGAGTAAATCATTTGCAGTATCCTTTGGGCAGAGACTGTCTTCTATATCATTTGTAGACTCATAGCCTCTAGTACATGGAAAACATACTTATTGCTCAGTAAAAGTGATTGATGGATGGATTGATTCATTAATAAAATATTATAATTTATAAATCAGCAGTTTCTTAATTAGGGGCTCTGAAAAAAGAGCTGCAATGATAGGGATGAGCCCAGGAATCAAGTCCTGGTTCTGTCATTTTTTAACTATTCAGAAACCAGCATTTCATCTTCTTAGGCCTCATTTTTCACATGTTAAAAATAAGGGGGTTGGGTTTTGTGACCTTCTGATAACAACAATATATATTCTGATTAAATGTAGCCATTGGTTAGCATACTGGCAGGAGGAAATATTATAATTTCGATTATAAATTATTAAACATTTTGTTCCAGGGCAAGGGATAAAGGCCACAGACACTGTGCCTGTCACAAAAATGCACAAGGCAAGTAAAAGGTGAAGTTAAAATAAACTGGTGATAAACTACAGTCATCCACAGGAAATTTATCATTTTCTAGTGGTCTCCTTGCCCAGGCTGATAAATGGCATTGTTTTTGCATCGAAGGCCCTTTTTGCCATGATAAACTCTTTGAAAGGAACCCAATTCCATGATAAAGAGATTTGGGCAGAAATGAGGAGCAGTTGCCTAGTCAGAGTGGTGAGCTACGGGGTTTGATGAATGAAAAGCAGCTCAGTTGTGGCAGGGTGCCAAAGAGTGGAGGCATAAATGCACTTGGCTGAAACAGAGTGTAGCTAATCTGACATCCTGAAAACATTGTGTATTCTAATGTGGTGCACAGACCTCAGGAAACCTTTACAAAGCTGTGGATTTCTTGAGTTCTTTTTTTTCTTGTAAGGGCATTTACCCTTACACTAGTGTCATTTCGAACAGTCACCATGAAGAACTCATCAAAAGAGGAGAGGATAAAAAAAAAGGGTGGGGAGAGGAGAATCACAATCTCAGTATTCTCCCCCACTTAAAAACCAGAGCCAGGCCATATATTTGGTGAATTAAGGCAATCATCCCAGCCACTGTGATTTGCCATCTGTTTTAGAACAAATAAACCTGTTTTTCGTTTCTTTGTTTGTTTGTTTCTCAGTAGAAGCAACCCATTAAGAAGAGAGCAGACTCAACTATATCCATGAAATCAACTCAGAATGACATATTGCTTATCCCTTATAAGGAAAGAATGGTGATATTTCTTTGTCTCCTTTCCCACTTCTCAAGATTTCTGTTGCCTTTGTGTGACTGGTTTCCCTTTCAACACTGCTCTGACATTTTTTTTTACTTGTAGAAAAAAAGACTTTAATTTGCCATGGATCTATATAAGGAAGTGTCCACAGCCTTTTTAAGGCTGGTTGTTAGTGCAGTATGGGAACATTTCCATTGCTTTTACAGTCAGGGTAGGGTGATGGTGGAGGGGAGTGTTTTTCATCATTTTATGCCAGTGAGGCAGTCACATCAAAGAGAAAGAAAACAGGGAACTAGAAAATAAAATATAAGGCTGAGTATTAACCATATTCTGTACCACCCTTTGAACTGTAGGATAATGTTCAATGCATGTAAGGCAGGTAGGCCATCTGTGAAGTAATAGTTTTCAAAAACATCTCACTCAAGCCCCTTTTTTTTAAATTGACAATTTATCTGTGCTCATTAGCATACTACTTCCCTGGAATATTGAGATTATTTGTTTCAGCATAAAATATACATTAATGAAAGCTATTACTTGAAAGCATGAAATGGTATTTTAAAGATAAATGATTTGACAACAAATCATTTATTACACATAGCTATGAGTTTCTAAAACTAGAAGATTAGAAATGTGTTTCTTATTAAAGTATAGTACAATTTTCATTTTTCAAACTTAATAGTTATGAGTAATTAGGTATAAATGAGTTCATAACTCACCACAATGGAAATGGAAAGGAAAGAAACAATAAACAGGTATATAAAGACCAAATATGTGAGTCTTAATAAAGAAGCATTTTACCCAAACTGAAATGTTCTCATTACCCAGTTCTATAAAGTCCTGCTTAAGCTGCCATCTTCCCTAAAGCAAATTTTCATGGCTATCAAAATCATGTCAATTGAAATTGTAATTCACCTTTACTATGACTTTCATAAAAAAGCTTTAACTAATTGTCTAAATGACTATGAGCTGGTTCAGTATTTAGATTACTGTTGCACCCATTTTTATCAACATGGAATTTGAACTAGAGTTGTTGAATGATTTAGGAAAAAAATCATACAACAATGCAAGAAGTGTAATCCAAGATTTGCAGGTTACATTCACATCAAATGCCCCCCAGATTAGAGCACATGAGAACATAATGGATAAACTAGAAGCCTGAGGAATTGATGGGAAGAGGCAGTAGTCTGCCTATTTGGACAAGCATAGGATTGATAAGCTCAGTGTCACAAATTGTGTTGTTTGTGATTCTATACGCACAACATAATGAAAATGATTAAAAAGTTGTGTATGGAACAATTCACTTGCCAGTATGACGATTTTGACTTGTATTGGTGAGTCATCCTCAGATCATGACTCTTTATACATTTAGGGCTCTTAGGCTATCCCTGAAAATGGGGCATTGGAAAGGATTTATCTAATAATATAGCTCAGGGCTCCCCATTGGTATGTTTCCCCTCAACAATTATCAGTGACATCAATTCGTCAATAAAAAGTAACTGGTTTTTAGAAATGGGTATTTACTACATTGTAATAATTGTTGCAGAATATTTCCCGCAAAAGGGCAGCTAGGTGGCACAGTGAAAGAGTGCTGGGCTTGGAGTCAGCAAGACTCATCTTTATGAGTACAAATCTGGCCTCATACATTTACTGGTTGTGTACCCTAGGCAAGTCACTTAACGTTGTGTGTCTCCGGTTCTTCATTTGCAAAATGAGCCAAAGAAGGAAGAGGTAAACAGCTGTAGTATATTTGCCAAGAAAACCCACAAAATGGGGGTCACAAAGAGTTGGACATGAATGAAATGACTAAACTACCAAGTTCCCCATGGGGGAAAAATTGACACAGTCTACCACAGGTTCATAGGGAGGCTAGTGAAATGTGGCTTACACTTAGAGAAGACATGTGGCAAAGGGGTGACTTGCAGGTCCTGGCTCCTGGAAGTCCTTTCCTCCCTTCTGTAGGGTACTCGTTGATGTCTTCTTCAGAATGGTGTAGCTCTTGCTGTCCTTTGTGGAGCCTTGAATCTGCCTTTTCTTCTTTTGTTTTTTATACCTAGTTTATTTCCTTCTCCCAAAGTAGATACTATGCCAGTTACTGGTGTCCCAGGAATGCTCTTAGAATACCAGTGAAAAAGTCCAAATTTTCCAACCAAGTTGAGGTGAGAACTTAGGACAAGGCTGAATCATTCTTCTTCCCTCTCTGTGATTCCTCGTCAGACTTGGATAAAATATTCTCCCCTGACTCACCATTTACTCCAAGTATTCTGAGTTGTATGTCATAATTTGTTCAGTTGTTTGCCAAATCATGGGTACCGCCTCCCTTAGATTATGATTCTTTGATAATATAAAAGGAATTGCTATAAATATTTTCATATATGCATACATAGGTGCATATATGTGTGTGTATGCATGTATATTTATGTCAATATATATGCATATATCTATATCTATGTGTACATATACAAATGTGTTGTTTTTCCTTCTTTCTTTGCTCTTGTTAACACACAGGACTAGTAATGTCATTACTAGGTCAAATAATATGCATAGTTTGTTGCTATTTAGGCATCATTCCAAATCGCTTTCCAGATCTACGGCTGGATAAAAGGGCCAATATAAACAATTCCAACAAAAGTGTGCATCTTTTCCAATAGCCCTTCTCAGACTTGATTTGTTTTTCAGTTCTCTAATTATTAGTGATTCTAGAACATTTTTGTGTGGTATATAAATTTGGATTTCTTCCCATGAGAACTATCTGCCCATGTCTTTTAACTATTTATCAATTGAGAATTGGCTTCTTTCTTATAAATTTGAATCTACTCCTTGGAATTTAAAACCTTATCTTGGAAACTCGTTGCAAAGATTTTTCTCCTATTTAAATGTTTCTCTCCATTGTGTTTTGTCATTAACATCTTTCCCAGCCATGGGTGACCTCCTTGCTAAACAGCCTAACAGATCTTTTTTTTATATATATTTCTCCAATAAATCAAATATATTTATAGTGTCAGCATGACAAGAATATGAATCTGACAAGTCAGAGATCTATAGCCATCCATCCATAATGATTAGTCTGTTAGACCCACCTACAAATTAGATGATCGTTCTCTATGCTTTTTCCTCTACATGAAAATGTCTGATCCATTATACTACTGAATGCTATTCCTCTAAACCATCAAAATTTCACTCCTCTGCTTGTCCAGACTTAACAGTGTCATACTTTATATAAGTCCTTGGAGTGAGATGTTTTTAAAATCAGTAGGCACTCAGAATCAGTATTCTAGTACCTTAATTTCAAAAGTAAATTACACTAATTAATTAAAATAAAATTAATAACTATTTAAAAGTAAATATTTTTTATTTCAAAACAATACTGCTGATTACATAATCCTGATGTGCTCTTCATAAATGTCTTTAACACGGTATTCAAAATTTGCCTTGATTTTGATTTTATCGCTTTCTCTTCCTGATTTGAGCTTGATTTCTAGTTTGAGTTTGAGCTCCTTCACTGAGAGTAATGAGCAATCCCCAGAAAACCTAAATTTCTTCTTCCTGACCATGCTGACTTATTCCTGGTAAAACCAATCCAGAGTTTTCCATACTATATTGACCTGATGCTACTTTCTGGATTCTAACCATGAAGTATCTGCTGACTTAGACAAAATCAAACTAACCATGAACACCTTCCCTTGTCCAGGAGTCCTTTTCCTCAATATATTGATTTAATATCCTGCAACTTGCTTCATATTTACCCTCCAATATCTGATTATGGGACTACCCAACTAATTTGACTAGTCTCTATACTCAATGATTTCTCCACAGAGGTCAGATTTTGTGTAATGACTGTTTTTATACTTAGCATGCTGATCTTTGGATATCAGACTTAACTTTTGGAATTTTCCATGACTTTCCCAGAGTTCATAAATTTTACATGATACTCATCACTACTACATCGATTACTACAAATTTAGAAAGAAATGGAGTGATTGACACTCATGAGTGAATTAGAGGCAGTCTAATAACAGGCAGAATGGAAGGAATTCTCTGATTTTTATAACTGATAACTATTTATGCAGTGTAATTCTTTGTAAGTTTATCTGACTTTCTTCTTTGTTACTTCATAGTATCAGTTCCGTGTCTCATTTGTCAGACACTTCCTTTATTTTAGAGCCCTGGCCAAAGGCTCTACTCCCAACCTGCCATAATCACCCTTCCAAATGAAGTAAAATTTTGAACTCTACTCTCATAAATCATTATATATAATCTCTGAAATAAATGTTATGAATTCCATTAAAATTACTGTCAAACATCTAACTTCTAGACCATCACAGGTTGGAGGTGGGGTAGAATCAGAGGCCTTGAAGATTTTGTTCTCATTTTTTCAGGTAACATTATATTGACTTTTTGTACACGTGGGACCCTTTCCCGTTTTTATAATCTCTTGGGGATACAGTCCTAGTAGCGCTATTTCTGGGTCAAAGGGTGTGCACATTTTTGTGGCCCTTTGGGCATAGTTCCAAACCGTTCTCCAGGAGGGTTGGATGATCTCACAGCTCCACCAACAATGAATTAGTGTTCCAACTCTCCCACATCCTCTCCAGCATTTATCATTTTCCATTATATTGACTTTTGAAGTTAACTTAGAGATTTCCCTTAAAATGGGCTTGAGGGATTTCTCTATACCGAGGACAGTTAAGTCTGATAAATTTCAGATTGTACCTGATGATGGCATAGTGATCAAGTTTATCCATTTAAGAATCTGTTCACATGATGTCATTGATCTCAGACTATATCTTCATTTCCTTCCCTTAAACTCAGAACTAATGATATTGATTTTATTGTGTCCTCCCACTACAACTCTTCCCTTACAACTACCTCTCTTGTGACATGCTTGTCTTTAGTTCTATTTATATGCCACCTTAGTCTTGAAGCTATCACTATAATTCTGTTTAGTTGCTGAACTACCACCTGTCCAGTTCTTATGCCTATCTCATCTAATTTGGCCCGAGCTCTTAAATACCTGGTACCATTCCTCACTTGATCATAAGTTGTCCATTCTCTGAATTTTGGTTAGCTTACATTACATTGTTGCCCTAGCTACTGATCTTACCCACCTATAAGCAGCCAATCATTATAAGATGTGGAAAGGTTATAGGAGCATTACCATCTGTTGACTAAATGCTGCCTAGCCAGTGTGATTACTTTAACTCTTTATAAATGAAGACAAACTCCAAAACTTATTAAACTTTATTTCCAGTTGAAGTCCTAAGCTACCAACTAGAAATTTAGTCTATGATAATGTCCTAAGGAAAAAGAGTCAGAAGATTTATCATAGATAATATGTGCTTCAAGAAATAAAATAAATATATATATGCTTATATCTATCTATATGTATCTATATTTAAATAACATGTATGTGTGTGTATTTTAATGTTATATATTTTAAACTAGCTGGAAGAAATAATTAGAAAAAACAAGTAGAAGAGGATGGATGGAAAGACACAAGTATTTATTAAGCATTAACTAAGTTGTGAATACCATGCTGAGGTCTGGGAATATCCATATAAACAAACAAGAAGAAAGATAGTTCATACACTAGGAACACTAATATTTGAACTGGGCAAGACAACACACAAAATGGAGCTGAAGGTGGTCATACAAGTGAAAAGAATCATGCATATTTTAAGGTGCAGAAATTCTGAAGTGGAACTACCTGGATACTGAAGGCTGGCCAGCCAGAAATGGATGTATGAAGCACAACTAAACAAAGTGAGAATAAGGAAAGGCATCCCTTCTGGTACTTTCCAAACCATATTGTATAAGTTTTCTCCAATTCTGTCTAACTTTAGAGTGAGCAATGAGTCTGTACCATCTCAATAACCATATAGTATTAGTAATTTAATTTTATCTTCCCCCAATTTAGGCCATATGAACAGTTAATTCTAGCCCGAAGATGATTCAACAGAATTTCTCTCACTCCATGTTTTTTGTTGGTGCTGCATTATGGGTATTGGTTTGAAGTGATTGACATATGCCTTACATTTCTTAAGAGGGTAAAATTTGTAAAATCCATGAAAGCTCCAAAGCTCCATAGGACAGACTAGTTTCAGTGTTTTCCATTCTTCCTACCAGAGAATTCTTTTTCTTGTTATGAATTAAAGAATTATTATGTGTATCTAGTTTGTATGCATCTTTGTGTATATGTATGTAAAATGTGCATGTACATATATATATATGTGTGTGTGTGTGTGTGTTTGAGTGTGTGTGTGTGCATGTGTACACAGATATATAGGCAAGTATATATCCATATCATTATACATATGCAGACACATATATGCATGTATTTACATTTATTTCCCTCTCTGCAATTATTGGGCTATTTTATATTTATAGTGATCATTTACCCCTTATAACCTGCTCCAGAGCAATAATTGCAATCCATTTGCTTATTTCACAGAAATCAGCTTTCCTGTCAGTACTGTAGCTTGCATTACTGAAGAGTAGTCTAAAAGATGACAGGTTGTCTATCCAACTCAATCAGGTCATTGATTTGGTCTGACTTACCCTCTGGTTATAGTTTCTTTAGGTATCTTTCTATGTGCAAATGTTCATTCTTTGGAATTTAGAGAGAATTACTGAGTCTGACATTAGGCACAATTTCTCAGGAGATTTCCCTGCTTTGAAAGAGTGAATATATTCCACTGAAGAGAAAAAATGACAGCAAAGTACCAAGGTGAATGATTGACAAAACATGGTTTGTCACCTGTCAACCTAATTTGCTTAGTATTTACATGGATTTTAGAAAGTATTTTCTCCATTTCAATATTAAATTTTTTCAAGTATTTAGTGTTTGGTAGCATTATTCATTTTTACCTCCTTGATGCTTAAGAAGACCATTCATTTTCCAGTGGAACTGAGATCATGCTCTCTTAACAAAAATTTCAAGCGCTCATACATAAACTCATTGAGCTTGATTCCACAGAGCCCATTGACTGATGCCTGCAATACTGTAATGGCCTCCTATGAGGTCTTCCCACCTCCAGTCTCTCTTTTAACTCATACTTCACAGCTACAAAGTAATCTTTGTAGGGTAGAGGTTAGGCTGGGTTACTACAAGTTCCAAAGTCTTCAGTTGGTCTTGATTGCCTACTTGATGAAGTAAAAATGACTTTTCTCAGTATATAAAGTCTTCCACAATAAGACCCCAGCCTACCTTTCCACTTTTGGTTCAACAGTTATCTCTATATTTATTTCAGCCCAACTAAAATACTAGTCATTCCTTTATTTCATTCAGATCCCTCTGGCATTTGTTATACCAGTTGTTTATAATACTTTCTACTTACTTGAAAAAGATATACTCAATATGTCCAACTTCTGAAATCCTTCTCTCCCTTAGAAAACTAGAGCAAGGAATACTTTCTCTATGAAGCTTCCACTTATATCCCCAGACATTTGATCACTGCGTTTTTGAATCTCCTCTAACTCCGACCTTGCTTATACCCTTATCACAATGAAATTGGTTTTTCAGTTGAATGTATGTATTATAGCCCTACTAGAATGTAAACTAAAATATTTAAACTAAAATATGGAAGCTAGGTGGTTAACAGTGCATAAAGTGCTAGATTTAAAGGGCATGGGAAAATTTTTCCCCCATGACAAAAAAAGCTTCTCTCTCTCTCTCTCTCTCTCTCTCTCTCTCTCTCTCTCTCTCTCTCTCTCTCTCTCTCTCTCTCTAAGAAAAGATCTAGATCTAGAAGCAGGAAGAGCTGAGTTCAAAACTAGACTAAGTGTCCTAACTGTGACGCTGGGCAAGTCAAATGACCTTTGTTTCAGTTCCCTGATATGCAAAATGTGGATTGGAGCAGAAAGTGCTTTAAATATTTTATCTCATTTTATTCTCACAACTGTCTTAGGAGATGTATGCTGTCATTATCCCTATCTTAAAGATGAAAAAACTGAAGATAGAAGTCAAGTGACTTTCCCAGGCTTATACGACTGGTAGTGTTTGAGATCAGATTTGAATTCAAGTATTTCTGAATCCAAGTCTGATACTCTATCCATTATGCCATCTGGTTGCCTCTTTATAGACATGTAATTTCGTGTAAATGTAAAAAAAAGAGGAGGGAGGGAGGAAAAGAGAGAGAGAGAGAGAGAGAGAGAGAGAGAGAGAGAGAGAGAGAGAGAGAGAGAGAGAGAGAGAGAGAGAGAGAGAGAGAGAGAAGCTTTTTTTGTCATGGGCGAAAAATTTTCCCATGCCCTTTAAATCTAATTCCTGTAAGGTTAAGACACATCACCTAAGCTTTTTTATTTTCCAGTTTAGATAATTAAAAGTCTTCAGGAAGCTTTTCAAATGAGTCAATATAATGGAAGTTAAATGGCTATGCTGTTGAGGACAACATGCATAATCCCCTCTCTTAAAACTGTCAAGTTGTTTTCCATTATGTGCTCCGAAGGTTACTGAGCATGCCTCTTCAGTTAATGATGCTTTTGTTTTGTATTTTTACCTTTTATAACTAGACTTGTAGCCTCATTGCATTATATTGACACTGTGCTCTTCAGTGACAGGCTGGGGGCAGATTAGTAAGGAAAGTTTGCTACCCAATTTGTCATGAAAGATCAGTGAAGGATAAAATTGCAACAATCACTGCACATTGTTCTGAGAGTACTTATCTATTATTTTCTTAGGAATAATTCCTTTGACTGATTCCATAGAGATTTCTTTGAAAAGGCAGATTCTCTTTGAACAAATGTAGATTATGTTAGGGTTTATGCTTAATAAGCATAATTAGTGACCTTTGGGAGTATAATTCTCAAAGACATTTGATTGCATTTTGGATTTCTCCAAAAAGAGTCTGTGCCTTAAATGAAAGCATCTTCTTTTTCCTCCAAGTTTATTAGTTAGTAAGAACATTTACATTTTTATAGGATAATTCATAACCTCTAAAAATTTCTCTGAGAGAACTTCAACATCTTAGATCTAAACTGTTTGTCCTTAGTGTATGTGTGTTTCTGCATGTGCGTGTATGTGTGATGGACCATGTTTTAACATGCATAAAACACATAGAATTACAAATGAAACCTATTTATTGAAATATAATTATAAAACATTTTAAATTAAGTTAATAAAATCTAAGTTAAAATCTGTGACCTAGAAACTTAAATTTCATTTGTTAGGAATGGATCTAGGGTTATAATTTATTGATCCTTTTTGTCTAGTAATTATTAGAATTTTAAAGAATTCAGCAATGCAATAGTAGGTAGTGCAAATATCAATGAATAAATAAAAATTTTTGCCTGAAACCTACAAGGATACAGAGCATAAATAAATTTTCTAGCTCAGTGCAAACATGAAAATTCATCATGAATATCTTACCTCTCTATATTAATGTTTTTAAATCATCTTTATTAAGAAATTTCGTGTTTATGTCACCTGCATTTCTAAAGGTGCATTCCTACTTTCCTTTTCTGAGAGCCATCCCTCATATAAAGAAAAGAGAGGAAAGCAATTCAGCATAACTCACCAGTATATCCACTGATTGAGAAAATATATGGGATCTTCCATACCTAGAGTCCCCTACTTTTTCATAAGGGATCCCACTTCTTTGGGATCAAAATTGGTCAGTATAACTCCCTGTAGCAGCAAGCACCCTGACATACACAGGAGGGTCTGCTGTACAGGTTCTTAGATCTACTTTTCTAAAACGAAAGCACGTTTTGAGGAGCCAAAAATCTACTTTAATTACATTAACCAACAGAGAAAATACAAGGAGAAAAATAAAGACTAACAGACAGGGCTTCTAACTGACTGACCATAAGCAATACATACATTACAGATCAACAGATGGATTTAACTGTCTGACCATGATATACATACATAGTTACCAGAGAAAGAAGCACCAACATTTGGATTTTCAAAGCTGAGGGGAGAGGGCAGGGGCTCCTTAATGGCTACCCAGAGTCTCATCTGGCACATGAACCTTCTTGCAAATCCCCAAAGTAAAACTTCACCTCAGAGTATGCATACACTTTTCAGAGCTGAAGGGCAAAACCCTCATGACCCAGTGCCTCGTTAGAAATTAACAAAAGGTATCTGAATTAGGGAAAATCTTTAATTAACATTACACTACTCAGTTTTGATTTTCATTTTGTTATTTTTGTTCTTTCCACTTACATGTTGTAGTCATTGTGTGTATCGTGTTCCCCTGGTTCAGACGATTTCAATCTGCATCAATTCAGAGATATTTATTTCTTTCAGTTCTTCATATTACTAATTTTTTATTACAGGAATATTCAATTAAATGTATTTACTGCGGTTTAAGTATTCTTAAATTAATTAGCAAAGACTTTGTTTTTCCATTTCTTTGCTACAACAAAAAGCACTGCTATAAACATTTTAATAAATAGGGACACTTTATTTCTGTGTTTGGCCTCTTTAGGATAGCATTGTGGTAATCAGGAAAAAAAATGGATAGGTATTTCAGTCACTTTATTATTTTTAGTAAAATTTCATTTTTTTTCTGAATGAGTCCAATTCAATGGGACCAACAACGTATTAATATGCCAGCCTTTTCATGTCCCCATCCAACATTGACGACTCCATTTGAGGAGAAACCTAAAAGTTGTTTTGATTTTCAAATCTCTTATTATAAGTTATTTGGAACAGTCTTTCATCTGATTGTTAATAGCTTTTGATTCTTCCTTTGAGAACTGATCTTATCTTTTAGTGACTTTTCTACAGGGGAATGATTCTTTTTCTTATAGGCTTAATCTTATTTCCTTTTAAATTTTATACAAAAGACTGTGTTAGAGCATTTTGATGGAGCTCTCTCATTCACTGCTTCTTTTATTATTTTAGTTAGTTGGGGTAGTTAGGTGGTGCAGTGGATAGAGCGCCAGTGCAGGAATCAGGAGGACTTGAGTTCAAATCTCACCTCAGACACGACACTCACTACCTTGGACAAGTCACTTAACCCCAATTGCTTCATTCTGAGTCATTTCCAGTCATCCTGATAATATCTGGTCACTTGATTCAGATGACTCTGGAGGAGAAGTGAGGCTGGTGACCTTGCACAACCCTCCCTCACTCAAAACAAAGTCAAGGGCAAGTCATGTCATCATCTCTCTGATAACATGGTCTTCTTTGGCAATGAAGGATGAACACACACACACACAATTTAGTTAGTGATTTTATTAATGACTTTACATCATAAAAATCAACTATTTTATCTTTTTGGTTACCCCTAACCCAAGAATTTATCATCTAGTGAGATCTGTGCTAAATAGCTGATCTGTTTCTCTTTTTTAAAAAATGCTATGATCTTGGAAATATTCAGGTTTTATATTCATTTTGAACTGAGTGTTATAGAAGGCATAGAATGTTAGTCCAAATTTAATTTTTACCAAGTAGAGAAATTTATCTTCTCAGGTTTATTAAACACTGAAGTATTGATATCATCTCTTTCTGACTTATTTTCTTCTGTTTTGTTTCTCTGATCTAAGACTTTATATTTACTTTTTAATAAGTAGCAAGTAATTTTGATTATTATTGTTCTATTGTGGTTTGATTTGATATCTGGAAGTGCTGTCCTACTTTTATTTCCTTTTAAAATATTTTTTAATGATTTTTGTCCTTAAAGACATTATTATTAATATTGTTGTTATTATTTTTAGCATCATTAAGTATTTCTATGACCTTTGGTATGGCAACAAAAATTTTAAGTTAATTCATATAATGTTGCCATTTTAATAATATTGTCATGCTCCCACAAAAGTGAATATTGCTCCTATTATTTCAGTTCTTTAGGTATTTAAAATGTTCCATTCTTGAATTTGTATATATAACATTTGGTCTTGAATTTATGCCTGCAATATTTACAAATTTTGTCTATGTTGATAAAAGTTCTGCACTTTAAAATATAATTATGAAATCGTTCATACTTATGTCTCCAAATTTAAAAAATAAATAACAAAACCTCTCTCACCAAGGCCTGGAGGTTGAATTCCCAGACTTGCAAGGAAAGTCCCCTTCTTTTATAATTCCTTTGCTTCCTCATGTTATAGACAAAGAGAAATCGATCAATATGATGACAGGGTAAATTAGAAATTTGTATGATAAATGCTATTATATACAGCAAATGTATACTTTAGCAGAAATAGTAAGACAATTTTGAGATTGAGACTGTCCCTTCTTCATACTTGGTTAGTCTCTGCTCTCCTGCTAGATGGAACATTTACCATAAAAACAAAATAAGCAAATTAACTGGCTTCAGAAACTAATAAGCAAAATAAAAACGTATAAACCCCCCAAAACCCAAAGTCACACTTGTCTACCTGATCTCCACTTGACCAGTCAAAATTCATTGATGCTCATGGTCTTGGAGTAGGTCACAGCAGAGGTGCCAAACATGACATGTGGACATAATTGTGCTGGCATAAGTTGACTACCACCTCCTCCTCTTACCTTACTCTTCTCTAAAAGTTTCCACCATATATTTTATATGAAAACGTCCACCGTCCCAACAAAGTCCTGATATAGTTAGTACTGATCTAACGGTAGTATCCTCCTCACCAAATTGAGGACCACTACACAGACCCCAGGATTTTTGTGGCCAACCTGTCTCTTTCCAGGAGTTTTTACATATGCCTTGAATCTGCCTCTGTAGATTGATTTCTATATATGCTAAGCACTTGGTAATTATTTTGAGGATATCATTCTGAACAATAATCATGAATTTCTAGACATACACATATATTTGTAAACTGGATGGAATTAGATTAATAGGATTCAATAAAATTCATTCATAAGAAAAAAAAACAGAAGGGGAAACAAAAAAAAACACCATAAACTAAAGGGAAAAATTGAAATGTTTTCCTCATCCCACCAGAGAAGTGTCAGGGTTTTTTTTTTTTTTTCCTCACACAACTTCCAAAAAGAATAAAAACCTGAAGGGTCGAAAATAGCAAGAAGACTCTCTTATTTCTTTAACCAGAGAAGCAATTATACTGGATGAAGGATTAGAAAGCCAATGTAATCATATGTTCTTCCCACTATTTCCAGTCTATTAGGATAGAGTATAATTAATTAATCTGTTCTTTCTTGTTGTTATTCAGTTTAAGTTGTCTGACTCTTTGTGACCCCATTGGGGGTTTTCTTGGCAAAGATAATAGAGTGGTCTGTTATTTCTTTCTCCAGCTCATTTTAAGGATGAGGAAACTGAGGCAAGTCACAAAATAGAATTGTGACTTGCCCAGGGTCACAAAGTTTATAAGTTTCTGAAGCCAGATTTAAACTCAGAATGAGGATGTCTTGACTCCCTCCAGGCCTGGCACTCTAGTTGCCCCTATTCTTTCTAGATTCTTTGTAATCTGACCCTCACCATCTGCAGAGAGATGGAAAAAAATCATACCATCTGTATTCCAAATTCCATGTCATATCTAAGGGAGTCAGGCATTAAGGATTTATTAACTATTTACTATTTCTAGGTACTGTGCTAAGCACTGAGGATATAAACACAAGCAAAAAAACAATCATTGCCTCCAGGAACTTCTATGGGGAAAGATAACTCACAAATGAGTGCTGAAAAGCGGTATGGTGGATAAAGTTCAGAGTCAGAAACAGAACTAGAAGGGCAACGAGTGATGACTAGTCTGTACTCCTCCACCCAATGAGTCCTTCCCCCCCAAAAAACACTCACTCATGCATGGGAGAAGTGTTGAGGGGTTCCAAGGACAGACAACCCCAGTGGCTGAGGAAGTTTTAGGTAAAAAGAAAAGTCAGTTCGTATACGGTAGCAAAGTCTGAAGTATCAGAAGCAGAAGTGGGAAAAGAGCCATTAAATGATTCTGTGCTTGATCAGGGTGTAATTATAGGACAAACAAATTTTAAATCAAGGGCATCCAGCAATTTTAATAATAGGAATCTGCCTCCTCCATTCAATAAAAAAGCCTATTTTCAGAGATTAATTGATCTTCCACAAGTCAAGTAGGTGAGCAGAAACTTGAGGATAATTTATACTGTAACAATAACATTGTAAATATAACAAGATTGATAGGCTCGAGATAAACACAATAATCAACCATGATTCCAAGAGATTGGTGATGTAGAATGCTCTCCATCATGTGATAGAGAGATGAGAAAATAAATGAGACACATTTATGGGCATAACTAATAATAGGAATTTGTTTTGTTTCCCCGTGCATATTGGTTATAGGGCTTTTCTTTTTCTACTTGGGTGGATGATGTGAGGGACAAAAAAAGAAATGCTTTGCAATTGATATTGATAAAACAATAACTAAAAAAAAATATCAGTCCCATTTCCAAATAACCAGAAAGAACATTTCAACAATCATCCTATTGCCAGGGAGAGGTAAACATGAAGACTCCTTAGAAACTCATCATGTAGAGAAAGTAATTAAGAATAGCTATTCATTTTGAAAGGCATAGTAATATTTATAACAATCACATTAGGAGCAGAACATGAGTATGTTTTAATACTTTTTTTACTAACATTTAACTGACATGAAGAAAAGCAACAGAATACTAATGACATAATAAGAATAAGGAGACATGAGTTCAAGTCTTGGGTAGACGTAGCTGCTTAAAGCTGAGTGAGTAATTTAAAATCTTTGTGTATCTTTGTAGTTAAAAATGGGAGTGGGGGTGAGGAAAGCAAACTATATGATCTTTAGGATTCCATTTATAACTGTAATATTTTTGTCCTTAACTCGACTCATTCTCCCCATAGATCCAAATTAGTTGACAAATATTATTATTTTTACCTCTATACATCTCTCAAATATGACCTCTTCTCTTTAATTGCATAGCTACCCCTTTAGCCTTGGTCCTCATCACATCTTGCTTATATTATTACCTCTTATATGGCTGACCTGCTTCAAGTCTCTCTCTGTTCCAGCCTATTAACTGCTGCCAAAGTGATTTTCCTTAAATTCAGATCTGATCCATATCACTCCTCTGCTCAGTCAACTCCTGTGGCTCCCTATTGTCTGTAGGATAAAATAAGAACTCCTTCAAGCCCTTCACAAGCTTGCCAAACTTAACTTTCCAGACTCATCATATATTTATTCCCTTCTCATACTCTGTGTTCAAATACAGTAGGTGCTAAATAAATGCTTGATTATTGATTGCTAGTGCACATCTTAGAATCCCCACATTAAAGTTGAAAAAGATTCATTTCATTCACCTTTCGCTTCTAAAGGAAGGTTTTTTTTTTTTTTTTTTCAGGAGAAGCACATAGCTTGAAATCTTAATTCAGATGCAGCTAAGTTGTGGAGTGGATAAAGTTTTGGTCCTATAGTGACAAATTTAACTTCAGAAGTTTTCTAGATGTGCTACCCTGGGCAAGTCACTTGACCTGTCTACCTCAGTTTCTTCAAATGTAAAATGGGGATTATGATAGCGTTCACTTTCCAGGATTAATGTGTGTATAGTAAGCACCCTGACATATACAGGGGGTGGTGGGGATCTCACCATCACAGGTTCTTTGATCTGCTTTTTCAAAAGGAAAGGCAACTTTTGAGGGGTCAACAATCACTTTAATCAAGCACATGTATCATTCACTTAGTTCAAGGGAAAAAGTCAACACCCTGAACTTCAGAGAAAATATAGAGAAGTCTAAATCAACAGACATGCTTCTAAACTGCCTAATATAAGCAATGCATACATCATAGTTCAACCAACAGATGCAACTGTCTGAACATTACATATATGCATAGTTTCCAGAGATGGAAGCACCAACATGGGTGGGGGGGGCACTACTTAATGGTTTCCCAGAGTCTCATCTGGCCAAACAAACACTTCCAGTCAGTAAGCCCCAAAGTAAAGCCTCACCTCAGAGTACTTAAACATTTTTAGAGGCAGAGGGCATCAGAGCCCTTCAGAACCAGGGTCTCATTAACAAAGGGTGTGAGCCTTCCTACAAATCTTTCCAGGCCCATCAATGGGTGGGGGAAGATCTTCCCATTAAGAAGCAAAATTATATTAACAATAAGTAAAAATTCATTATCAATACAATGTGGAGATGCAAACAGTGTTGAATACTCAAAAAAAAATAGAGTGCATGGCCTATAGAATATGCTATATGTTTGTTATTTTTTTTTATCATTATCATTGTCTTTAGTGTCATTCCTACTATGAACTGAGCTGGAGACATGTATTAAGCCTCTTAGGGAAAGAAGAAGAGAGAAGTATTCTTTCCTTTTTTCTGTTACCCAAGGGCAGGTTTTTTTAGCATGGTCTTTTTAACTTCATCATTTGATGTGTACATTCAATCACAAAATTTCTAGAAGTAGATGAAACCTTAGAGAACAGCTAATATAATCCAATGATTTTATAGTTGAGGAAGCTAAAGGTCAGATAGGTTTAGAAATTTGGCCAAATGAGGAGAGTTAGTCAGGGCCAGCCAGGGTCAGAATCAGAGCCAGGATCTACTCTATCTTTTAATCATCGTTAACTATTATGGTTTAAAAAAAACAAATAATAACTCATATTAACTGGATGAAGAAACATTAGCAAAATCATGCAAATTTTTTTCTGAAAATTAAATAGACGTCTTTGTATGAAGATTTTTTTTTTGCTAGTGACAAATTAAAGACAATTATTCACAATAAAGGAATTAGATTTTGTAGACAGGGAGGGAAAATAGACCATTTCTTATAAAAACCCAGAAAGAAAGGTAATACAGAAAATTAAGCTACACATGCAATTTTTTTTTTAAAACCCAGTAGCTAAAATAAGAGATTTCTTTATCACTTTCCCCTTTTTTGTTTCTTTATTTTGCCCATGTCTAAAGCTACAAGGATGGTCTAGAAGAAATTTATATATTGAAATAATATTCAATAATATGCAATTGCCATATGCATTATCTATTTATATACCTTCACATCTAAGATATCATTTTCCTCTTCTTTCTTCCTACTTTTACTTTTATATGTAATTCCTAAAATGTTTTAACTTAAAAATTGAATGAAATTAATACTTAAAAGACTCTGACCGCTCTGTTTAGGTTTTTTGACAGTTAAAAGAAGATTAATATCTTAGAAATAGAAGAGTATTGAAAAATACAGAATATTGGTTTCTTGAGACTGATTTCCCTCCAGTTTTTTGGAACATTCTATTCTCTTTAGATAAGGTCTGAATTTTCTTTTAAATTATATTTTAGGATTACTGGATTTTTTTTCTTTTTGTCAATATTTATTTAGTATTTCATATTTCCCCAGTTACATGCAAAGACAATTTTAGCATTCATTTTTGAAACTTTGATTTCCAGATTCTCTCCCTTCTTCCCTCTCTACCCACTCTCATTGAGAAGGTAAGTAACTTAATATAGCTTATAAATGTGTAGGTATGCAAAATATTTCCATAATACTCATGTTGTGAAAGAAAACATAGACCAAAAAGAAAAGAAACCCTCAAGAAAAATAAATAAAAAAAGTAGGCTTTAGTCTGTACTCAGACACCATCATTTCCTTCTTTGGGGATGTATAGCATTTTTCATCAAAAGTCTTTCAGAGTGGTCTTGGATCATTGTATTGATGAGAATGGTTAAGCCATTCACAGCTGATTATCTTACAAATACTGCTGTTACTTTGTACACAGTACTTTTCACTTTACATCAGCTTACACAAGTCTCTCCAGGCTTTTCTGAGAGCATCCCACTCAACATTTTCCACAGCAAAATTGTATTCCAGAACAATGAAATACCACACATTGTTGAACCACTTCCAAATTGATGGGAATCCCCTAATTTTCCAATTCTTTTTCCTCAGAAAAGAGCATTTGGAACATTTTTGCACATATTGGCCATTTTTTTTTTCTCTTGTTATATAGATCTAGTAGAGGTATTGCTAGGTCAAAGGGTATGCATGTTTTATAGCCCTTTGGACATAGTTCCAAATTGCTCTAGAGAATGGTTGAATCAGTTCAAAACTTCCACAATAGTGTATTAATGCTCCATTTTTCCCATATCCTCTCCATTATTTGAGGATGACTATGTTTTCAAAGTGGAAAACTGTAACATACCACACTTGAGGAATACCCTGAGCTCCTCGCAAGGGTACTATACAAATAAACAATCCTATAAAAATGTGACATTTAACCCTAAGCTAAATTTGTTTAAAGATCATAAAAAAGATGGTAAAGCCAAGATGGTGTAATAAAAGTAAAGACTTGTTTGAGCTGTCACCTAAATCCTTCCAAATACCTATAAAAAGTGGCTCTAAATGAATTTTAGAGAAGTAGAACTTACAAAATGACAGAGTGAAACAAATTTCCAGCCCAAGTCAAACTGGAAGGTCTACAAGAAAGGTCTGTTGCATTAGTCTGAGAAAGGAGCACAGTCCAGAATAAAATGGGCCAGCACAGACCAGGTAACAGATAAACTGGAGCAGGCCTCAGAGAATGATTACTGGCAGCTGTGGCAGTTTCCAGAATTCTTAGCCCATAAACATCAGAGATAATTTAGAAGGATAGGAGGAAAGGTCTGTCAGAACTAGATGAGAGAGGAATATTGTTCAGCCCCACCCTTGGAGTGGCAGCAGTGACTGTGGCTTCTTCTGGGGCTCTAGGTCTACAGACTGTGGGGGAATCAAGTAGCTGATCAGAATAGGATTGTAAGAATCTCTCTTAGCTAGCAGTGGGGTAGGAATCTCTTGATTTGTCCATACTCAGATCCAGGTCACAGTCCTAGATGGCACTCATAGGGCAAGGAGGAGCAGTGGAATGGTGAAGCTTATGGCAGCAGTGGAGAAGGAATTTTCCTCATAGTTCCAAGGCAGAAAAGAGTGTTTATGTTTACTCATGCACCAGGGTACAGACCAGGAGAGGAATAAACACCTCTCCTTTGAACACACCACCTTAGAAGAACTAAAAATTTACAGGTCCCTAGAAGTATCTCTGAAAAAGCTGTACGAAACTCAAAAAGTCTGGTACAGTACAACTTCCACATTGAAAACAGAGTCCTACCTTAGCAAAGAGGTAAAAAATCAAATGATTGGCTGGGAAAATTACCAAACAGTAGAAAAACTTCAGACTACATAATCTTACTTTGGTTACAAAGATGATCCAAATATACAGTGAGAAGAACACAACCAAATCAAAGCTCTTCCACCCAAAGTCTCCAAGAAAAATGTGAATTGGTCTCAGGCTGTGGAAGAGCTTGAAATGAATTTTGATTATCAAGTAAGAGAAGTAGAGGAAAAATTGGGAAGATAAATGAGAGTGATGCAAGAAAATCATGAAAATTGAGTCACCAGCTTGGTAAAGCAGACATAAAAATATGGAAGAAAATAACACCTTAAAAAAATGGAATAACTCAAATGGCAAAAGAAGTTCAAAAAGTCAATGAGGAGAAGAATGACTTAAAAAGCAGAACTGACCAAATGGAAAAGGATGTCCAAAAGGTCACTGAAGAAAATAACTCCTTCAAAATTAGAATGGAGTAAATGAAGTTAAGGACTTTATAAGAAATCAAGAAATTATAAAACAGAGTCAAAAGAACAAAAAAAAAATAGAAGACAACCTGAAATATCTCATTTAAAAAAAAATAAACACTGACCTGGAAAATAGATTCAGGAGAGATAATTTAAAAATTATTGCACTACCTGAAAGCCATGATCATAAGCCATCATATTTCAAGAAATTATCAAGGAAAACTGCCCTGATATTCTAGAACCAGAGGGTAAAGTAGAAATTGAAAGAATTCACTGATAACCTCTGGAAAGAGATCCTAAAAGGAAAACTCCTAGGAATATTGTAGGCAAATTACATAGTTCTCTGGTCAAGGAAAAAATATTATAAACAGTCAGAAAGAAATAATTCAAGTACTGTTGAAACATGATCAGGATAACAGAAGATTTAGTAGCTTCTACGTTAAGGGATCAGAAGGCTTGGAATGTGTTATTCAGGAGTTCAATGCAACTAGGTTTACACTAAGAATTACCTACCAGAAAAACAGAGTATAATCCTTCAGGGGCAAAAATGGATATTCAGTGAAATAGAGGACTTTCAAGCAATCTTGATGAAAAGACCAGAGCTGAATAGAAAATTTGACTATCAAATACAAGAATCAAGAGAAGCATGAAAAGGTAAACAGGAAAGAAAACTCATAAGAAACTTGTCAAAATTGAACTGTTTACATTCTTACATGGAAAAATAATATTTTTAACTCTTAAGAATTACAAATACTTTCTCAGTGTTAGAGTAGTTGGAGGAAAAAAGATAAATAGATGGAGAGACAGAGTGTACAAGATGAATTGAATATGAAGAGATGATATCTAAAAACACAACTAAGAGGTGAGAGAATAATGGACTGGGAAAAGGAGAAGGACAGAGATAGAAAGGGGTAAATTATCTCACATAAAAGAGGCAAGAAAAAATTTTTACAGGGGAGGGGAAGAGCAGGGAGGTGAGAAGTGAGTGACTTTACTCTCATCAGATTTGGCTTAAGGAGGGAATAACATATACACTCCACTGGGCATGGAAATCTATTACAAAGTTGATGTAGTCATCCTTTGTTGCCGAAGAAGACCATGCCATCAGAGAAATAACGACATGAGTTGCACTTGACTTTGTTTTGAGTGAGGGAGGGCTGTGCAGGTCAGCAACCTCACTTCTCCTCCAGAGCCATCTGAATCCAGTGACCAGATATTCATCAGGATGACTGGAGATGACCCACTTTGAGCTCTTTAGGCCAAGGTCTATTTAGGAACTCACCTAGGGTGAGGTAATGCCCATTCAGTGAGTAGGCCTCTATAAGAAGTAGTCATAAGAGGGGGTAGCACATAAGAGAGAATAGATTGGGGAAAGGGTCAAACATAAGAAAACACTTTTGGGGATGGGCAGGGTCAAAGGAGAGAACAGAATAAACAGAGCGCAGGAGAGTATGGAGAGAAATATAATTAGTCTTTCTCAACATGACTTTTATGGAAGTGGTTCTCAAGACTAAATGGGTAATCTATATTGAATTGCATGCCTTCTCAATGAGGGTGGATGGGGAGGGAGGAAGAGAGAGAATTTGGAACTCATTTTAAAAGCAAACATGAAAAATTTTTCTTCCCTGCACCTGGGAAGTAAGATATACAGACAATGGGGTATAGAAATCTGTCTTGCCCTACAGGAAAATAGAAAGGAATAATGGGATACGAGAGGGAGGGGTAATTGGAATGCATGCTGTCTTGGGGTAGAGGGAGGGGAGAGATGGGGAGAAAATTTGGAACTCAAAATCTTGTGGAAGTGAATGTTGAAAACTAAAAATAAATTAATATAAAAAGCATAAAATGTCCATAATGAATCTAAGTCATACACTACAGAAAGATAGACATTGCCTCCGACCTGATAGGTTGTAGTTACTATCTAAGGAAATCCTTTCTAGCATGTAGGAATAGATGTTCAGGGAGAAAAAGACAATTGTTCATATGTTTAAATGAAAACATTTACCAATTTTCTATTTTCCTTCACAATCAATATTTTTGACTGTTCATAACTAGTGTAAGATAAAAGAGAGATTCAGAGGGAATTGGTAATCAATATAATGAGCCTGTAGAAAGGTCTGTCTTTTGTAGGGTAAGTATTCCTATAGGAATATAGCATCCAATGTTGACTTTGTCTTTGGATATTATTGCCTGTTGTCCAAGAGAGTAAACTTTAAAAAAAATAAAATTTTTGTAAATGTCTAGACTTGAAGATGTCAGGAATTCCTGATTGTATATGTTATGTAAAATTGTTATAGTCAGCGTTGTGCTGTGATTGTAGTTTTCTAAGGAGGTCTGGCATAGGTAGATAAGCAGTAAGAATTAGCACATTTCAGTTAAAATCAGGCACTACTAAATAGAATTAGATCTAATTCAACAAATGTTTCCTAAACACCTTCTGTGAGCATGCAACAAACTGTGCTAGAATCTGGGAATAGAAAGACAAGAAGTGAACAGTCCCTGCCCTTAGAAAGGTTAAATTCTACTGGAATCCTACAGACAAGAATGTAGATATAAAGTAAAACATAGTAATTTTAAGAAAGAACATGTACGAATAACTGGGAGTGGTAGATCTCATGTATGAGGTGGCATATGATCTGTGCTTTAAAGGAAGCTAGGAATACCATGCTACTATACCGCGAAGTATAGACGAAAAGAAAGGACATTGCAGATTATAAAGGAGATCTCCTGCGTGAGGGAACATATACAGGAGACGCAATGCTCAATCAAAGAAAGAGTCAGAAGTTCACTGCGACAGCATTATGAATGGAAATGATATTCAATTAGGAATATATTACATTAGATGTAATTCTGGACTAAAGTAATTGTTTGAATTGAGAAAAAGGTGTGAGAGTTGTGAGGCACCATCAACAAGAGGTGGTAACTGGGTAGACATAAACTTTGAGGAAAAGGAAAAAAATCCCAACATAATCTCATTTTATCCTTACAGCAATCCTATTAAATAGAGGATTTTATTCTTATTTTCAGAAATAAAATTCCTATTTTTTTAAGAATTCTAAGTCCCTATAAAATAGAATTGTGTAAACACAAAATGAGATAATGTCCACAAAGTGCTTGGCAAACTTTAGTGAAAGCTCCTATGAACAGAGGATACTTCACTTTTGCATATATCACCTATGCCTAATACAATCTCTGCACACGATGGATACTTTAAAATATCTGATTACTTAGAAAATGTAAAAATGAAAGTCATAGTAAGATGACATATGCACATTTGTGATGTTGTCACTGTGGATCTCAGGCTTTTGTGGCAAGTCAATCATGATAGTGATGGTGGTGCTGGTGGTAGTGGTGAAGCTTATATTAATAATAAAAATGATAATATCTAACATTTGTGATGTCTTTTCAGGCTTGAAAAATACTGCGCATGTTTTATCTGATTTGATTGTCACCACAGTGCAGATACAAAGGTGATACTGTTATACCTGCTTTACAGATGTGAAAACTAAGGCCCAGGGAGTTTCAGTGACTTGCCCAGGTCACACAATTTGTAAGTGTCTAAGGAAGGAGTTGAACTCAAATCTTCCTGATTGTGAGACCCATGCTCTATCCTCTGATGCACCTAGTTGTCTCTCATACTATAATGCATAGGAATTGATCTTTAGCAGATATGAATGATCAACTGTACTCAGAAGTACATTACTTTCTATTGAAGCAAAAAGACAGGCATATTTTACAGATGCACAAATTTAGGAGAGTAATATTCCATTTTATACATACAAAATTTATAAATATGCCAGATAAGAATGGGAATTCCAATGAATTTATTTATTAGTACTTATTGATTACTATGCCTTATAGATTGGCTAATCAGCTTGGCTGTCTCTGTGCCTCTTCAGGTTAGGGCTAGGAAGATGGACTGACCCTCATTACTGGGATTCCTTGCATAAAAAACTACACATGGACAAATTTCTTCAGCTATAATTTTTAGAACTTGAATGTCAGGACTTAGGTCTGAAATTGAACCTTTAATCCAATATCTTAATTTTTACAGAGAAGGACTGAGGGTTAAGTGATCTGATCAAAGGCACACATGTTCTTTGTTTCAGAGCAGTGACTTAAACCCACCTCCCCAGATCATAAATTCAGCATTCTCCCCACTAACCCTGCACTGTTTGTTTAATGGTTAGATCACAAATGAGTAGAACATGTTGTGAATAAAACTCTATCACTTTCATAGGGAGGTTCCAATACTGATATAAATGGCATTCCTAGTATTAAATGACACATATTAAACATTAATGAAGTTGTAATCTGAAGGTCTTTGCTTCCCCATGAAAGCTTTTACCATCTCTAGGGAGGAAATCATGATAATTGTGTCAACATTTCCTCAAGCAACATTGTAGCTTGCCCTTTATAGCTTCTATTAGAAATGTACCCATTATATATTAAGTTATTATATTCTGGATTTTAGGTGAAAATGATGGGGCCTTTGAAAAAAGAACTTTTGCAGTCAGCAGTGAAGTTACAGTTTTCTTACCCTCACCAAGAGAATAACCACACCTGCCAAAATGCATAAGTTAAATGAAGCCTTATTTAGACTTTCTTCTTTCCCAGAGCATAATGTGTTTTAGCATATTTTATTTCTGTGTGATACATGGGGGAAAATGGTAGATTTAATAATGAAATAATCATAGGACTTTTTTTCCCTAATGGATCTTACTGAGATGAAATGAACAACCTATCATTATCAAAATATGTAATTTGTAAGACTGCATTTCTGAAAATGATATGCCAGACCTATAGCAACTAGTAAGTGGATTGGCCTTTTAAAATTTTAACTAAACACTGATACTCTATCAAACTTTAAGTGAACTCATTCTACCCAGCTTTACATCTGGAAATGTGATGCAGTGAAATAGTCGTGGTCTTGGAGTTGAGAAAACTGAATTTGAATTTCTATTTTGACACTAATCATGTGACCTTGCACACATCACTTGACTTCCTTGATCCTTGTTCTATGATACAAGAAATGCTATTGGTTCTTGTCCTCTCAGAGCTATTTGAGAAAAGCACTTTGTAAAGCTCAAAACACAACAATTGAACCTTAAATTCCTATTATCATCACTGAAATTAATACTTCACAGAGACAACCTAGAGAAAAATAAACTATATTACTAGAATTGGGATAGGCTTTTCTAGTAAACCTTTTAGGATTTTACCAAGTCAGAGGGCTCTTCACCAGTGTACTCATTTTTTAATAATACAATACAATCATACATATATACATAATACATACAATCATAAATCTAAGCTGAAAAGGACTTTAAAAGTCATCTGATACAACACCCTAAATTTTACATGTGAGAAAACTGAGACTTTAGGGACTAAAGTGACTTGTCCAAAGTCATAAGGAAGCATGTTAAGGAGGTCAACAAGCATTGACTATTTTATTAATTATGTTAATAATAATATCAATAATAGCTACCATTTATACAGTGCTCACATAGTGCTTGCCAGTCACAGTGATAAACACTTCACAGTTATTATCTTATCTCATTATCTTTTACAATTATTATCTCATTTGATCCTTATAACAACTTTGGAAATTAGATTATTATTATTCCATTTTACTGATGAGGAAACTGAGGACACCAGTACTTAAATGACTTGTTCTGAGTCATACAACTAAAAGATTTTTGAGGATGCATTTGAATTCAGTTCTTTCTGACTCCAAGACAGGTACTCTCTCTAACTACTTCTCCACCTAGCTGCCCCTTTTAAATGCTTACTCTATGCTAGGCACTGTGCTAAGTGCAAGGAACAGCAAGTACAAGCAGAAAAAAAATAACCTTGCCTTCAAGGAGTTCCTATTTTAATGGGAGAACATAATAACGCACAAAAGGAAGCTGAAAAGAAGAGTGTAGCCTGTAAGGCAAACCAATAAACTGAACAGAAAGTCAAAGTTACTGAGAGTACTTCTAGAGTGAGAAATTTGAGAAGATCCAAGTGGGGACAGCACTTTCAGAATGAAGAACTTTTTATGCCATGAAAGAGAAGGTCTTGTGGAGAGTCAAGAATATAGGTAGATGGGAGTGAAATGCTCTAATGATATATGGTAGTGTCAGAATTTGAACTGAAATCTTGTGACTACAAGTTCCTCACTTTTTCCCACAACATCAAAGTACCTCCTAAAAGTGTAGAACATGAGGCCAATATGCAGAAAGGAATTTATCATGGGCATAGTTTTCATGATAATGGAACTTGAGAAGGGCAAATCTTCTTGATAGACTTCCATAGTGCTGCTGATCAGAAAGGATGGATTTTTTTTATTGAAATTTGTCTTGTCTAAGCATTAATCTGGCTATAGAGTTCATGGCCTTTGACTCTATAATATGTAGCCAATTATTCTGTATTCTTGCATTGTATTTATGTAAGTGTTTTAGAATAATCACTCAACAAGATACTGGCCCAAGACATTAGGTCAGAACAGTTTAGAAATAAGAATTCCCAGCAGCCTATTGTATATTACTGAACCCCAATATGCTCTTCTTTTTTTTTTCTTGTTTTTGAGAGGCAATCAGGGCTAAGTGACTTGCCAGGGTCACATAGCTAGTAAGCGTCTCAAGTCTGATTTGAACTCAGGTCCTCATCTCTATCCATCATACTATCTAGCTGCCCCACAGCATGCTTCCCTTAAAGATGTATATAACCAAAAGACAATCTCCTTTTGAGAATTATGACTCTTTCCTTATGATGGGGATTATTAATCAAAACTTTTCTTATTAATATGGCTGTTGCATAAATGAATGAAAAAAATCAGAGAATACAATTCATTCAGGCACTGCCAGTGTTCTTCATCGAGGAAACAGATCTGTATACTTCAGAATTGTGTGTGTGTGTGTGTGTGTTCATCCTTCGTTGCTGAAGAAGACCATGCCATCAGAGAAATGATGACATGACTTGCACTTGACTTTGTTTTGAGTGAGGGAGGGCTGTGCAGGTCACCAGCCTCACTTCTCCTCCAGAGCCATCTGAATTCAGTCACTAGATATTCATCAAGATGACTGGAGATAGTAAAGAGAAAGATACAACCAAGCACAGTCAAATATTTTAGGTCCTTAGGTACTTTCTTCTTTTTTTGTTATTTGCCTTTTCTCATATTTCTTCTTGTCAGTCTGACTCTAGCTTCTGATTCCTAACCTGTTTTAGTGACTAACTGCACTGCTGTGTTTTTTTCTTTGGGTTTAGCAATCCATTTCTACTCTCTGGGGCTCCTGCTTGCTCTGTATACTCCCTGGCAGACACTGATCTGTCTATTTTTCTACTGGCAACTTAACTCCTGATTTTCCTTTACTAAGTTTTCTACTGTATTCTGTCACTGATAAACTCTCCCATGAATGCTCAGCAGGAAGAGCTAGAACTCATTTTCCTGATGGACAATGGGATTTTCACATCTGAATTCAACTTTCAGAAGTATTTCAATATTCTACCCTGTTCCCTGAGCTATCACATGCAAAAACAAATGCCTGTTCTGCATTATTATATAAATTATAGGATCAACTGATCCAAGAGAAATAAAGTTAGTTTAATTTTCCAATTCATCAGGTATAGACATCATGAACTGGCTTGTATTTTTGTGACAAATTTTATTTTTCTTATCCAAACATAAATATTGAGGCAGTCATGGAGCTCAGCAGAAAGAAGTCTAAGACTTCAAGCCCAAGAAATAATGAAAACCTGAGTTCAAATTCCGGGGCAAATCACTTAAACTTGTTTAAACTCTGAATGTCTCAGTTTCTTCAACTGCAAAATGATGGTGATAATAGTGCATACCTCCCAGAATTGTTGGGAGGTTTAAATGAAAGTATTTATACAGTGTGTAGTAAAGGGCTTGGAACAGAGTTAATAAACGTTTTTTTTTTTTTCTTTCATTGACTGTCTGCTTAACATTTAAGGGACTAACTTCTCAGGGCTCATAGCAGCTTTTATAGAAATTATAGATATATGTCATCCTAACATTCAAAACAAAGAAGAAACACAAGATTTGTGTTATTAGTCTAAAAGCTGCATCAAAACTTTTATTTTTGAAACTATATGTTGTCCTTTCAGAACACCATCAGATCACAACATGAGTGGAGTTCTGTGATATAGCGATGATATGACATGCAAACAGTTAATCCAGTTTGAGAATTAAATAAACATTAAGTTAAATTAACTTGATTGGATTCTGCTATTGGTAAAATGGTACCCAAATAGAAGACAACAAAATCCTTGTGTTTTAACTATAAAATGTTTTTTCTAGTTGATGGACAATTATTTTAATATATATGTGTATACACACATATTTGTGTCTACTGGTAATCATTCCTAGTGTGGGGAGGGAATAAATAAAGATGAAAATAAAATATATTTTCATGATAATTTTGTTATATATTTAATACATATACAAAATAATAGATTTGTAGTTTCCTGAATAATCATATTTTATTACATTATTTATATATATTTTTATATTTTATATATTTTTATTATATTATATTATTTATTATGACACATATATGACATAGGACATGCTATGACAGTATAGTAAAAAGATGACTGTTCATGATACTACAAAGCTATTATGTACTGTGTTGTGGGAATACATGTTTTGTTCTGTAGATTAAAAATTAAATTTAAAAAATTAATAATCTTTTTGCTACATCCAATTTTTCACTCTTCACAATGATTTTCTTTTAACTTCCTATTCTAATCTTCCACTGAAGTACATCACAATATCTCATTAGTATATGAGGATGATCTTGGATCTTTTTTTTCACTTTTATTCATGGATTTAAAATACTAAAATAATTATTCAACAAAATAAAACATGAAGCAAAACAGTTTAACATAGTGATCACTACTAATATAGCAAGCAATATGTCCTGTACATAGTCTACTACCCTTTTAATTAGAAGAAAAATATGTATGCTGACATTGTATAGCTAGAACCATATTTTTCACTGTACTTGATGTGAAATCTGTCACTTGTTATTTTTTCCACTTGCATTATTATAGTCATTTTTTTATATTGTCTTACAGATTGTGCTTTTCTGGTTCTACAAGAGTCCATTCATGTCTTCTCACATTTCCTTGAATTTTTAATATTAAAATTATTTCATGATGCAATTACATTTAATTATATTAATTCATTATATTTTAATATTTATTCATATTTATCATATTAATTAATTATATATAATTTAATCATAGTACCAAAATTTCTTGGCCCACAAATTAATATTTGTATATAATATATTTCTAGCTATTTCCATTACCAAAGAGTAGTGTCATTAATTTTTTCAATTTATTCCATAATCTACAGGACCTTTCTCTCCATATGAATGTCCTGAATATATGTCTCAGTTCCTTAGGGCAAAGAGTTTGAATAATTCATTAAGATTTCCTGTATAATATTACATTGTTTTCTAGAAGGATTAGATAAATTCATAATTATATCAATAGTGTATGACTGTGCCTATATATTAAATGCCCCACCAAGACTAAGTATTTCTTTTATCACCTTTGCAACTTGTTCTTTCTTTGGGGAGTTCACCTTCTCCAAGGACCTATTCAGTCTCCCAGAGTTATAACATCAATCCATGACTGGGATCCGCTTTTGAAAGGAACTGAACTTGGGTTTTCTTAGAGCACTCAGATGTTCTAACACAGAATCTTGTGTAATAGACAAGGAGCAGAATTGAATAGATTTCTCACGGACAACTGTGAGACTTCTTGTGTTTTCTTCATATTTATGATCATAATACTGTTTTATTTGTTATATATACATATACACACATATATACACACAAATATATATATACACACAAATATATATATATATATATATATATACACACACATACACATACACACACACCCATATATATATATACACACACAATTCATACAATTTCCTTGAGCTTTTCTGTGGGAACTGGGTACTCCTTTACCAACATCTATGAAGACATAAACATGAGATATATTCTGAGGTTTTCAAGATGCAATTCTAAGGGGAAAATGAGCTAAAGCAATGTGATTTAGGCAGAGGTGGTGGTGGAGAGTGGAGATTTGACTTTAAGATCATACCTGGTCTAGGTAAACTGTAAGCATAGACTACTGGGCAATAAATTTTAGAAAGCACCTTTTTGTCCTGGATCATAGTTCCTTGAAGACTTGCACAATACTTGGTTCTATAAGACTACTGAATTCTTAAGTCAATTGAAACAATAAATTCTGAGAGATTCAGAAATTCAAGGATTAATAGATTTGTGCAGTATTCCAAGAATGATTTGGCCAAGTAAGATATTTGGGTTTATAATATATTGATAAAGGTGATTAATCATGCTCTAGGGAATCTAGAAAATTGGAATGCCCCATTTCTGAAGGGAGGGAAATTCAGAATGAAAGTAGAAGAAATTCAAATAACATTTATGTTAAAAAATTCAAAATATAAACAAAAATATTTATATATACACATGTGTATTTGTGTGTATACACACAGAGAAATTAATAACCATTTCATTGTAGCAAACTTTTTTTCCAGTATCTTCATTTTTATCACCTGGAAAAACTAATATTCCCTAGTTTACTATTTGGAAAATTCTGGTTTAGTGAATCATCAGATCAATTTAGCAAAATGAATCAATTAAGTAAAACAATTGGTTCTACTGAATTCTTCCTCTTGAATAATTTAACAATCAGTCATGGATATGTACAAGATTTCATACAGTATTCTGTTGTTTTTCTATATTGGACATTTAGCAAATACAATGCAATTTAAAAAGTGTTCTATATTATGTCTTTGCCACATTACCTTAAGGAAGATGAGCGTTATTATTCTTTTTTAACAAATTGGAGAAACTATGTCTCTAAGAGGTTAAATGAATCCATTTGACTCTTATCTGCCAGATATTTAAGTGTTTGGACAATCCAATTAAGTGAATTTCAATTATCCCTTTAAAGGAGAAAGATATTCTTTTTTTCTTATCTCTTTTTATGCTAAAGCTCTTAATGATTGAATGGTGATATGGGGTAAAAGGCATATCCATAGTCACCTTGTTAGTTAATGACACTGAAAAAGAACCCAGTTTCCTGGATCCTGAATTATCTATTTATCCTCCTCTTTTATGAACAATTCTCTTTCCTTTTATTTGGCTCTAGAATATGATTGCATGTATCTAATTCAAGACTCTAATCATTTTCCTCTAATCATAGTGGATATTATCACCACTTTTCCATCAACAGAATACAATTAAGGATAGAAACAGAAGCTCACGATGTTCTACTCCTATTGTACTAATTATATTGGAGGCTTTTTTTTATTTTAGTGCTAGACAATTAATTTTCTAACTGATGAATATAGGACAAAAGTTTTCTAAATGTCTTGTTTGCACTGTTTCTTGGTGTTAACAAGAGAAGCCTTTTTATTTAAGTGGACTAGTAAAAAATAATGAATTAGCAGTCGTCCAGACATAAAACTATCCTGTCTTTTGAACAAAATGTCCTAAGCTATGTCTACAGAGTGCCAAAATAAATTTCCATTTATGTAAAAATCAAATAAACAAAATCAGCTTATCGAGTTATATCTATGATAAATGATAAAAATTGAACCCTTTGAAGGAAAGAGGGATAAAATGGATTAATCATTCAAAAAAATCAAACACTGAGTACAATTAACATATGATCCTGAAAGATAAGAGTTAGAGTGGAATGGAAGGTTATTGATAGGCTCTCTGATGTCTTCCAAAAAGGAATTAGCTACCATCAAGTGAAGCCTGAACATTCCCCATGTCCATTCCTATGTCAGTTTACTTCTCATACACATACGTATAAATGCATATACATACATACATACATACATACATATATATGTATATATGCATATATAGATAGAGATATCTCTATATAGCTATAACTATCTCTCTATATATAGATATATATCTATATATAGATATATAAATATATATAGATATATAATATATATGTGTCTATATATATAAAATCTCCCATTCTCACCACTCACATCAAAGTCACCTTTGTTCAGTCCCTCATTACTTGGCTTCCAGAGTAATATGCTAGTCTCCTTATGAGACTGCATACTTCCATATTTTCTCTTTTCAAATTCAACCTTTTCCAAATGACTAAATAATCTTCACAAAGCACAAATTTGTCGTTAGTGCTTCCTTGGTCAACAATCGTCATTGTCTTCCTATTGGCCAAACAGCAATTAAGTGGTATCATGGATAGAATTGTCAGATCCAGGAGTCAGAAAGATTTATTTTCCTAAATTCAAATCTGACCTCAGATGCTTACGATTCTGGAAGCCAAGGCAAGTCACTTAATCCTGCTTGCCACAGTTCTGTTAAATGAGCTGGACCAGAAAATGGCAAACCAGTCCAGTACCTTTGCCAAGAAAACCTCAAAGGGGATCATGAAGAGTCAGACACAATTGAAAAAGGATGAAACACTGACAAATGGATAAAACCTAAATTCCTCTACCTTGTATCTGTCCTTCATAATACAGCACTATTCTATACACTCATTACAATTGTATGTCACCCCCCACATTGATTCTACATTCCATTCAAATTGTTCTCTTATATGAATCATGAATACTATCTGTTCCCTTTATGTCTTTGTAAATGCTGCTTTCTATACCTGGAATGGATTCCCTCCCTCCCACTATATCCTAAAATCTTTAATTTCCTCCAAGAATCAGTTTAAAGGGGAGCCAAGATGATGGAGTAACAGGACGGACTTTTGAGAGCACTCCTGCCAAGCCCAGTCAAATACCTTTTAAAAAATGGCTTTAAACAAATACTGGAGCCGCAGAACCCACAGAATGAAGGAGTGAAGCAGATCTCTAGCCAAAGACAGCCTGGAAGGTCACAGGGAAGTGTCAATCACTCCATGCCGGGAGCAGAGAGCAATCCAGTGTGAGTTCACAGAGGAGACCTGAGCAGGCCATGGGGTGACTGAATCTCTCACATCTGTGGTGATGTTCTTCAGACTTCACAACCCCAAAAAGCTGAGGATAAATTGGAAGCCCAGTAGAAAACACTTGTGGAACTAGTGCAGGAGAGTGGAGTGGTCCAGACCCAGTCCCAGGGCAACAGAGTGGGGAGGGGGCAAAGGAACCCACAGCAGCCACAGCAGCAGCAGAGGCAACTGCAGCTATTGTTTCTTGGAGCTCCAGGCCAACAGATTGTGGGGGGATCCAGCAGTTGAGAGTACACCTCCACCCCACTGCAAGCAGAGAACGACCTTGAGAAAAAAGCTCAAAAGTCAAATATGGCTGTAAATGAGCAAAAACCAAAAAAAGAGTAAGACTATAGAATTTTACCTGGTGACAAGGAAGACCAAAGTATGCAAACAGAAGATAACAAAGTCAAAGCTCCTCCATCCAAACCCTCCAAGAAAACTATAGATTGGTCTCAGGCCATGGAAGAGCACAAAAAGGATTTTTAAAATCAAGTAAGAGAAGTAGAGAAAAAATTGGGAAGAGAAATGAGAGCAACTCAAGAAAATCATGAAAAATGAGTCAACTGCTTGCTAAAGACTGAGAAAAAATGCTGAAGAAAATAACAGTTTAAAAACTAGAATAAGCCAAATGGCAAAAGAGATCTAAAAAGTCAGTGAGGAGAAGAATGCCCTAAAAAGCAGAATTGGTCAGATGGAAAAAGAGATCCAAATGCTCCCTGAAGAAAATACCTTAAAGATGAGAATGGAGTAGATGGAAGCTAATGATGTTATGAAAAATCAAGAAATTATAAGACAAAAACCAAAGGAATGAAAAAACAGCAGAAAATGTGAAATATCTCATTGGAAAAACAACAGACCTGGAAAATAGATCCAGGAGAGACAATTTAAAAATTATGGGACTACTTGAAGTCATGATCAAAAAAGAGCCTAGACATCATCTTTCATGAAATTATCAGGGAAAACTGCCCTGACATTCTAGAACCAGAGGGCAAAATAAGTATTGAAAGAATCCACAGATCAACTCCTGAAAGAGATCTGAAAAGAAAAAATCCTAGGAATATTGTAACCAAATTACAGAGTTCCCAGGTCAAGGAGAAAATGTTGCAAGCAACCAGAAAGAAATGGTTTGAGTATTGTGGCAATACAATCAGGATAACACATGATCTGGCAGCTTCTACATTAATGGATTGAAGGGCTTGGAAAATGATATTCCAGAAGTCAGAGGAAGTGGGATTAAAACAAAGAATCACCTACTCAGCAAAACTAAGTATAATACTTCTGGGGGAAAAGTCATCATTCAATGATACAGAGGACTTTCAAGCATTCATGATGGAAAGACTGGAACTGAATGGAAAATTTGACTTTGAAACACAAGAACAAGAGAAGCATGAAAATGTAAACAGAAAAGAGAAATCATAAGCAACTTACTAGAGCTGAACTGTTTACATTCCTTCATAGAAAGATCATATTTGTAACTCTTGAGACTTTTCTCAGTATTTGGCTAGTTGGAGGGATTATGTACATATAAGACAGAGGGCACAGAGTGAGTTGAATAGGAAGGGCTGATATCCAAAAAAAATATAATTAAGGAGTGAGAGAGGAATATATTGGGAGGAAAATGGGAGAAATCAAATGGGGCAAATTATCTCTCATAAAAGAGGCAAGAAAAAGCTTTTTCAATGGAGGGGATAAGGGGAGAGGGAAGAGGGAAAAAGTGAAGCTTACTTTCATCACATTTGGCTTAAGGAGGGAATAACATGTACACTCAATTTGATATGTAAATTTGCCTTACACTACAGGAAAGTAGGGAAAAAGGGAATAAATGAGGTGTGGGGGGAATGATAGAAGGGAGGGCAAAAGGGAGGAGGGGGTAATTAGAAGTAAACACTTTTGGGGAAGGACAAGTTCAAAAGAGAGAATAAAATAAATGAGGAGCAAGATAGGATTGGAGGAAATATAGTTAGTCTTTCACAATATGAATTTTATGGAAGTATTTTGCATAACTATACGTTTATATTCTATATTGAACTGCTTGCCTTCTCAGTGGGAATGGGTGGAAAGGAAGGAAGGGAGAGAAGTTGGAACTCAAAGTTTTAAAAACTGAATGTTAAAAATAGTTTTTACATGCAACTGGGAAGTAAGATATACAGGTAATGGGGTATAGAAATCTATTTTGCTCTACAAGAAAATAGAGGAGATAGGGATAAGGAAAGGGAGGAGTACGATAGAAAGGAGGGCAGACTGGGGGAAGGAGTAATCAGAATACATGATGTCTTGTCTTGAGGGGAGCAGAGAGATGGGGAGAAAATTTGAAACTCAAAATCTTGTGGAAATGAATGTTTAAAACTAAAAATAAATAAATAAATTTTTAAAAAGAGTCAGTTTACAGCCAACTTCCTGTAGGAATCCCTTTTTGACCAGCTGGTTGTTACCATGTCTTCCTTCCTCAAGATATCATATCTAGGTAATAATGAGAAGACATTAAACAGAAAGGTAACCTAGTACAGTCTTTTCAACATTACCCCATGAAAACTATAAAAAACTTCATAATTATAACATCAAACAAAAATCTTTGTTATAATTAATAGGGGGGAAAAACCCTTCATGTTCAAAGGATATTCTTATTAGAATAGGCTATGGTTACTCCTTGTTTACAAAGGAAAAAAAGAAAATCTGCAACGTGATATTCTAAAAAAGCCATGCATTTCAGTAGAGACCAGAAATTATATGCATGAATATTTAGTGAAGTTATATCTAAGAAACTAAATAAAAATAAGAGTTTAGCAAAAGAAAAGAATTCAGCTCATTGTATCAAAAGAACCCAGAGGTAGACAAGATATCAAACATACAAATGGAGAAACTACTATAAAGGTAATCACTTTCAGATAGACATGAAAGATTAGGAAAATAAGTATTTGTTTTCATGTATCTAAAGCTAGATAAGGTCACTGATATGGAGTGTTGTTTTCCTTTAAAAAAATGTGCATAATCTTTGAGGAAGAAAAGTTGAATGGAAGAAACCAAGATCAAATTTGTATAAGACACAAAGGTGATGATGAAGATGATATGATAGCTAACATTTATGCAACACCTACTATATTCCAAGCACTGCACTAAGTGTTTTCCAAGTATTTTATCATTTGTATTACATACGAGACAATGAAGAGAAAGGTCATATTATATAATGCATCTATACACCAATAAGCGTGTATGTTTGTATTTAATATAACAACAAAATATATTCAGTGGTTCAAATTAAGGAACAAGTTTAGCATAATAAATCATGTAAAAAAGCCCAAAAATTTGCACAGTAAGGTAAAATCTTGGACAAAGTAAAGAAAAATTATTACTATTTGTATTTGTTATGATGATGTCTTAGAAATACCAAGAGAATCAATGATGAAATTAATGGTAATGATAATGACTTCAATAAAATAACAATGCAAAATATATCCACAACACATCAGCATTTCTATATGCTACTAATGAAATCAAGAAGTGATAAGCCACATCATATCACATTAAAAATAACCTACCATTAAAAATAACATATCTGATGGGAAGCTAGGTGGTACAGTGGGCAGAGTGCCAGACCCAAAAATCAAGAAGACTCATTTTCCTAAATTCAAATCTGGCCTCAGGCAGCTCTTGGTTCAATTGATAAGAGCACTGGGTCTGGAATCAGGAAGACCTAAATTGACATCTACTCTCAGATAGTTCATAGTTGTGTGACCCTGGGTAAGTCACTTAACCTCGGATAGCTTGATAAAATGGATCCACTGGACAAGGAAATGGCAAATCACTCTTATCTTTGCCAAGAAAATCCCCAAATGAGGCCATGAAAAGTTGGACAGAACTAAAAAGACTAAACAATAACACCTATCTGGTAGTTAATATATGGAAACTTTTTTATGAAGGAGATAAACAGAGAGAGATTTAATGTTCATGGAGTGCCAATATTATAAAAAAAAATGACATTGCTACCTCTCTAAGAAAAAATATGTTAATTCTATTTTCCACATTTTATGTATGTCTGTAAGAATGAATTCAACATTATACTAAACCTGTGCATTTCTAGTTTAGAGATAAAAATGCCTAAACTAATGTAGTCTTCACCCCATTTCTCTTGCCCAGAGACCTCTCTAAACCAAACCAATTTGAAGCAATGTTTATTGCCATCTTTAAACAAGAAAAGGTTATAACATGATAAAAGACAGTTTAGAGTTAACATTCAACTCCATCTGATGAAACAATGACCACTTAATCTTGTCAGATAACTACAATTCTTTATTTGATGATTCCCCTCACATGTAGTTTTAGAATAATCAAAGAGACCTCCTTGTGATCAATATCTTTAACCTTTCAGGAAAGAGAAAGAGATCACTATGTTACTGGGGATGGAAAAGGAAATAATCTTAATTCAACAAGAGGTAGTTCTTGTTTTAAGTTTGATCGCCACCTTTCATTCATTTTTCTTGTACCTTAGCTTTTGTTTTTGATCTTTCACAAACTTTTATAAAAAGGAAAGATCTAGAAAAGACTTCAGAGGAAAAGGAAAAATACATACATAAATGTATACATTAATCTGAACTTTGGGAGATGGGGAAGGACATTCTTAATATTCTTCCATATAGATTGCTTTGCAAATTTGGTGTTATAATAATTATATTACCAGAGGAGTATATAATAGTACCAAACAATTACAAAATTCATTTGGAAGAATCAGAATTCTAGAATGGAAATAAAAATAATTAAAAAAAAAAAAACTAAAGGAGGCATAGCATAACCAGACCTGAAAATGAAATATAAAGTACTAGTCACCAAAATAATTTGCTGTTGGTTAAAAATATTCAAAATGTATCAGTGGGGGGAAAAAAGGACAGAGGTAAAAGAGTCAATCTATTTGAGTAGGAATAAAGCAGTAAAGCTTAACTCCTAACACAGTATAAAAAATTTAAAAAAAGATTTCACATGAAGCTACAAATCTATTGTACAAAACTTGCTATTCCTTTCAAGGTTATAGTAAAGTTGTCATGTAAATTTCTTTTTTTTCCCTTTTTCCTCTCCCCCCTCCCATTAGAGATGACTACCATTAGATACAGATATATATATATATATATATATATATATAATATGTATGTGTGTGTATACCTGCACAGAGTTTTAAAAATTTTATGATATGTTATAAAGATGTTTTATTACATAAATTAATATTCAAATACCTTTAAAAAAGATGTATGGAAGGTGAAAATGATCTAAGAAAAACTGGGTTGATTTTTTGGAGAGAAAGGACTTTTTAGTGAAAAAATTTTTGGAAGAAGATGTAAACTTTGTATCGTCTCCTACAGGGCAATCATGGCAGACAACCTCAGAGCTGAGACTTTGAGGAAGTCAAAGGGAAGAAATATCTGCTAATCTTAAACTAACGGTTGGTTATTCTCCTATTTGAAAGTACTTCTAGCCAAAGAGAATGCAGTATATAGCCATCACCCTACACCCCTAGGTCGACTGAAGATACAAAAAAAGACTTTATCTACCCATCTCAGAGTAAGCACAGGAGCAAATTAGATTTACCTGTCCAACAGAGATTCCAAACCCTGGTGAGGAGACAGGCATTAGCAGCCTGCTTAGCTGGGTCCATCTGCATCAGATCATATAAGGAGTTAGCCCATACAGTGACCAGCCTGACTCAGCAGCAGATTGATTTTTTCCAACTGAGATGCCAAATACTAGGAGGAGATAGTCAGTTGTGCCAAGTAGGGCCACTGTGCCTGAAGAGAAGCAACTCAGCTGGATGATAGAGGTACTCACAATTGATTTTATGAGAACCATCTGGAGAGAGAAATTTCATCATGGCCCTGCTATATCAGAGTTGTGCTTTGCCTTAGCCATAGTACATGTGCCTCATTACTGTTGTACTTTGGGTTCTTTCCTAATCCTGGAGTCTGGCTGTGTTGGTAGAACTTTATGCCCCTGATATTTTGTGGGAAATGTTTTCTAACTGCAGTTATTGATATGACATTTGAGTAAATACCTATGCTACAGAATAGAGTCTAATCCTTAGGAAAAAGTACAACAGTAGGGTCTAATGAGTTAGCAGGCTATCTCTTCAAGGATCACTTCTAGAACTCTCAATAATCACAGCCACTTTTCTGATAGTGATGTGAGTTGGACAACATACTCTGAAATAAAATTACAAATAAACATCAAAAAACTTTTTTATGAATAAGGTCAATAAAAAAATCATTAAGAGACCCTCTTCAATGGGAAAAAAGTGCATCAATTGTCACTGATGAAAGTCTGAGATCTGAAATATTTAAGGAGTTGACATAAATGTATATACCAAGAGCTATTCCTTAACAGATACATTGACAATGTATGAAGCCACGTTTAAAAAAAAAGATTGATTTTCTTCAGTGAGATTTTGTATTATTTTTGCCATTTGTCCAAGTCTGCTCTTAAAGGAGTTCTTTATTATTTTTTTAGTGAATTTTTGTACCTCTTTTGCCATTTGGTCAATTCTGTTTTTTAAGGCATTATTTTCTTCAACGATTTTTGTGTCTCTTTTACCAAACTATTAATTTCCTTTTTGTAATTTTCCTGTATCACTTTAGTTTCTTTTCCCAGTCTTGCCTCTACCACTCTAATCTCTTTCTTTGGCTCTTCTAGGAATTCTTGTTGGATTTGTGTCCAATTGACCTTTTTCTTTGAGGCTTTCCTTGTAGCTGTTTTCACATTGTGAAAAACACTTCTGAGTTTCTCTTGCTCTTACTTGTCACCATAGCAGGTTCATTTTTTTTTATGGTAAGGTCTTTTTTGGTTGTTTGCTCTTTTTTCCAGCTTATTTCTTTGTTTTTAACTTTATATTAAAGTTGCACTCTGTTTCCAGGGTGAGGTGTGAAACCCTGTCCTGATTTTCAGGTTTTTTGGCTCCTGCTATCACATTTAATTGTAGAATCTGCAAGGTTTCTAGTGCTTCCAAGAAAGTATATTATAAGGAGAACTATAGTCACTGCTTTCTCTGGCCTGTACATTTACCTAAGAAGAGGTCCCTGTCCTCTAAAGATGCAAGTACTAGTATGCTCCTTGGCACCAGACCTATGAGGAGCACATTTGCGCTCCTGTAGCTACAAGTATTCACACTCCTGAACTGTGGAATTGAGATCTATAATTATGCATGGTCAGTGCAACAGGGTCCTGTGACCACTACAATCTCAGGGTCCCATGTAATCTCTTCCTGACTAGCTGCCAAACCCTCTTACCATCTCCTGAAGCTACTACTGTTGTCACTATTGCAACCACAACCCCCTCCATGGCCCACCACTCATTCTGCCACTGTGTGTACTCTGAGTTAGTCCCCACTCCAATATCATAGATTTCTCTTCCTTCAACTTCCTAATTTGTCTTGACTTGGAAAAAATGTCTCATTCCAAACTTTTGTTGACTCACTGCTCCAGAATTCAATTTGATACATTAATTTAAAGTTGTTTGCAGGAGAATTTTGGGAGAGTTCAGCTGAGTTGTTGCCTCTACTCTGCCATCTTGGCTCCATTTCTCTCTATACCAGCTATTTATTTTTAAATTGAAAATTATAAGTAACTAAATCAAATGCATGTTAAAAGGAGGCAGTGGTTGCATTTCATATCCTTCAGAGAAAAAAATGACAAAAATAGAAATAATGTTGGGGCAACTGTAGGAAGATAGGCAGACTAATACATTATTGGTGAGGCTGTGAATCGGTCTAGACACCCTGGATATCAATTTGGAATTATGTCATAAAAGTGACTAAATTGTCCCTGCCTTTTAACCCAGGTTAGAGATGGTAATGAAGATGTATCATGTGCCAACATATTCAAAGGAGCACTTTTTATTAAAACAAAACAATTATAAACAAATCAAAGTGAACTTTGATTGAGAACGACTGAACATCTCTGTCACAAAAATGTACTGTGTATTAAGAGATAATACAGATGAGGAATTCAGAAATAAAAAAAGAAACATAGGAAGATCTATATAAAATGATTTAAAATAAAATAAGAACAACCAACAGAAGAATACATAAAATGACTACAACAGTGTAACTTTAAAAATAACCAAAATGCACCTGAGTTCTGAATAAAATTACAATCCTAGAAAGCAATTAATAAACCATACCTCCCTCTTCATGGCGGAAACTCAGTAGACTTTTAGAAAAGAATATGGTATAAACTATCAGACTTAGTTGCTGTATTGGGTGTTTTTGCTTACTTATTTTTCTAAGGAAGCTAGGTAGCCCGCAGATAAAGCACTACAACTGGAGCTGGGGAGACCTGGTTAAAATCTGGCTTTGGTTATTTGCCAGCTGAGTTACTCTGGAAAAATCACTTAAATTCTATCTTTCTTACTTTTCCAATCTATAAAAGGTGGCTAATAATAGCATCTAACTCGCAGGGTTATTGTGAAAATAAAATGAGAAAATATTCATATCTTATAAACCTTAAAGTGCTAAATAAATAAACGATTCTTTTAAATCTTCCCCATCATGCCTCCAAATTTCTCCATCCTAGTAGATCACTTCAGGTCTGGAATTCTTACAATAGATAGACTCCTGTGATTGGGCCTCTTTCAAAAATCTCTATTTTTGGGAGGAACACACAGGTCAGTCTTTTTCCTTCATTCCTCCACAGGTTGCTTCACCATTTTTTATCTTAGTTTTTACCTAGTTTTTAGTCATGAAAAGGCTTTTGCCAGGACAAGCTGAAACCAGGGAAAGACCTTAATGCCAAATTCACCCACTGCATCATGGACCATCACCAGTTATTTTGACCTTTGTCTTGCCACTGGATTCCAATAATTCTAGAGAATGTAGTGAGGCTGATGATGTTGAGCAGCTCTGTCTCACTTAAATGGAGTTCACAAGAAACTCAAGATAACACCTTTGTGACGATGTTGTGAGTCCTCTTTGAGAATGTAGGACAAACAACAACTGCTTCAATCTGGTCTTTTCCATTGTGAAACCTGCTCTTCATGGGTACCCTTCTCCCTACTCCTTTTTGGTTTCCTTTCATGTATTGTCCTCCCTAACTAGAATATAAGCTCCTTGAGGACAGGATCTACTTTCACTTGTAATGGAATTACCAACAGTTAGCAAGATGCCTGGCACGTAATAAATGCTTTTTGACTGATGTAAAAATTAATAAGAAGGTAGATTCAAATGTGAGAAGGAAAATGGATTTTTTTCTCTGAAAATGACAGAAGTTACAAAGCATCAACATATCAAGAAAGTAAAATAATAGGGAAAAAAAGCCATCATGTATACACTCATCTATTTGCAGGTTAAATGCTCCTATTAGAATGGAAGCTTTTTAGGATGGGGAAATTTTTTTTTTTCGTTTTGTTTTTGTATCTTCAGTGCATATCACATGGTCTCACATAGTGAATGATTAATAGATGTTTGTTGGATTAGAATGACCCGTTGGAAGCTAACAATTGAGTTGATTATCTTTTATAAGAACAACAAATGACACAACTGTTATTGAGCATTAAAGAAAAAAATAGAGAGCAAATTGAGGCTTCTATATTTGTTGAATTGAATTAACAGTAACTTTATTTTTTTCTCATAGAGTGCTGATTTTAGAAGGAGTTTTGTGGGTTATTTACCAGCTTACTGAGTCAGAACTGACTAGTGAACCCATACCTAGCTAATGACTTTCTTCAGAAATTCAAGAAAAGAAAAATTTTTTAAAGTAAAAAAGTAATAAGTGTCTCCAAATACAAAAATGAGTACAAGGAGAGGAGTGAGGGTATATTTATTGTATATAATATTTTAGCATCTATGCCAATATGTATAAAATTGTGTTGCTAAGAGAAAATTGTAAAGCAAAAAAATAAGGAAGTATATTAGTAGCTATGTGCTTGTGTTCAACTGAAAACTGCCATACATGTATATACATAGGAATTTTGAGTAGTAATATTAAGGTTACTATTTTAAAATTCCTTTCCTTGTCTATGACACATAGAAACTAAAATTAAGTAGAAAAGTGGAAAATTAGGCTATTAGTTAAGTCACACTTCTTGATATTTGTCAGATAAAAGAAGTTCATGCTTTACCTTTTTGTCATTCTAAATGAGCTATTAGAATCCCAATTTTCTGGATCATGTAATAGTACTTTTGAAGATTATAACTGTGATTTATATTAATATTTGCATAAGGATTTTTTATTTCATGCTGTGAAAAAATATCATTGGCTCAATTTTTCTCAATTATTACTCACTAGAAACAGGCTTCATTTTTTTTTTCAGTGTTCTATACTGATTTAGTAGCAAACACATGTTCATGCTTTTGCTTCTTTTAAGGAGGAAATTGCATTACCAATATTATTTATGTATGTATATTATGGGAAATTTTCATTTAGTTCAGGAATTTTATTTACAAAAAATATTAGTTTTGCTAACTGAGATGGGTAAAGCAGCTCTATAGCTGCTTTTAGAAGTAGTAGCGTAAATTATATCCACTAAGCAATATTGTAAACATGTATAATTGCGATGGCAATCTGTGACAAGGCATTTTGCTAAGTGTTTTCTAAGGTTATGTTCTGAGTTTTACAACATAACATAGTAAGGTGAAGGACTTTCATAGCTACCAAACCCTGAAAATGGTACTCTAAAAGCCATTTACATTGATTTTAATTATCATTTTAGCATTCTGTTCTTCTAAAATGTTACTTTCTTCAGTCTCCCTCCATCTTCCACTGCTACTTTTTCAGAGATTTAAATCTTTGCTAAATCAACTAAAATCAAAAATCTACATTTGTTGAGTCTACTGAAGGTCCACTAGAAAAATATTCTGATGATATCATCATAATTCACATTTCTATAGCACTTCAAGGTTCTAAAATGTTTCATTTACATCCCTAAAGTTGAATATTATTATCCTTATTTTACTTATGAGACAATTGAGGAAAGCATGTTGAGATTTTATGATTTTTCCCTCATATATTTGAATGTTTTTAGTATCAGGACTTTTTTTTCTCTTGTTCCAGATTATTCTTCACTTCTATGTATTTGCATTCCGATCAGTTGTGTTTTCTTTTGCTACTTGTGTGAGATGTGCCACAATGGATTCATGGTTTTCTAGCTTGACAATTATTTCTCCTGTTTGCCTCAGTTTCCTCATGTGTAAAATGATATAGAGAAGGAAATGACAAACCATTTCAGTATCTTTACCAAGAAAACTCCAAATGAAGTCACAAAGACTCTATGTAATTTTAAATTGGGGTTAAGGGGAGTCTTGATTGATGAAAATTAATTCTTACTACTGTCAAACATGAGTTTGTATAAGGATAACAGCTAGACCTCATTGGCAATTTATAAAGATACTTTAAGTGACCTGTCTAGGATTACATGGTTGTTATATCAGAGGTAAGATTTATACTCACAGCTTCCTTATTGCAAATCTTCTTCTACATAAACTTGCATAATATTTCTATATTCAGTTCCTCTACTTCCACCACTAAAATCCAACTCCTAGCATTGCATGGATTTTAACCTCTAATATAGTTTCTTTTTGTAATTTTATTTTTAAATAATGATAGGAGGAAACATCAACACATTTACTTATGTATCAGCTATAAATTATACAATAAATTCTACTAACTTATTAACATATCTTGAAATCTATGTAGCCCTTAAAAATTTTTTCTCTAATGAATGTTCCCATTTTGAAATCAAATGAAACCCTTTTTAATGATGAGTTTAAGTAAATGACATACAATTTTGCCAAGGCTTACTAATTACCTAAACTTCCTGAAAACCTTTTTTAAGGCATAGCAGTTGGGGGAAAAAATCGGAGGGAGCTGGAGCACAAAACTACCTTTCCCAAGCTATATTTTGCCTTCTGTTCTCACTTCGCCTATAACAATCATCCCTTGATCTGAATGCTTTCTCAGATTAGCTGGCAAAAGTAGTAAAATAGACAATAACGAGCTCAAAGCAGTTTTATAAGGGGAAAAAATGACTTTTCACATAGTTCTTTCCCTGCAGGCCTTCTGAAATGTCAGGTTGCCTATGACAAGCAGATCACAGTGATGTCTGAGCTCAGCATTTGTACACAGATCATTAATGTTGGACATTTTCACAAAGTATCCTTACGTTCAAAAGTGGACCACAGTCAAGCAGTAAAAAATTAATGTTTCCAAGGACAACTTGAAAAGGATTATTTAAGTTTGGAGAAATTGATTTGAGTAAACAGCACTACTCTCTACTACAATGATAGACCAATTTCTCAGCATAGTAATTGGTATTAGAGAACTGTTTGGAGAAAAGAAAGTGAAGGTGCTACTGTAAACTTACTCACTCCCCTCAAGCAATAATGCCAAATCACACATAACTTCCCTGGAGTTTTATTTGCTGTTTTAGCAGCATCTAAAACAAAAATAATGAGAGAAGCAGGAAGCTGGAAGGTCATTCTCTGAACAGATTCCAAGGTTGAAGATAGCAAAACAGGTAATAACCAAACTGCATAAAGTAGATATGATTGCTAGTCCCGGATGATCTTCCCTTTAAACCTGCTCCTCATTCTCTACTGGGTGTCAGTGAGACCTCTGTTGCCTTTGTTAATGGTTCCAATGGAACATTTATACCTTTGTGCATTTATAGACAGAGGGGAGAAAAAACAAAAGAAACGAAAAAAGACAGAAGATACAAATTCAAAAAAGAAAGTAAAGGGAAGGGAAGGGAAAGGAAAGGGGGAAAAGGAAGGAAAATAGAAACAGTAAAAAGTTAGGAGAGCTGACTCTAAGACAAAACTTTTACTCAATTCTGGCCCATCTATGCTACTCCGTTTTTCCTCTATCTGACGTATACTCCATTTTGTCATACATTCCTCACATGCTTTGTGGGAAAATTGATTTATTATATTCTTTGTGAAAAGTTATTAAACTGTTTAAATCAGACAATGTGTGATTGAAGTTTATCAGTACCTAGAATATCACCTGACCCCAGCAACTGTCTAAGAATACTGGAGATGGCTGCAAGGTATTTGAAGTTCCCTCCGGTCCGGGATCCACACAAAGCTTGGTTACCACACTCAAGACTTGTGATAGTTCCACCCAAGCTTGTGTTTCAGATTTTCTTGTGTTTTGGCTTACCCCAAATTTGACTTTATTTTTACATTTACTCATCTATTTCAATCTACTTTGCTTTAAAGTTGAGAAAATAGGAGTTTTCATCAGTCCCGAACTTCTACTATACTTTTATGTCATAGTTTTCTGGCTCCCAAGTGTCAAAAGTTACCTCCAACTCCTCTGTGGATATCACAATGGTTTTGGACACACAGGAAATAAAATAGAGAATATCCAAATCCATATTAGGGGGTCTGGAGCTTTAGAAAGTAATGTTGAACTTGAAGTCACAAGAGCTGAATTCAAAATCCCAATTCTACCAAACACATAATCATTAATAAAAGCTCTTTTTTTTTCTTCCTTCCCTTCCATTCTGCCTTCCTCCTTCAATGCTGTTCTTGAAAAGAAATGTATTAATTATCCATATCTCAGCTAGCTAGAGAAATGATCTTCAATATCTTCAAAATTATATTTCTTTTAGCACAGACTTCCTCATTGTACTCATGCAGTACATGAAGAACTGTGAAGTTGGAGTGCATGTTATGGCTCTATTTTGGTGGAGAAAGTTTTTTTATTGTGATAGATATAGTGATAATTCTTCATCCATTTACTATCATCTTTACTATGTTAAATACTCTTGCAATGACATGTTTTTTTATTTCAATGCCTCTTATGATTTTTATGGGGGAACCAGTAATTTTACCCCTTATTCTTCTGTTAGATATTATCAATGACTTTACAGCCAGGACTCTATGACAGTGAATAATGAATCTCCTAAAGTGGCCAGTTACATCCATTAAAATCTGTGCTGTTAAAATTGTATAAAATATGGCAAATGGTTCTACCCAAATGGAAATATGCAATCCAGATTTGAATAATAGAATTACTTCAAGGGATGGTTTATTTCTACTTATTTGACCTGACTTTGTATTTTAAGTCAGCATAAGTCTTGGCTACCTTCATGATAAGAAGGGTTTTTTTTTTTTCCGCTAGCTGAGACAGTTTCATATTTCCTTATAGCAAATGACTTACTTTCTCTTTCCTCCCACAGGAAATGATGATAGACTTTGTCTATGTCTGTTCTTTTATCCGATATATTTTTTTGTATTATTATTTTTTTTATTTATACATTCGCAATTATCTGCATGTTAGGAACAAAGAGTAAAACAGTTTAAAGAAAAAAATTTAAAAATGTGTTTAAAATATATTTTTCAAAATGAATATCTTTATGGATATCCAAATTTGATTTTTTTTTCCTGAATTTTTATCCTCTGCACAGAAATATTAATATTCCATAATTTCACTGAATAAGAAGTATAATGGAAAAACTGAATTTATAATATACTACCATAAATGACCTCCTTTCAGTCCATTAATTACTCTTTAATCCTATACTTGGCACTTCTGCACTAGCTCCTTGAGACCCAAGAGGACCATTTAGTAAATTGCAGTGCCTGTGTATTAAAGGCACCCTGATGGTCCAAAGCATTAATGTACTTCCACAAATGCTGACTTACTCCCAATGAATGGTAAGCACACTTAAGGTTTTAGTTCAAAGTGATAACTACTGGAAACTAAATATTCTTAAAGGAATAACTGGCTCATGGCAAATGTCTAACAAATAGCTCTTCATTTCAGCCTTGAGAATATAATAAATCTTTAAGCTCCTGCTTAATGTCGCTATTACTTCATTCTTAAACTCATAAAGAGCAAGATAGAAATAGTTAATGGCCCTTCCTTGCTCTGATAATTGATGATGAGAGAACAGGCACCTCAGCATATTTCAGAAATGTTTACCTATGATGATGTGTATGCCTTTATTTGGCACATTCTGCCTTTTTATTTGACAGATACTTGAGGTGACCGCATCTACCAACCTGTAAAATAATAATCAGATCATAGCCCACAATGTGGTCAATAAACCAGATTTCCTGGGCATCATGGAAGGACACATTGCATCACTGTGTCCAAGAACCACAGGATCTATGACTAGTTTTGAATGTATAGTGTTTCCATTGCTGCCCCTGCCAAGGCTTGATTCTTTACTGCAAATTTTATAAGCATATTCTAATATCTAATAAATATAGAGCACTTCACACTATATATCATTTCTGCATAAAACCCTATGAGTTAGGTTAGGTAAATGACAAAATTTCTATTTTGCTTACCACGAAACTAAGATTTATCAAAATAAAATGACTTGCCCATAGTCATATACTGTAACGTGACAGATTCAGAATGAAATCTCCTTTTAAGTTGAAGTTCAGTGCTTTTGTCACTTCACCATATCACAACTATCTCAAGCGGAAGCAGCTGATACTCAAAGCAATAAAGGAGTCAGGCAAACAGCTGATTTTTCTATGCAGCTATTGTGCATTTGGCGAAGCAGCTTAATGTCACGAAAAGAATATCTAAGTTTGAATCCTGATTTGGCATCAGGGTAGACTTGTACATGTCAATTAGTCTCTGAGCCCTAGTTTCCTCTTCTGTTAAACTTGCTCAAGAATACTTGCACTACCCATCTTACAGGAGTGTTGTAAGAAAAGTGTCTTTATAAATTATATTTTGATTGCACCTATGATTTCATTGGTGTAGGAAAATCTCAGAAGGGGAAATTTCTTCTACCAGTGCAACCTGGTAAGTTCTTTGTAATATTCTTAGGTAGTTGCATAGAACTTTGAGAGATTAAGAAACCAGCAAAAGTTCAAAAAGTAGGTATCAGAGGTAGAACTTGAAACAGATTTCCTGGTTTCATGTCTAACTCTCTGGCCTCTATGGCACACTACCTCTCTATAAATTGTAATAGTCTATGTAAACTGGCAATGTATTTAGTGTAGGAATCTGCAAAAGAATCTATCAACCAAGACAGAGATCATAGAATACACAAAATTACTGAATCTCATGGTTGGAAGGGTCTTCAGAAGTCCATCAAGTGGTCATCTCCTCTTTGCTTGGAAATCCCCAGAAGAACTCACTGTCTCCACATGTTGTTCCAAGTTCAACCCTCTCAGTCTAAAAATAATAATAATAGTAGTTAATATTTATCTGGCACTTATTATGTGCCATAAACTGCTAAACACTTTACAATTCTTAACTCAAGGGATCCTCCAAACAACTCTGGGAGGTAGGTGCCATTATTATCCCTCTCTCATCCTCTTCCCCTCCGTATTTAATCAGTAGTCAAGTCCTATCATTTCTACCATTGTAACGTTTTTCTTATATGCCCCCTTCCTCTCCCTGACAGTGGTACCACCCTGATCTAGGCTCTCTTAATCTCATGCCTAGGCTATTGCAAAAACCTTCTGATCAGTTTCCCTGCTACAAGTCTCCAATTTACCCTTCTCTCAGCTGTCAAATCAATTCTTCTCAGTCTAAGTTCTGATCATGTCAACTCCCTATTTAATAAACTCTGGTCATTCCCCATTTCAGAATCCAATAAAATATCATATTAGGTTTTCTAAATATCATATTAGGTTTCTATCATATTAGGTTTTTCATATTAGTTCTTCATAATCTAATTCCCATCTACATTTCTGGTCTTTATGCACTACTCTAGAGTTCTTGGGGTGTTCAGGGAGTAGTGGCACCTCTAGCGTGATGGCTTAATGAGTCCTTTTCAGGGCTGCCCATCTGCCTTTGGAATCCTGTCACTCAACTCTCACTGGTGGTTGCAAAAAGCTGTAGCATGCACAGCAGTCACACCCCAGTAAGACCATCTCATCAGTCAGTCTAAACTAGGCTGTGGGCAACCATCAGATCTTAGAATTGTTGGTGAGTTATGGGGATGTCTACCTGAAACATGTGAAGATTCCCCTTGGTAAAATAAACAGATGATAACAATTTTTTTCTAATGACCATGAAAATGACTAAAGCAAGGGCTACAGAGCTTAGTCAGATCTCGAAGATGTCAAGGGCATTACCAGTCATCTTGACTTTTGTCTTGCCACTGGTCTTCAATGACTCTGGAAGAGAGAGTGAGGCTGAGAACTTTGTTTAACTCTCCCTCACTTAAATTCAATTCACATACAATCTGTGATGTCATCGATACTCTTCAAAAGTGAAAAATGGACAACCACACCTCCATTTTACAGAACAGGAAGCTGAGTCAGGAAGAGATTAAGTGATTTGCTCAGGGTGTACGAGTCAATAAGTTGCTGAGCCCAAATTTGAACTCAGGTCTTCCTAATTCCAGGCCCAAGTCTCACTGACTTCGAAAAGTAGATCGGACCCTTTTTTGATTTTTCTCCATTCTATCTGTAACTCCATTATGCTATTACTAGAATTACTTACCAGATTAACTCATTCTGACACTGTTCTTGCAATGTTGTTTTATTCAGCCTCTGTTATTTGCCCTTACTTCCATTTCTAAGTATGTCTTTATGGTAAAGATTTATTTACTTTATTTTAAAAGATCTAAATTAGTTGATGAGCTTCTTGTGCATTCTTTTCAGTCTTTGATGCCTTTCCATTTCTTCCTCATTGCTTCTATTTAGCAGAGACCATATAATAAAAATGTCTTTTTCTAATCCCTTATCATTTACCTGATAGAAGAGGGAGAAAAGGGTTGCAGTGAACATTGTATCAATCTTACCTTCCTTTGTATTGTGAGAATGTAATAATGAAGCTATCCCGAAGAATTATGTTTGCAAATTTAACTTTTATAAAATCTAGTGTCTCTGTTCTGGAAAATTGAGGATATGTTTCTCTTATGTTGTTCCAAAGATAAGAAAAGGTTCAGGTAAATTACCAAACACTTTATCTTTATTGGTCTGATGACTCCTTCAAAACAATTTTTAGGATTATGTCCTTTTCACATGATACTCAAAAACTTAATAAAAAAAAATAATTCGAATTATAGACTCTATGAATGAGCAAACCCTTAACTTATGAATAATTTGTACATCTATGTAAATATATCTAAATACATATATACATATATAAATATACATATGTGTGTATGTGTGTGTGTGTTTGTCCGTTGCCAAAGAAGACCATGCTATCAGAGAAATGATGGTCTGACTTGCACTTGATTTTGTTTTGAGTGAGGGAGGGCTGTACCAGTCACCAGCTTCACTTCTCCTCCAGAGTCATCTGAATCCAGTGACCAGATATTCATCAGTATGACTGGAGATGACCCAGGATGAGGCAAGTGGGGCCAAGTGATTTGCCCAAGGTCACAGAGCTAGTGAGTGTCAAGTGTCTGAGGTGAGATTTGAACTCAGGTCCTCCTGACTCCTGCACTGGTGCTGTTACCCACTGTACCACATAGCTACCCCAGTGTGCGTATGCACACACACACACACACACACACACACACACACCTGCAAACTCTTCTTGGCTCTTACAATCATTCAAGCCTTCCCTTTGTAACCTCAACCCTCACCACTAGTACAATATGACCATCCATCCTAGTCATCATGTCTTCCTCCCCTCCCCCTCCTCCTCTTTCTTCCTTTTTCTCTTTTTTCTTCTCAAATTTCCATAAGCTGCCATGCACACACTAGGTTCTCCTTTCCTTTTTTGCCCTCAGTATCACTTCTAGTAGTTTGAATCATTCTACCACAATTGATAGAATTATCATTGATCCTCTTTCTCCTCTTGCTTTTAATTCTTTTCCAGTTACCTCAAGAAGACACCACCTTCTTTGTCACTTTCTCCATTTGTAAGACACAAAACAACTCTCACAGTCCTGAACAATAAATGCAACAATAATGCTAGGGATGTATCTCTATTAAGGAGAAGGAAAGTTGAGATGAACATAGAAATAATGAAGACCAATGTTCTCCAGAACTAGGCAACAGCATCCTTCTTCATCAACTTCTAAATAAACATGTTTTTTCTTCATAAAATAACATTCAAAATAAGTAATACATGTAATAATACACAAATAACATTTTGCGTTTAAATATTCTTCTTACCTTTCCAACCAAAATTCTTGGCCAGGGTACACTATTTTCAGATTCATGCTTTTGTCAGCTAGCCTGGAAAAACAAACTCCATCAAAAGCATTTTTTGTGTTAAAAAACCGGAACCTAGTTTCATATATCTGACTCTTAACATGACTTTGAAAGTACAACCTGTGAATTGATTGGAAGACTTCTATGATGATTTTGAGCAATTTTTGAATTTGCTCTTGGCAGAGAGTGTTATAGATAGGGCTTGAGTAAAGGTTTTATTGTTTAATCGGGATCTTTTCAGTATTGTGATTATTGTTTGTTTTATAATAATCTGGTGAGGTGGATAGTAAAAGTATTATTATCCCGATTTTACAGATGAGGAAATTGATCCTCTGAGGTTAGAAGTTGATTGTCCATTCTCATTTAGCTTTTTTTTTGGAATGAGAATTAGAAACCAACTCTGGAGACTGTTAACCTAGTGCTATCTCACCCTTAGCTTTCTCTCTTAATGAGGACATCCCTTTAATGAATTGAACATTAAATTAGGAAGTTGATATTGCAGGAATGTTGAGTAGCATTTGACTCAAGAAGTTGAATTTCTTAAACGTCTCTTTGCTAAACAACTATTTCCTGTTCAACTTGTACTTAGACCCTCAAAACACCTAAGACTAAATATCATGGTGTGTTGGAAAGGATCTCCTGTCCTTTTGTGGCAAGAATTAGAGTCCTCAATCTGCAGGATCCTCCTATTGGTGATCTTACTGGTGAACCTGAGAAGTATAATTACTTACAATAACTGAAAAATTGAGGAAATCTCTCACGGGGAGAAAGGACTCTAAGTCTCTCATTTAGAATTATCCATAATTTAATCCCTTCAGTTCTGGAAAGATCATTCTCATGATCAATAAATAGTCTATGGCCTGTACTTAGAAAAAAAAAGAAAGGTAGAAAAAGCAGCCAGGAGTTTGAGGTCTAGAAACTTTATTCTCAGGATCATTTCATATAGTTGCCCTCCTGTGAGTGCCCATTTTCTTTCCTTGGGTAGGAAGATGATAGGATACACATTGTAGATCCATGAAAGACCTTCTGACAAAGGTCTTTCTGACAATGAATAATTAAATTGATTGTGGTTATTAATTAGCGTCTTCCCTGATTCGTTTAAAAGAATGTCTATTTGAATAGGCACATTTCAGTGAATCTTAAATTACTGTGTTCAACTCAGCTTTTTTTCCCCAGATTTTCCTTGTCTAAAGGAAAAAGAAATGAAATTAGGATGTTTACTCCTCCAGACCATTAATATAAGCTTGAATCTCTGCAATGCATTAGATTCTTCATTAGACATGTCTTGGGAGAGCTGACCTGTTCACAAAGAGTGGAACCCTGACTTCATCTTGTCTTTATCCTGTCAAGAACTCAGTTTCTCAAATTAATCTTCTGAAATGCAATCTCAAGATATCTTTGTACATTGCTTCCTCTACTCCACACCCCACCATGTGTTGACTTCCACATGAGAAACAATGTGTTAATGACTATTCAATTGCTGGACTTTGTCTTTATTTTCATCCCTCTCCATTGAGAAGAATTTACCCAGCTTTGAATTGATGATGGAAGCATAGGAGTTAAATGAAAAATTCTATTAACACTAAAATCAAATAATCTCATATTTTAGCATTTGAAATCTGAAATGTTACTGAAGTATATTTAGCTCACACTTGTTGCATGAATAATTCCAGAACAGCAAATGAATATTGATTGAGTAGCCACCCTCCTAATATAGATGATAAATTAATGAGGTCGGAAAAAGCATAAATTTAAAAAGGAGTATATTTTATTCTGTCCCTGTGGTAGGATGAGCATACATTTTAAAATGTGTCATTGCAGTAGTGAGAAACAGTCCTGAAAGTCATGGAATTCCAAATTATTATTGGCTGATGAAGGCTGGGGCCAGAGGTTGACTATGGATGTTGGTTCTTTGAATTAGACTAGGTCACAGTCAGTTAGATTTACAGAAAAAAAAATAGAATCTCCAACTTAACTTTCTCTTCCCATTCCCTCCTCATTGATAGTCACACTTTTTAGATCTGACATTCTCTCTGACATTCTGGAGCACAGAGTTAGTGAAGAAAGATAAAATCTTTATTTTGAACATTTTTTCCATTTGAATTCAAAGGCATTGCTTCAAATATCATATATTTATATTTTTACTCTTGGACTCCTTTTCATCAGCATTTCATTTTCTGGAATAGAAAAAGCACACATTGGACTGTATCCTTTTACCCAGAAGCTGGAGACTGAATACATATTTTCTAACACTAAGAAATGTACAAGAAAAAAAATGCTTTTCACATTTTTAGAAAGCAAAATACTTCCTTTTGGAGAAGAATCAAAGTTTAAGGGAACTATAAAATACTTGGAATATTTAAGCTACAGTTGGCAAAAAGCAATTACTTTAGGTTATAGATACGTATGTGTATGTGTGTATCCATTCCCACATAATACACATAGATATTGCATATACACATATATATGTATATATATTTATGTATACATGTGTATATACACAAACACACACATATAAATATATATACATATACACATACATATACATACACAAAACATATATGCATATATGTATATATACATATTTGCACATTCATATAAATATATATAATATGAGTTGGATGTGATCAAAAGATTCAACAAGATCAATTTGCCATGGGTGGAAATCTTCTAAAGAGAAGTAACAGGAGTGGAGTTTTGGACATGTCATTTTTTTATAGCAAGTTGGCTAAGAATAAGCCCTTAGTCATTTATGATTATGCTGTCCTCTTAAAGAAACTGTTCATGACCCAGGAACTATTCATAATTGTTTAATGTCATTCTAATCATTACATGAGTAAATAGATTGAATATATATGTATGTATGTATGTGTATATAGATATATATTAAACTGACATAGAACCTTAAACTTAAGGTAAAAGCATAAGAAGGTTTTTTTGGTTTTTTTTGCCAGTTATTGCTAGATGGTGTCGGGTATTGTGCACTGGCATCGTGGATGACAATGCAAGCGAAGGGCAATTCTACGTTTGCCACACTGAGGCAGCTAGATGGCGTAACTGATGGAGGACTAGGCTTGAAAGCATGAGAAATTGAGTTGGAGTTGTCTCTCAGATATCTAAACATCTCTGTGACTCTGGGCAAATTTATTAATCTCCCGGTATCATCTTCCTTGTTTGTAAAAGGGAGTTATTAATACAATATATCTCTAATGTCATATTGTTTATGACAATTAAATAAGATAATTTACATAGTGTCTTGCAAATCTTAACTTAAACTATACATGGCAAGAAATACAAAACTGATAGAAGAAATTATTGATGTGACCAGATCTATGCATAGGGAAAATAAATCTGGCAAAAATATAAAAGAGTTAGCCCTTTCTTCTCTTATATTACCATCAGTTATGTTATGTATTATCATTTACTTCATTATTTTCATGTTAGACTACATCCTTCTTGAGGACAGGAACTGTGGTTGTTGTTTTCTCTGTCATTGTATGTCATTACAGTTCAGTGCCTGGTACATAGTAAATACTAAATAAATACCTGTAGACTGACTAATGAAAGGTCTGGTGGGAAAGAGAGGGAAGCCACATTCCAGAAAGATGGCGATGTCAACTTATTGTAGGTTGATTATATCGGGAATCAAGAGGAGAAAGAATATGTGAAAGATGTTACAAAGGAAGAAGAAACAACTTGACCCTATTTCATTGCATGTGAGAGATAAAGGACTGATGAGAAATTCCAATAATGGAATTTTTGAACACAGAAGATGGAGGATCACTGACAGAAATAATGAACCAGAAAAGAGAGCAGGTTTAGGGTAAAAATAATGAACTTGGTATTGAACACTTCAACTTTGAGATGCTGGTGGAACACCCAGATTGATTTCTAGGAAAATTGAATTTTGAACTGGAAAAGATTTTAGAAGTTTCCCAGCATAACCTCCTGATTTTATAGATAAGAGTCATTAGGTCCATTGAAAGGAATTAGCTGTCCAAGACTAGAGAGACAGTATTTTATGGGTCCTGGATTTAAATTGAGGGCCTCTAGTTCAAAATCTACTCCTAAACTTGTAGACAAGTAAGTCATCTGATTAGAAGTGATGATGGAAGGTAAATGGGAGTTTTGTAGAGGAAAAGGATAGTGTTGAGGGCAGAATCTTTACTGGGTAAGTCTTATCTTCATTATCTGCTAATCATCAGAGAAAGAGCTATTCCTCAGAAATATTCAACTAACAGGTTTACACCTTTATTTGCCAAAACGTTGAGTGTATTCATTTACTTCTTTTCAAAATTGATTGATCATATTTCTAGAGAGATAATTTTGTGTAATGGCAGACAGTTCAGTGCCACAGTAGATAGAGTGTGAAGCCTAACGTCAGATACACTTGAGTTTAAATCCAGCCTCAGATATTTGCTAACCATGTGACCCTAGGTGAATTACTTAATCCCTGCCTCAGTTTCCCCATCTGTAAAATGTGGATAATCCTAGAATTTACTTCCCAGGTTTATGAGGATCAGATGACAAAATAGTTATAAAGCACTTAACACAATATCCAGGCACAGAGTGAGTTCTATATAAATGTTAGCTATCAGTTATTATTAATGATTAGAGACCTGGCCTTTGACCTGGATTAGAGATCCACTTTTGATAAATGTTGGCTCTATGGCTCTGGGCAAGTCACCGAACCTTTCATGCTCTAGACAAATTTCTGACTAATTTCAGAGAAGCTGTTGACCTGAACTGTGGGAAGGCATTTCCTCACTGACAAGCTTTTTTTTTTTTTTTACCAGTGAAATCATAAGTCTAATCCCTATGCACACATATAATTGAATTTCTGCCTAAACAGAGTCTATTGAAAATAGTTATTTTTTTTCATAACTCTTAGTTATCTTATTGAGCAGAAATAATTAGGCTAATATGGCCTCTAAGATCTTTTCCCACTCTCCAATTCTATTTTATAATCTATTGAGTTGCAGTGGTCTCTGAGGCTATTGAGGGATGTACAGAATCTTCTTAACCCCTACACGTAGTAAACTGTAATAGTCCTTATGCATTTTTCCATTTGCCACTGTCAGGTTTTAAGTGGTGTTCATTTTTTGTTTGTTTACTTTCCTGTCTGCCTTCTTGTTTGTGTCAGTATCTTTTCTTTCTCTTCTGCCCCTACTATCATGATAATTTCCTTCTCTACATTTTCTAGTCTTCTGCGGGCTAGGTAGCCACATAAACAATTTTGAAAAATATATACATAGAGGAAGAATAAATTTTCTCAGAGTGTGGTTTAAAAAAGAAGGATAAGGAAAAGAAATAAACATTTATTCACCACACCTACTATATATCATGCACTGCGCTAACTAAGCATCTTACAAATATTCTCTCATTTGATCCTCACAACAATCTTGTGAGGTAGATATTAGTATCCCCATTTTATAAGAAAAGAAACTGAGGCAGACAGAGGATGAGTGATGTGCAGGATCACACAGATATTAAGCATCTGAGACTAGATTTGAACTCAGGTGTTCCATCTCTGGTCCCAGTTGTTTTAGTGAATGGATTTTGTGATATTTTGTTGGTTCTTTAGCCTTATTTGCTTCTTTCCTGACTCAGCAATATTCCAGGTATGATGAGCTCTCCAGATAAGAAAGATGTTACTTTGATGCTTTGTGCTTAAAGATCATAAACCTATTAAAATTATTTATTTACCGTTTATGAATTTAAACATTTCAAAAAATAATATATAATCCACTGAATGTTTGCAGGCTTTGTGGTCTCAATTGGCTTTAGGAACATACATTACTTCATTAAAAATTGTACTATTTTTTGTTTCATATTAAATCTGGCAGAACACTAAGTATTTATGCCAGATGTGATCTGAATTATACATCTGGACTCCTGAAATTTAGAGAAAATTTGAGTGCTAAAACTTTGTGCAGCATAATTTGTAAAACTTTCTCTTAATGAGAATATGCCAACTATATATTCAATTGTTAAGTACTTACTTTAGCATTGCAAAGATCTATAATTTTGTTTTGGGTCCTTTCACTCTCTGTATGTAGACTGCCCTCCTTTTCTCTGATATAGAAAATTCCAATGAACAAAAAAGTCCTACTTCATATGGAATCATTAATTTATAGAGGCTGGTCCTCTGACAAAAGACAGCCAATCCCATACTACGCCCATACCTGGGGACTTTGAAGACTGGTTCCATCTATTTCCATTACCATATCCATTCCTTTATCATTTGAAAAGTTAAGACTCCTATGTTAGCAAATATCCTATCACATATAGAGTGTCTCATATCTATTCCACAGAGACACAATCCCGCATTCCACCTTGTGCCTATTGAACAGGGAAATAAAATTTTATAATATAATTTAGGAGCAAAATGCCTACTAGGCCTGTTATTGCTTTATCATAAAGGCTGTGTCAATATTTCATAAAATGAACCACTACTAAAATATTAATTTACTCATGTTACTTTCTCAAAAGTGGTAAAAGAAAAATTAAATTTAAATAAGATTTTAACTCAGTGAATGGACCTGGAACCTTGAAAAGGTCATCTGTAATAGATGCCTCCAGTTTTCTTTCTCTCCCTCTTTTCTTAACCCTTTACATTCTGTTATTACACTAAAACTGCTCTCTCCAAAGTTATCAATGATCTCTTAATTTTTAAATACAAAGCTTTTACCTCAATCCTCATTCCCCTCAATCTTTTTGTAGCTTTTGACATAACAGATCACACTCTTCTTCTCATTACTCTTTCCCCTTGGTTTCCAGGGTACTCTTCCCTCCTGATTCTCTTTTTATATCATGCTATCTTAACTGCAGATGTCTCACATCTATCCTGGGATCTCTTCTTTTCTTCTCTAAACAACTTTAATTGATTATCTCATTAGTTCCCATGGATCTAATTATCATCCATGTACTAAGGATTCTCAGATCTACCCAGTTTGCCCCATCTTCTTTGATGACCTCCAATCTCTGATCTTCAACTGCCTTTCAGATATCTCAAACATGTCCAGTGGGAAGCTTAGACTTGACATGTCCAAACTGAACTTACCCTTTCCCCTAAACCCTTTCTCTCTCCTCTCCATTTATTCTAAAACTTTCCCTTCCCTTCCCTTCCCTTCCCTTCCCTTCCCTTCCCTTCCCTTTCCCTTCCCTTCCCTTCCCTTCCCTTTCCCTTCCCTTCCCTTCCCTTCCCTTCCCTTCCCTTCCCTTCCCTTCCCTTCCCTTCCCTTTCCCTTCCCTTCCCTTCCCTTCCCTTCCCTTCCCTTCCCTTCCCTTCCCCCCTTCCCTTCCCTTCCCTTCCCTTCCCTTCCCTTCCCTTCCCTTTCCCTTCCCTTCCCTTCCCTTCCCTTCCCTTCCCTTCCCTTTCCCTTCCCTTCCCTTCCCTTCCCTTCCCTTCCCTTCCCTTCCCTTCCCTTCCCTTCCCTTCCCTTCCCTTCCCTTCCCTTCCCTTCCCTTCCCTTTCCCTTCCCTTCCCTTCCCTTCCCTTCCCTTCCCTTCCCTTCCCTTCCCTTCCCTTCCCTTCCCTTCCCTTCCCTTTCCCTTCCCTTCCCTTCCCTTCCCTTCCCTTCCCTTCCCTTCCCTTCCCTTCCCTTCCCTTCCCTTCCCTTCCCTTCCCTTCCCTTCCCTTCCCTTCCCGTAGAGGGCAACACCTGCCTCTTAGTCCCTCATGCTTGAAAACTAGGCATTATTTTTACACTTTGTATCTCTCATTCCTCCAATCCTCCTACCTCCTCTGCCCTCCCTTCCCCACCATATCCAATCAGTTGCCAAATTCTGGTCACTTCTACCCTTGTAACTTCCCTCTATAGAAGACCTTCTCTCCTCTGACACTGTGACCTCCCAGGTGCAAACCCTCACCACCTCAAGCCAGGACTATTGAAGCAGGCTGCTGTGGTTGCCTGCCTCAAGTCTCTCTCACTTTAGTGTGTCCTCAAACTGATCTGTCTAAAATATGAATCAGACAATATCACACTCCCCTCATTCCATAAACTCCAGTTGCTCCCTCTTACCATCATACTCAAGTATAAAATTCTTCTGTTTGTCTTTTAAAATCTTTTATAATCTGGCTCCTTCATATCTTTTCCAATCTTCTTATACCTTATTCTCTTCCATAATCTGTGATGTAGTGACATGGACTTCCTTGCCTTTCCTCACATGCACAACTCCAGTTCCCAACTACTAGAAATTTCAATGATTATCACCCTTGACTGGAACTTTTCTTTGCTGGAACAGCATTAGTAGCAGCAGTAGCAATTTTAGCATTAACTACTCAAAGTTGTGGTAGTAGTAGTAACAGCAGCAGTAATTAGTACTCTACTTTCTGCAAAAAGTCTCTTCCAGGCCTCTTAAACCTTGGTTTCTTTGCTCTGAGGCTACCCACAATTTATCCTGTATATATATACTTCAGGTTTGTATACATGTATACAAAAACAAGGTTTTTGCTTATTATTTCCCACAATGGACTGTGAGCTCCTGGAGAACAGCTGCTGCTGCTGCCGCTACTGCTGCTGCTTTTCGCCTTTATTTGTGTCTCCAACTCTTAACACAGTACTTGGCACATGGTAAGTTTTTGATAAAGGCTAGTTGATTTAATTTGACTGGAATCTCCAAAAACTACAGAACAAGATTAATGTTATAGCTTGCCTTTTAATTCATTTCAAGTTGAAATCAGGTTCACATGTCTAGGTCATTCCTGATTTGCCATAAATGATTATGGCAAGAAGTATAACATTTATATAGCCTAATAGTATAGATGCCACCCAAGGAAAGAAGAAAGTAGGAACATAGCAAAGTCGAAAAGGACCATGAAGTATTCAGGAAGATAAGAAGGTTAAAGGAAATGGTGAGAGAATTACTACTGCTTTTGGGAGACATGGGCATGTTTGTAGGAAGTAGGCTATGAGTCAGTAGATGGGGAGAGATGAAAATATGTGATAGAGTAGGAATGACAGAGCAAGCAATCTATGGCAGGTAAAATGGAATAGAATTGCTTGTGTAGGCAAAAGGATTGGTGTTGATAAGGATTAAGGCTACTTTTTCATCTGAGACCAGGGAGAAACAGGAGATAGGGAAGGAAGGCACATGAGTGAAATGAGATGAGAAAGGGAGCAAAAGAAGGAGCTCTTAGCAAATGGCCTCTTTTTTTTCTGTGAAATATGAGGCAAGGCTCCTAACTTGGAGTGGGGAGAGATGGACCCATGGGGAGTTTGAGAAGGATGAATAAGTTTGAAAGAATCCCTGTGGGGAGTGGAGGAATGAGTTGATAAGGGAGCTATAGTAGGATTGATGAGTAGTAAGGAGGGCCCAGTTGAAGTTTTGCAACATAAAATTTTAGCGGACCCAGTCAGAATGGTTGTATGATACGCTTTACTTTTGATCAGTAGCACATATATAAGAGTGAAGATGGCAGATGGTGGGAGCTATCCAAGTCTGAGGCTCGACAGGACACAAGGGTCAATTTGAAAAGGGTTTGGAGACAGAAGGGAAGTGAACAATATAGAGTTGAACTGGTTCATCCAGAGATCAATATGGGGCAAAAAAGCAAAAAAAAAAAAAAAGGAGGAATCAAAAGTCTTCCTTGGAATAGTTAGACAAGATTCTTAAAAATTTCTATCAAATCATCAATACAAGCCACATTTAAACAAACCCTTGTGGACATTTCAACAGAAAAGACTATATGTACATACATACATATGCGCCTGTGTGTATGTGTATATATATGTGTGTGTATGTGTTTGTGTGTGTGCGTGTACATTCATAGAAAAGTGTTTAAACTAGTTAAAACATTCTAACAGAATACAAATAATCTTTAAACACTTTTGTGGAACAGTTACTCTATTCCACAGAAGCAATTTAAATATATCTTTTGAAATGTAGATTTCTAGTTGCCTTTTAGTTCACTCATGTAGTTTAATAAACTTATATTACCAAGCCCCTCCATTTTATCCTCAAACCAAAACAAATAATGCTGTTGAATGCAACACTCAGGCAAATTAACCCATATCACCTCATATTATAAGGATTTTGACCTGCTTGTCATGGTCATGAAAAATGGTAGACATAGGTTCCCTAATCCTATTTGAATACGTAATGATTTTAATAAACATGTGAAGTTTATCAAAATAATTTCAAGCCATTTTTCTTTTCCATTTTCTTTTTTTAATGACCGAAAGCTTCAGACATAAGACAGCTGCTGAATTTAGATTTTTGGCTCTTCTTGTACATGACTTACAGGCTCAATGTGGTGTCCACTACTTTGGGGCTGTGGTTGCCTAGGTGCCAATTAAACAGGGTTATATGCATCTGTGATTTCTTTCATATAACAATCCTTCTAATAACTAGATATGGCTACTAATGTTTCCCCCTAAGACTTCAATTTTCCAGATAAAATGATCTCCTATTTCTTCAATCTTTCCTCAGAAATTCTATTTTCTAGCTCAAATCATTTCATTTCTCATCATTATCTTCCATATAATCAGTATAACCTCTCTGACTATACTCTCTCTAGTAATAGTTACCAATTTGGGAACTACACTAATCATCTCATCCATTGTCGGAGCCAGGAAACTGCTATAGAGTTCTGTAATGCGTGAAGCGCAGATGTCGTGCAAAGCCGTTTAGAATGTCACAAGATAATCGTATGCACTGCCATCCATCGTTCTTTCCCACACCTGCTGTATGTTCCTAGAGGAAGAATCCAGAAAGGAATGGTAATAGGCAGGGAGCAGGGTTTTGCATAGCTTCCTGAGCTATCTTTAAAGGTATAGTAATACAAAAAAGATCACCTAATGCATGAGATGATTAGGTGATAATTCCCATTTCTAAGGAGAAACACCTAAGCTGCTCTTACAAGAAAAATATTATATAATTTCAAAATCTTTTCCAAGGTTTCTGAGTCAAGGTCTTGGTAAAATGTTTTTAATCTATAGCATTGAGTCAGGTAGGGGAGGGGTGGAGTTTGAGGTGGGTGGAGAGGGTGAAGGAGAGGAAAGAGGCTGAAACAGAGACAGAAAGACAGAATTAGACAGAGGGAGACAGAGACAAATACACGGAGAAAGACAGCTACAGAGACACAGAGGCAGAGAGGAGACACAGAGACAGAGAAGACAGAAACAGGACAGAGAGAGTTAATGAAAGACAGGAGGGAGGGAGGGAGAGAGGGTGAGACAAACAGACAGACAAAGAGAGGCAGAAGCTGTTTTTAAAAGAAGGCAAAAAGTGGAAGAAAGCTGTCTGATGGGATAAGGGAAAATATGTACTAGAAGACCAACACAACCTGTGTTTAAAATGTAGTAACAGAGTTGCTTGTTGGTCAAAAAATTCAGCTGTTGAGTTACATTAGTTATCATCTATCCAGTATTTAAGTGATAAATACGTATATAATGTATTTGTAAAGATGTATTATTTATCTCTCTTTCTGTGTGTGTGTGTATTTATCTCTATCTGACGTTTTCTGTCTCTCTATGTGAGTTTGTCTGTCTCTGTCTTTCTGTCTCTGTCTCTCCCTCTTTCCCTCTTTCCCTCCTTCTCTCTCTCCCTCCCTCAGAGTAAGGAAAAGATTTGTCATGCTTTATTTTTCCTCTGAAAAAATAATTGTAATACAAAGAAAGGAAAAAGATGTCAATAAAATATATTTTTAAAATACTTTTTTAAAAAAATGAAATAACAAAAAAGAAAAAAGTTTTCTCTTTCTTATTTAGATTCTGAGATGAACTCCTATTAATGTCCTTATACCTCTTTTAAATACCTAATTTAAAATGAAAGGTATCATGACCTGCTTCTGACATAAAGTAGCTGTGTGAAGATGGGCAAATCATTTAACCTTTCAGTGCCCCTGGGTAACTCTCTATGATTATCAGTTGCAGAGAAATTGCTGATTTACCTTGGCAGATAGGTTTTCTACGTTGTTATTTCTTTTCAAAAATGCAATTCCAGGTTCAGATTGCTCCCCCAAAATTATTTAATTGTATTAAAATGTTCTTTGCAATATGTAGGAAAAAAATCATCGGTTTTTCCTTTATGTAATTTTGCTAAATAGATATAATTGCCATACTTCATTTCCCCCTAAACAAATTTACAGAATGAGGCTGTCACTGAAGGAAGAAAATCTTAATGCATTTGGTTTACTGATCTTATTTATGGACAGTTTCTATTATTATTATTAGAAGAAAGACAGATATGTCATTGACTGCCATTTGCACAGACTTTTTCATTTCGATACTGAAAAAAAGCACATCTCCTGTTGTTGTGAGTTGTGTCTGAGTCATGGTGATATTGGAATAGCACAAGTTTTAAGAAGGGGACCGCAGGCGATAGCCAGCATTTCTTTTTCCCACTTTCTAAATGAGCTCCCAAGAGTCAAAAAAAGAATATTAAAAAAGAAAGTTTTTTAGGCAAAAAAAATATTTATATCAGGATACATATCTCCTTTCCTTTCAGCAACTCTGTAGACTTTATAAGTGTGATTAATAAACTTCATTGTCCTTAACAGATGAGGAAATTTCACTGAATTGATGTTCATTTTATTCCCTTTTATTTCTCTGTGTCTATGCAATGCCTGAACAGTCAATGGGATTTGATGTTTTTGTAAAAGCTCATTTAGGGATGGGACAGGTGTAATGTTAATTATGTTAATGATAGTTAAAGATCTTCCCCATCCATTAATGGGGAAGCTTGACTAGGGGAGATTTGGTTTGTAGGAAGGCCCACACCTTTTGTTAATTTCTAATAAATCAATGGTTCTTAAGAATTGTGATGCCTCTGTCTCTGAAAATTATATATATATATACTATGAGGTGAGGTTTTGTTTTGAGGCTTACTTATTGGAAGTATTTATTTGGCCATATGAGATGAGATTCTGGGTATCTACTTAGGAATTCCCTGGCTTTGAAAATCCAAATGTTGGTGGTTCTCTCTCTGGTAACTATCCACGTATGTTCAGATATTTGCATCTGCCTGTTCATCTGTGATGTATGTATTGCTTATGATCAGACAATTGGGAGTCCTGTCTGTTGACCATTCTGTTTGTAATTTCTGCTTGTAATTTCTCTTGTATTTTCCTTGAGGTTCAGGGTGCTGACTTTTTGCCCTGAACTAAGTGAATGATATATGTGCTTGATTAAAGTAGATTGTTGAGCCGTAGAAAGTTGTTTTCCTTTTAGAAAAGTAGATCTAAGAATCTGTAGAGCAGGCCCTTCTGTGTATGTTGGTGTGCTTGCTGTTACAACAGGTAGGTTTCAAACCATTTGTTTGGTAAAGCAGTGAATGCATTTTCCATATTTTAATGTTATATTGGTTTGGCATCTGGCACATAACAGCTCTAAGTTACCCAATTAACTGGATCAGCTACATAGCATACTGAATTAATCTTTAAAACAGTGTCAAACAGCCAAATCTGGATATTTGACTATATTCTTTTTAAATTTTCTTTACTTATTCTGAACTTAAGAAATATAACAAGCATTTCTATAGTGTAGTAGAATAGGGGGAAAGATGATTGTACATGAAATTGCAAACCTATTACATAAAACTTGCTATTCCTTTTATTTGTTCCTTAAATAATAAAACTTAAATATGTAAGAAAAAAGAAACATTATAAACATAAATATTAAAACAAAAACAAAATAAGAAAAAATAGCATTGTCATGCGTGCAGCAGAATGAAAGGGAGGATTCAAAATATGCCTCAATAAATTTCCATTTCAAGAAAACCTATGTAATGAATACTATGCATTGTGTTCAGCCAGCTATCTTTTCTTTGCTTCCTTATTAAGTTTTCTTTTGTTTTCTGCTGTGCACTTTTAACTTTGTTATTTTTCCCCCTTCTTCCTCCCATCCTCTAAGAAGGATGCAATTAAGCATGGGTATATGTGTGTGAGACTACACACATGTATACATGCATACATACATACATGCACTTACATATGTATACATGCATACCTATAAATATATACATAATCAACTGGGTAGGGAGAGTGAGTGATCGGTAGGGGGTAAGAGGAAAAGTCACAAGCTGACTTGAATAGAGCAAGGTATAAAGCCCTGGATGTACATGCAGGAAGATCCGAGTTCAAATCCAAGTTCAGAAACTTATTATCTGTGTGACCTTAAGTAAGTCAGCTAACATCTGTCTGCTTCGTGTTATTCAAGTGTAAAACATCTACCTCATATTGATTTTGTGAGGATCAACTGAGATGTTTCTAAAGTTTTGGCACGTTCTCTCTCTCACATATATGCTTACTAATTAATATTTGCTCTTTTGTGTTCCTTCCACTCTTGATTTGTCAACTCAGGACTCCCACATTTTACTTGACTAGCTTTCTCTCTAGTCCCGAGTTTGCTTTCAAACTCATTCACTTGGAATCTCTTTTTTGTTTAGAGAAAGAAAATGAAGTAAGAACAATATACATTTCACAAATAGATCTTAACCTATTTCAAATACTTTAAAAAATCTATAATATCACATTAATAATGCTCAATACTTTGACTAGTCATTCCATTAACAAACATTTATTAATTGTTTGATATGTCCAATATTGTGCTAAGAGCTAGAGATGTAAATACGAAAGAAAAGAAGAGATAAAGAGAAAAGGAAAGGAGAGGAGTGGAGAGGAGGGGAGAGGAGAGGAGAGGAGAGGAGAGGAGAGGAGAGGAGAGGAGAGGAGAGGAGAGGAGAGGAGAGGAGAGGAGAGGAGAGGAGAGGAGAGGAGAGGAGAGGAGAGGAGAGGAGAGGAGAGGAGAGGAGAGGAGAGGAGAGGAGAGGAGAGGAGAGGAGAGGAGAGGAGAGGAGAGGAGAGGAGAGGAGAGGAGAGGAGAGGAGAGGAGAGGAACGAATCTTTGCCTCAAGGAACTTAAAATCTAATGGTGGAAAGGTATGCAGAAAATAAAAAAGAAAATGAAAAGTGTGGAGGGTAGCAAAAGTATCCAAAGCTGGGGAATGATGGAGAAGTCCATGGGAGTGCAATTGCCTTGTAAAGGAAAAGATGGATGGTATAAGTGCACTCCTTAAATGAAGATTTTTGGAAGGATCTCTTTGCTCTGCTTTTCAGCAAAGAGTCCCCATGGTCAGAGAGAGGTTAATAATAAAGTGTGAGTACCAGGGCTGATGTAATCTTGCAGGATAATGAATTTTTTGGAGGCAAAGATGATGGAAAAAAGAAAGCAGATCTGTCAATGGTACAAATTATAACCAACCAAATGCAAACCTGAATGGGACACTGAAACTATTGGTATACTAACTTTTTTAAATGAAAGAAATGAAAGAACAGTACTCCAGGTGGCTGGGCTTAATCACACAGCAACAATAATGCATAGCAGTAACAAGGAGAGAGTGCAGGCCTACTCTCTAACCTTAACAAAATAATCTCTTTGGGCCAGAGAATGTGAGAGGGATAAACTATCTCACTGATACCTACCACAGCCCACTCATTATGACATATATTTTTTTCAAACTTTGCAATAGAATTCAGAATTACAAAAGCCAAACCTCCTGTTTTACCCCTCAGATTCTCAATTCCATTGAACTCTGATTTGACCAAGGATGATCTCTGGTTTATTTTAGAATCATAGCTTAAGTATTTTGTCCAGGATGATCCAGACAGTGAGTTGTGAGATAAAGTTAAGAATGATGGGACAGAGACAAGGACCTGATCTGTGGTTCCACTGATATAGAGAACTCACAGGTGAGGAAAGACCTTTCATCAATGGAATATAACACCTTCTATGTAAATTAGAGCTCCCTAGAGAAACGAGTAGATGAAGAAGTTTAATCCAGTCAGTATGTGTCAGAAAGTCTTGAAACAAGGTGATTGAGACATCACAGCTAACTCTCTATAAGCCATTTTGCCACTGAACAATATGAATCTAAGGCCTTGATTAAATTTTGGGTGATCTAATCTTTCCTCTGAGATGACTTTCAACTTATTTTGTATATAAACTATATATATATATATATATATATATAGTTCTTTAAATGCTCCCACCACCACCATTAGAATATGAATAACTTGAGAGCTCAGACTGGAACTTCACATGATACAGTGCCATGCATATAGTAAGTATATTCACAAATGGCTCTTAACATATTAACTTCCTTATTAGAGGTCACACATATTTAACAGTTCTGTACTTAAACCATAGACACAGCTGATTGCATTCTATGAAAGTTTTAACATACAGCATCACTTGCCACAAAGGATCTTTGGGTTTTATCCTTTCAAACAAACACAAAACAGGACAAGACCACAGCACATAAAAGTAAGGTCAGAACATGAAGATGACTAAGCCGCAGTCTCCTAGACTGACTTTGCCAGCATCCTCACCAGCACTAGGGTCTACCAGAAAAGCAAAGTCAAGTAGTCCTTTCTGTAGCACTCCACAGTTACAATCCACTAATTCTCATGATTCTATCTGGCAACCAGATCATAAGTTTTGTCTTTATTGCCTTCAGATAAAATTGGAATAAAAGCAAATCCAAATATTAAGAAAGAGATTTAATTTGGACTTCAGTGATAATCTGTGAGGTGTGTGTGTGTGTGTGTGTGCGTGTGTAACAATAAATACATGATTAGAGAAGTAAGGTACATGTATTTAGGTCCCTGTTATTCATAGTCACTTAGAAATATTTTCCAATTTCAACTAAGCTCATTATTTAAATAGTTATAGAATATTTTATCAGCTGAAAAACCTTGAATTCAAGCAGAAGATCTGAATCAATTTTTACTCTTCCACATCAGTAAGTAGCAAATAAAGATGTTTTATTTTTTGTCTTTGGATTCCCATTGCCTCGCCCAGTGCCTTGCCCATGATTGGTGCCTAATAAATGTGTATTGACTATAGTGGAGGAAGTTCCTATAATGACAAAAATTACAGGTGAGCCAATGCATGTATGGACATATTTTCATTCACACATTCTCATGTGCACATTATTAAGCCAGAATTGGAATGGAAATTTAGAGGATTTGTTTTTCTTCAATGAATTAACAATAATTTCTCATACCCTATTTTTTTCTTTGTCAAGTACTGGGTAATACACTAGGGATAGAAAGGCTATAACGAATCAGTTTCTGCCCAATTTGTGCAAGGAAGCTAGTAGATTAACTTCTTGATAAATGTTAAGATTATCTTTTGCCCATGCACAGTAGACATTTAACATATACGAAAATTCTGAGTGTTTATTAGAGTACATCTTTATAGTTCTCAAGCTTTTATAAAAGCTTTTGGGGGTGAGAAGATTTCTTGATTTCCATATAACATTAGACCGTTTGGGAAACTGTAAAGTGCTTTAACTGATACCAAGCTGTTTCCTGACACAAAAGTCAATCTTTCCAACACTATTTTCCCCCAGTGATGCTATGTGTCTATGAATCATGGGACACCACAATCTCAAATAGGTTAAGATTGTCAGCAACTCAAAGGACAATGAAGAAAAACAAGATGTAATTAAAGCACAGCGTATTACCAGGGCTAAGTGGCAAGAAGTGGCATAAAAATATAGCAAGGATATAGTCATATAGTAAGAAAAAGGGATGATAATAGAGGGGTAGTATGAGCATTGCACTTGGTGCCATAAAATATTAATGAGGCTTACATGAAGACCTGAAACACATTAGTTAGATCCTCTAAAAAGGGATGTATGGAAAAACTTGAATAAGAATTGCACAGGATAAGGCATAAAGATATGGATAGGTTGAAACCTCACTGAAAGGGGTCATATACAGGTGGCATGATGAATCCAACAAATCACTGAAGTACCACAGACTGTTAAAGTGAATTTTCTTCAACGCAAAGTGCTCTCCTAACTTAAGGCTCTATCCTAATATTTCACCATGGTGTGTATATGACTCAGGATCCTCAAGTTGTTGGATATGGATATGGTGTTCTAAATTTCTAAAGGTCACCCATAATCAGAGTGTTAGTCAAAAAGTGATGATGCTTTATGAAGTATGATCAAAACTTCTACAATAATCTTCTAAGATCAAAAGGAGTTATTATGTCAGTGGAAGTAATATTCATACACGTGGAAGCAAATATTCATCAAATATTGAAGTCAGTAAGGAAGTATGTAATTGTGGACTGTTATAATCAACATTGCCTTTATTTTTATGATATATACTACTAATAATAATTTATAATAATAATACATGAATGATATCAAACCAACTTTTTTCATATTTCATCTCATTTGATCCTCATCACAACACTTTGATTTTTCCAGATAACTGCTATGTGCTATCACACACTGGATGGAGTTACCTTTATTCAATGTCTATAACCCTATTATTCTCTCTAGTAGAGTAAGAAGCTTATTAACCCATTGTCTAGGGTGGTAGGAAAATAACACCTGCTTTACCCTTTGTAATTGCATTCTGGTCTTTAATGACTAAATCAGCTATACTAGGGAATATAATCATCTTGTTTCTACATTAAGACCTTCTTTTGTATTGCTGCATTCTGCCAGGATATCAGCTAAGTTTAGGTAGAAACCAAACACAACTACCACCACCACCACCCCCCCAAAAAAAAATAATCTCCATTGTAGAAATGCTCCAGTGCATTTTCTAAGTTATTGTGTCTTATCTTACTAGTAATTATTTATTACTAAATAATAAACTAATTATTTAGTTCTCTAAGGGACTAAATAATTCCTTAGAGGTCTGACAAAGTTTATTTAGCACAACTTACAAAGAAGGAAAACTTGGAATCAACTTGTTACTGAGTTTAACTTGATTGCTGAGAAAATAAAGTTTGTTATCAAGGATAACATTTCTATAGTTCACTGAAATTTACAAGGGCAGTTAATTGGAATAATGGGATATAACTCAGGAAGATGGGGATTAAAATTCAGTCTCAGATACTTCATAGCTGTATGACCCTGGACGAGTCATTTTACATTTATTGTAGAAAGGAAAGAAGGAAGGAAGATAAAAGAGAGAAAAAAGAAACTTACAAATTATAGTTCAGATAACAATCTGATAGCTGAGGAAGTAAAAAAATTCTTATTACCCCAAGTTCTTTTCATTTTTTTTCTCTACTTGTAATTGTGCTGGTAAAGGAAGCTCCTTCTGCCAGTGAAAACAGATAGATGTTTATAATTATTTTGAGGACAGAGAAGTCAGGTGACTGGTTAATGGTCCCAAAGTCATTATGTTTCAGAGATAATTCTTGAATCCAGATTTTCCTAGCCTCAAATCTGATGCCTCCTTTGCTATGCCACACTGCCCTCAGTTCCATTTTACAAATGAGGCTACAGTGATAAGACTCTTGATTCCAACCAACTCCCATGCTCTATTCACTAAGTCATTATCAATTTTCTATTTGTAAATATGATAATAGATGAAAAATTCTTAGTAAATCTTAAAGCACTGATAAGCATGTCAGTTACTATTACTGTCTTTTTCTTCCTTTCCCCTCTTAATTTTGTACCACTAACAAACTGAACAAACTACCAAAACTGATTTATTTTTATTATACAACTTTTAAAATTTTGATAAACTTTCTATATATGTAAAATTGTTAAAAGACATGTCCCATGGCAATGATTCAACATAAATCAATAATAGATAATAGTTTGAGCTGGATATAAAATAGAGAAGTTTTTTGTTTGTGGTTTGTTTTGTTTTACTTTGGTTTTTATTGTTTCCTGGGGGTCTTGTCAAACTTGTGATTTCATTTGTGTAGGTAGCTCTCAGTGAGAAAATGCTATCAAATGCATATTAACAATAACTTCTAGTAGCAAATTTGCTTAGAATGTTGAAAGTTTAAGGGGATTGTTTAGCATCATAAAGTCACCATATATCATATGGAGTTATTGAACCCAGGTCATCCTGACTTCAAGGGTAGCTCCCTATCAATACACAACATGGTAGAATTAAAATGCCACTGGATATATTAATATTATTGCCACATTTTTATGGTGATATCTACTACTTAACTGAGTTTTCAGATTCTGTAGAACTCCAAAGTTGGGGGAAGGGGGAAGATAGAGTTGGGATAAACCATCAAGAAAGTTGGAAAGTCTTTCACATTCCACTCCACGATGAAAGCTTGACATGTTAGTCTCCAATGTACAATCATAAATGGCACGATCTGTCCACCTCCCCTTTTCTGCCCTGGCCTGGGTCTCTCAACCTTGTATCTGAAACTGACCAACAGTAGCAGCTGCACAGGTAACACTGGGGAAATTCTTTCCTCTCTCTATCCTGCTCCAAACAAACTCCTACCTTTCTCCCTAGATCATCACGCAGTTGCAACAAGTAACAATAAAAATGGGAATAACACAACCACGATTATTATAAGCATTTATTAAATAACTCCTATCTATGTGCCAGGTACAGTGCTGAGGATTTTACAAATATAATTTCATTTGATTTGTCCCAACAACCATAGGAGGTGGGCATAATAATTATTCCCATTTTACAGCTAAGAAAACTGAGGTAGACAGAGCTCAAATGATTTGTCCAGTCACAGATATGAAATATCTGAGGCAGGATTTGAACTCAGCTCTTCCTGAGTCCAGGCCCAGTGCTTTATCTACTGAGACACCTAGCAAATTACCATGATTGGCTTTGTGTCCCTTGATTGGCTATATGTTCTAGGGCAGTGGTAAGTACACAAAAACCCACTCCCATCCCTTTAGTTATTCATCTAGGTTAAGGCAGAGTGATTGCATAGGATACACAAAGATGAGATCATGAATCATAGAAGAATCAAATTTTCTAAATTTTTACTCAGCAGTTAACAAAACCAAAAATGCTTGAGGAAATTTCTAGGCAATAATAATAGCCTAAAAACAATTTACATTTTAAATATTCAACGTTATTTATTGCATATTAGATCTCAGTTCTATTGAAAGTCTGTATGACATCTTTATCATACAAACTTAAGGAAGCCTGATGTCCAAAGATTTGAAACCTTAGATGATAGTTGAAATCACCTCGGATTAAATCCCAGGTCCAGTTCACCCCAAGCAATGCACACCTGTCCCTTTGCTTTAAGAAGAGTTTTCATTCTTCAGAAATAGTTTTAAAGCACAGGATAAAAACTGAATCAATCATACTCGGGAGACTAAAATAACTTACCAATTTGCAGTGTATTATGGAGGCAAAGAGTTAAAGGGCACAAATGAGATGAATGATCAGAGAAAAGTACACACTAATTAACACTGTTGTGAAAAAAATCTATAAATCTACAAAAGAAAAATCCATAGAATGAAAAAAAATGTTAGTAACCTTTAACTATAAATCCATTTGTACTTCTTTAGCAAGAAATAACCAAGCCTATTGAAATTATAATTTTCTATACTTTTGTTAGTGTGAGGAAATCCTTACACAAATATCATTTAGTAGATGAAGCTTTGGAGAGGTTGAGACTTGTAATTGTGACTTCACATAGAAATAGGGATCAGAGGTACGTTTTGAACTTAACTTTTCCTGATTTCAAGTCAAGTAGGTTATCAATTCCCACCCCATACTAACTCTGATCATTCTCTACATTGTCACCTAGAACTGCCCAGCCATAACTCCAATACATAAAATTTCAAGAACTATATTTTTAATAGATATCACCATGGCAAATACTCATAATCTCCAAACTACATCAGATGAAATCTTTTTTTTAAATATAGACTTAATAGAAAAAATAAAAATCACAGAGGATTTGGGTTGAAAAAATACCATCCTTGTCATCCATTCTTATGCTATAGTTGTTCGGAAAGTGTTTCATTCAATCTACAAAAAATGAACTTACATTCCAATACTCTTCTTCAATTATAAAGAGAAATTCATTTTTTTTCCACCTGGGCAATAATCCACAGAACATTAAGCATAAAAGACTAGTTTTCAGAGTAGATTTTACAGAGGCCATTTCTATGTTAACCATATCAAAGTATATAACATACCCTTGAAAAAATAAAATGAATGAGAGTGAATCTAGAAACTATCCAAACCAAAACTAACATTCTATTAGCAAAATATAGCCCCCAGCCTACATTGTTATAAGAAGTTTATTATATTCTTATCAAAAACAAGAAAGCTGTCTGAGAACTATTCTTACTGAATGATAAACAGGTTAATTATTTATAGCAATGATTCCTGAATAAGGTACTACATCAGAAAACATAGTTAAGTATAAAAATACATATACACTACTGAATCCATCAAATGTAATTGGCATTGGTTTATCATTGTATAGAATCTTTGAAATGGCAAAGAACCATAAATTAAAACGAAATACATTCCAAAGCCAATAACTGCATGAATTCAACCCATAGCATATCAACAAAGAATAAATGCACAATGGCTGGTCAATTATATTCATAGAGGGTTCACTGTAATATAAGATCATATTACTGATACAAGAAACAGCAACTTTGAAGCATCTACATTTACTGACCAAATATGAATTCTACAAGGAAGACATTGGGCTACATATTAACTCAGTTTGCAGCTTTTTGAATGCCTGGAAAGTCATGATTGAATACTCAGAATTATATGTCAGAAGATTACTATTCTTCATAAATTAACAGATGATGTATTTGTTTATTATAAAAATATCCTTAAAAATGTAGTAAATAAACCATATCATAATCAGAGAATTAATGCAAATAAAACCTGTTGCCCACAATTATTAACATATAGTGTGGACATTAAAATGTTAAAGCAGTCGTTTTAACAGATGTCACCATAAAAACACTCATAATGAACAAACTCAATTAGATGAAAAGCTATCAAAACAAAGAGAATTGTCAAAAGAAGCAAAACTGCATTGAAACAGAAAGAAGTATGCATCATTCGATTATTCTTTCCTGGTTCTGCTTCTGACTTTCTGGACTTTGCCATCATGCAACAGTGGCTGTCTTATCCTGGATCTTCCCTTAGCATCTATATTCTGTCTCCTCATCTTGGAATATCCATATGTTGATGTAAAGTTCTTGCCCTGGAACATCCTTTCATTATGCCAGCCTCTTTCTCCTATTGAAGAATTCCTTCAAGGGCCTCTAATTTGGGGAGAAGCACTAGTCAGTCAGTCCACGTCTAACCCATCCCACTTTTCTTGCAGCTTTTCACTTTTTAATTCCCTTTTGTTTGTTATCTCCCCTTGTTCAAATATAACCATTCTTGATTGTAGGGATTGTCTTTTTATCTGTATCGTATCCCCCATGCCTAGTACAGTGCTTAATAAATGCTTGTACCCTAATGTTCCTTGTCCTATCAAGCTACTGAGACTGATTCAAAGATGAGAGAAAAATAGTATTAATGGCAATAAGAACATCTTGTATGTATAGGTTTGCAAAACAAAATAATGATACTGTTTAAAATAATTTGTCTACATTTCCCCCATACTAAGATATTACCAAGTGAATGTCTTTGTCAGACATGGGTGTGATATACTGCTATATGATCTCTTACACTTTGCTATATTTATCTGTTTTTTCTTTGAAATGCATTGATCTTAAAGTTTTTAACCTATAGAAGATAATCTATAAATTTGTTAATTTAATTTTAATCTCTTCATACAGGCAATTATTACGTGTTTATTTGGGGGTGGTTGGAGCATTAAAGTATAATATTGTCTTATTCAGAAGAGGATCAAATTGATAGCATTTCTCTCAACCTAAATTAATGCTACTTTACTATTTTTAAAGCCATCAGCTCAATGACCTATCCTAATGCAAATATTCCTCTTGATAAATAAATTTATCAATGAATATTAAGTACACAATATGTGCCAGGTAAATACTGAGGATACAAAAGAGGCAAAAGACAGTCTCTGTCTTCAAAGAACTTACAATCTAACAGGGAGAACAATATGTAAGCAAATAAATACAAAGCAAACTACATACAGGATAAATAAGAAATAATTAAGAGAGAGAAGCCATTGTAATTAAAAGACATTGGGGAAGACTTCTATAGAAAGTAAGATTTTTTTTAATAAATTTATTTATTTAACGTTTTACATTCATTTTCACAAAATTTTGGGTTCCAAATTTTCTCCCCATTTGTCCCCTTCCCCCACCCCAATACACTGAGCATTCTAATTTCCCCTATCACCAATCTATCCTCTCTTCTATCATCCCTCCCTTCCCTTGTCCCCATCTTCTCTTGTCCTGTAGGGCCAGATAACTTTCTATTCCCCATTACCAGTATTTCTTATTTCCTAGTAGCAAGAACAGTACTTGACAGTTGTTCCTAAAATTTTGAGTTCCAACTTTTCCCCATCCCTCCCTCCCCACCCATTCCCTTTGGGAAGGCAGGCAATTCAAAATAGGTCATATCTGTGTAGTTTTGCAAATGACTTCGATAATAGTCGTGTTGTGTAAGACTAACTGTGTTTCCCTCCATCCTATCCTGCCCCCCATTGTTTCTATTCTGTCTTTTGATCCTGTCCCTCCCAGAGTGCTGACTTCAAATTGCTCCCTCCTCCCATTGCCCTCCCTTCCATCATCCCCCCTACCCTGCTTATCCCCTTCTCCCCCACTTTCCTATATTGTAAGATAGGTTTTCATACCAAAATGAATGTGCATTTTATTCCTTCCTTTAGTTGAATGTGATGAGAGTAAACTTCATGTTTTTCTCTCAGCTCTCCTCTTTTTCCCTCCCCTAAAAAGTCTCCTGCCTGCCTCTTCTGTGAGAGATAATTTGCTTCATTCCATTTCTCCCTCTCTCCTCCCAATACATTTCTCTCTCACTGCTTCATTTTTGGTAAGATATGATCCCATCCTATTCAATTCATTCTGTGCTCTTGTCTCTGTGTGTGTGTGCATGTGTGTATGTGTGTGTATGCATGTGTGCATGTGTGCATGCATGTGTGTGTATGTGTGTGTATGTGTAATCCCACAAACTACCCAAATACTGAAAAGTTTCAAGAGTTACAAATGTTGTCTTTCCATGTAAGAATGTAAACAGCTCAACTTTGGTAAGTCCCTCATGACTTCTCTTTGATGTTTACTTTTTCATACTTCTTCTCATTCTTGTGTTTGAAAGTCAAATTTTCTTTTCAACTCTGGTCTTTTCATCAAAAATGCTTGAAAGTCTTCCATTTCATTGAAAGACCAGTTTTTCCCCTGAAGTATTATACTCAGTTTTGCTGGGTAGGTGATTCTTGGTTTGAGTCCTAGTTCCTTTGACTTCTGGAATATCCCATTCCATGCTCTTGGATCCCTTCTAGATCTTGTGTTATCCTGATTGTATTTCCACAATACTGGAATTGTTTCTTTTTAGTTGCTTGCAATATTTTCTCCTTGACCTAGGAGTTCTGGAATTTAGCCACAGTGTTCCTAGGAGTTTCTCTTTTTGGATCTCTTTCAGGTAGTGATTGATGGATTCTTTCAATACTTATTTTACCCTCTAATTCTAGAATATCAGGGCAGTTTTTCTTGATAATTTCATGAAAGATGATGTCTAGACTCTTTTTTTGATCCTGCCTTTCAGGTAGTCCCATAATTTTTAAATTGTCTCTCCTGGATCTGTTTTCCAGGTCAGTTGTTTTTCCAATGAGATATTTCACATTCTCTTCCATTTTTTCATTCTTTTGGTTTTGTTTTGTGATTTCTAGGTGTCTCATAAATTCATTAGCCTCCATCTGTTCCATTCTAATTTTGAGAGAACTATTCTCTTCAGTGAGCTTGTGAACGTCTTTTTCCATTTGGCTAATTCTGCTTTTGAAAGCATTTTCTCCTCACTGGCTTTTTGGACCTCCTTTGCCAATTGAGTTAGCCTATTTTTCAAGGTGTTATTTTCTTCATCATTTTTTTGGGTCTCCTTTAGTGAGGTATTGATCCATTTTTCATGCTTTTCTTGCATCTCTCTCATTTCTCTTCCCAGTTTTTCCTCCACCTGTCTAACTTGATTTTCAAAATCCTTTTTGAGCTCTTCCATGGCCTGAGCCCATTGGATATCTATTTCGGATGTTTGGGGTATGGAGGCCATGACTTTTATGTCTTTCCCTCATGGCAAGCATTGTTCTTCCTCATCACAAAGGAAAGGAGGAAATATCTGTTGACCAAGAAAGTAACCTTCTATGGTCTTATTTTTTTCCCTTTTCTGGACATTTTCCCAACCAGTTACTTGACTTCTGAAATTCCTCTCCACCCCCGCCTCACTAGTGCTTGGGGTCTGAGATTCAAATGCTGTTTCCCAGCCTCAGGGCTTTCAGTGGGGAGCGGGGCTGCTATTCAGTGGGATTAAGTTCAGGTTCTCAGGTGAGGGCAGGGCCACCTCCCAGGGTCTGTTCCCTCAGGGGGTTTATGTGGAGATCTGCAACAATGGAACTGAGGTCCTGTCTGCTTTGGGAGCTCCTGTTTGCTGCTTTCCTGCTGTTGTCTCCCAAGGGGGCCTGAGTTATGGAGACACCCCGCACCCCTCTCTGTCAGCCAAAAAGAGTCTTTCCCTGACCTGTAGCACCTGTGGGTGGGGGGACCTTCGTGGCCCCCAGAGATTCCATCCTTGAAGCCTGCTCCTATGTGCTCCTCTCGGGGCCATGTGGCCAGGGAAGGGCTGGGCTCTACTCCCTCTGGATCTGGTGCCGGTTTTTCAGGGCTCTCTGGAACAGAAACCTCCTCCACTCCATTGTTGTGTGGCTTCCCCTGCTCCAGAATTTGTTGAGAGTTCCTCTTAACAGGTAATTTATGGGCTGTGCGTTCAGAGCTAGCATATGTGAATCTTTCTACTCTGCCGTCTAGAAGGTAAGATTTTAGTTGGGATTTTAAGGAAGCCAGGGAGGTCAATTGCTGCAGCAGAGGAGGGAGAGCATTAAAGACATAGTGATTGGCCAGAAAGAAATCTTGGTGCAGATGGAGTCTTTTGGGGAAATGGAGTGTCTTGTTTCTGAAAGAGCCAGGGGCCCCACGTCTCTGAATCCAAGAATAGCTGCTGAGAAATTAAATGTAAGAAGACTGGAAAGGTAGGAGAGAACTAGGTTATGCAGGGCCAAAGAGATGCCAAAGAGAGCATTTTGTATTTTCTCCTGGAGGCATTCAGAAGCCACTGGTGTTTATTGAGTTAGGGAAGGTTAAAGTTCTCTGCTATAGGAAAATCATTTTTGTGGCTCAATAGAGGATGAATTAAGTGAAATCAGTAGACACAACACGAGGTCATTGCAATAATCAAAGGGTGAAGTGATGAGGGCCTGTAATAGAGTGGTGATGATATCAAAAAATAAAGGGGAGTGTGATGGAAACACTTTGCAAATATGAAATCAACAGACATGGAAACAGCTTGGATATGGGAGGTTGTGGGGGTTTGAGAGAGGGCAAAGAATACAGGATGATGCCAGTGATGAGCCTGAGAGATGAAGACGATGATGTTGCCCTCTATAGTAATAATGAAGGTAGAAGGGCAGGAGGGGTTAGGGAGAGAGATAATGAATTCTATTGTGGACATATTGAGCTTAAGAAGTCTTTTGGATATTCAGCTGGAGATATCTGAAAAGCAGTTGGAGATGTGAGATTGAAGACCAGCAGAGAGACTGAGACAGGAAAGTTAGACTTGAGAGTCATTAAGATAAAGACAATAATTTAATCCATAACAGCTTATGAGATCAGCAAATGAACTAGTATAGAAAGAGAAGATGGCCCAGAAAAAGAATTTTGAGGACACTTACAATTTAGATTTCGATTGCCTTGGCATTTACTTTCCTACAACTACAAGCATAGTATATACCCACATACCCTCACTAGACAGATGCATTCTAGGTGTCTAGAGATTAGTGTAAGCAAATATGTCTATGGTTTATTGTCTTCATACCAATTTAAATGAAGACAAAGCACAAACAGAACTAGGCTATTTACTGGTAGGACAGCTAATTTCACTAGTTTGACTAATTTTTTTTCCCCTCTTAACTAGATATAAGTCTCCAGTATTTGAGTAATACACTTATAAAAATTCAAGTTTATAAAAAAAGAAACTTATTAGAAATGGCATTCCATACTACCAAACTGATGAATTGGAGTGCTTTTCCACTGTTGCATTAAAGAGAATTTAATTGGTATTCAGGCTAAAGAACTCAATTGAAATGCTGAGGGTGCTTTCCTTTTAATAATGAACAGTAAAGCCACAGGCAAGTGGTTAAAAAAACCCTATAAGTGATAGAAAAGTTAGCAGTTCAGTGTGGCAAACCTGGTCTTATGGACTGATGTTCCAAGGTTGCTGCTGTGAATGGAATTTTTCCTCATTAAGAGCTTCAGGTAGAGCAAATGTATTTGCAGTGTGCTATAAGGATGTTGGCACAAATGACAACTGAAATAAAATTAATTGCCTCCAAATGTTAATAAATAAAAGTGAAATAAACAAGGTTTCATATTTGTCTGGGCACTACTAAAGATCTCCTTCTCATATGAATGGCAATTAATTTCAACTATTCAATATACAAATAAATACAGAGAGTATGATAGTGTGAGACATTGAGTTACTATGGAACTAAAATTCTATTGCTGTACCCTCCCATTACCTTAGTCAATTATTCACATAATGGTGAAAGTGGATTAAAATTATCGATCAGGGCGCCAATAGAACACAATAGAATCTAAATAGAAGGAACAGGGAAAAAGGAGAAAACAGCTGCATAGAGAAGGTTATGCAGACACAAAGGAGAGGAAAAGTGACTTTTAGAAATAAGGAAAAGAAATTTAAAGAAATGTTTATACTTTGATATATAATACAAACCAAAAAATGATCATTTGTGTGATGATTCATTATTTGACTACTCTAACACGCAGCATGGAGGGAAATATTTTAACGCAGTGAATGAAATACAACAAAGTTCTCCTGAATTGTTCCTACTCCTACTCTTTCTGCACCTAATATGCATATTATAGGGAAAACCTGAAGTCACTTATTTGAAAAAAAATCATAGGGTGGTCCATTTAAAGCTGGTAAAGGCCTTAGAGGGCATCTAATCTAATCAATTCATTTTCTAAATGAGGAAATTGAGGCACAGTAAGGCTAAGTGATTTGGTTAACAACACACATGAAGTAACTGGCATAGCTACCCAAGTTCTTTGGATCCAGATCCAAGATTCTTTCTACTAGGTCTCACTGCCCGATTCTTGTGTTTGTTTTTCTGAGAGTTGTAGTTTGCTTGTTTGACAAATATTGTATCATGCTTTGATATATAAATATATGTATATATATTTATAGATATATGTACATATGTGGTGAGCTTTTCGATCTTATTCATTTAAATCTGACAATCTTGCCTCTATATATCTTTCCACCCTTCCAACCTAACTTCTCATATAATTTAATTAAACTTAACAAAAATTTGATATCTTCATGCTCTTTAGGAAAGCAAAAAATTGTATAGTAGATATAGAACTAGCCACTCAGTCAGGAATACCTCCACACATGTGCCACCTCTGACATTTTGGTTTTGTGACCTTGCACTAGTCACTTTAACCATGCAGTTTCTCAGGTCACTCTCTAATGATATTTTTAATAATAATAATTATGTTTCATAGCACTTTGAAGTTTGCAAATCATTTTTCTAATATTTATTTTATTCTTACAACCACATTGGGAGGTAGGTAATATTATTATCCCTATTTTGTAGATGAGGAAACTGAGACAGGGGAAGGTTAACTGATTTGCTCCAAGTCACATGACTAGTAAGTATCTGAGATTGAATTTGAACTCACGTCTGTCCTAACTTCAAATCTAACTCTTCATTTATTGTGCCACCTATCTGCTTCTAAGGCTCTAGACTACAGTCTTGAATTTAAAAGATGCTTGCTCCTTAGAAAGAAAGCTATGGCATATCTGGACATCATACTCAATAGCAGTCATCATCTTGCCAACAAAGGTCTGCGTTTAGTGAGAAGCCACTAAACTCCATAATTTTCTTATCTAAAAAAAAAGAGAGGTTGAACTAGGAGTGACCGGAGCTCTAACACTATCATCTTATTATCCAATATATCTACCTGGGTCACTATTTACATTAGCAATTAGTATCAAAGGAAAAAGTAAAGTGTTAATAACACATGTGAAATACTTTATGATAAATGCTCTCCCCTTATAAGGGCAAGTTATTTTAAATCATGTCAGGAAGTTGAAGGATTAATTTAATAAAGACAGATGATTGAATCATCAAATTTATAAGAAATATTGTATCCTCATATCCTTTTTTGTTATCCTGAATGTCGATATATCCCAGAGATATTTAAGATTTTAGGAGAAAGTATAAGGAAGTCTCTTTGGTGAGTTAAGGTCTAAACATTTTACCCTCATTAGGGAGTCTTGGGAAAGAAAGATCCTGTGTTTTTTATTCATTTATTTACCAGCCAAATCTCAGAAGAAACATGTATGGTAAGGAACAGAGGAATTTTAAAAAGCTAAGTTGCACACTCAATTAGCAAAAATAATGAAGTTAAAAGAAAAACCACAGAATGATCCTTAATTCCCCTCCTCTCTCAGTATTCACACCAGGGATGAACTCCTCCTTAGACCGATGGTACCATTCTGCTCTAGTCACAGTTTGGGCCAGAGATGAATGTCATGAAGTGCTGGAAATCCTGAAAAAAGAAAACTGATCAAAATACATTGGTGAAATTGATATTCTTATGTAATAAGAGGACTACATTTTAACATTTTATCTATCCCTGAAATAGGTAAAGGATCTCGATAAAGTAGCCATCTTACAAAGGTAAAAATTCTATTTCTTATTGAAGGAATATGTCCTTACTAATTTTATCTTTGTTTGCTTTCTACCCTACTTACTCGTTATTGCCTAGAATCACAAAAATTGTTCAGTTGAAAATCGATGCCATTTTATTTGCTCATTAGTATCAGGACTTCAGTGTCTGCCCAGCTTGCATTACACAGGCTGCATTTGAGAGGCGCCTGATAACATATTATGCTGCATTAAGTATACTCTTTTGTTGGCCTTTCAACAAATTAGAGACTCATTATTTAGAGAAAGATAAATACCCTTTACTCTTTGGACTTCAAAGGTGCATCGGGAGTTTGTGGGACCCCATGAATCAAGCTGGTCACATACTTTAAGCCTCTGGAGGATGATTTGAACAAACTTATTCTAACCAGCTTAATCAGTGAGAGGCCATTTCTGTTCGGCTCTGTCTGCTCTCCTCTCTCCTGGGGGCCTCCCAAATGAAATGTCAGTAGAAGCAGAATAGCATCTCCTTCCTAATCAAGAGTGTCACCTCACGTATAATCAAGGTGACAGAATCATACAGCATAGTCATTCTCTCCCCTTTACACAGTGTGAGGTGACACTTCTGATTAGACAAAAGATCACTAGAACAGAACTAGTGTAAAGGGGAAAAACCATTTTGGAAATTAATATTAATTAATACATTTGGTGAATTGTATCAAAGATGTGACATGAGCTGACATAGAGAATATAGTCTCAGGTTGGGGTTGGCATGGATTGTTTAATAAACAGAGTGAACTTAATCATTAAATCAATATTATATATATATATATATATATATATATATATATATATTATCGAGGAGATTGTAAGCATCTTGAGGCATTACCGGGAAGTAGAAAATTTGTGGAATTTACAGTTGGAGGGCATGAAAACAATTCCCACCTGTGACACTATTTGTGCTTCTTAGGTGTCTTAGGTTAAGATACCTAACCTCCATCAGTTTTGTCTCATCACATTTCAGTTGAGCGGACTAAGGCATCAACGTGTGGTGTCATTAGTTCTCAGAAAAAGGATGAACAACTGGCTAGATAACTAAGTTTCCTTCAAGCTTGAAATATATGACCCAATGAATCAGTCATATATAATGTAACCTTTTACGATTCCTCCTTAATTCTACTGTTTCCTTCTAGTGATTACTTCTAAAATATTCTGTACGTAATTTGATTGCATGGTCACTTCTTCTATAAGGTATCATATGGATTCCCTTAAAACACCAAGCTTTGCAACACTAGGCAATATAAACCACAGAGATTATGGGGGAAATGGGGTTAGGGGCACAATGCTCAAAAAACATCTTTATCAGTGACACACAAAAATAGGCTAATAAAAATGGCAACACAGTTTTATACAGTTAAATGGCTTAGATCTACATAAATTTTACCACAAGCAGTGGCCATTGTCCATGACCTCAGACTGCAAAAACAAGTTGAGCCATAATCATAGGTAGATGGTGGCTGGGGAGACAGAGGCTATAGGAAAAGGAAATGCAATGGGAGTGGGGATGGTGTGTACCAGCCCTTTTCCAATTCTACTGAATTAGAAGATTGCCAATAAATATGGTGCTTTATCTTGAAAAAAAAAAACAAAATTTACTTGTCATGATGGGTTACATCATGATACAACAGGGTTATATCTTCTGATTAATTCTGAAACACTGCAGTATCTAAGGTTCCATACAATTCTAAGACATTGGAAAAATCTGGTGACATCTTAAATTAAAATATTGGCATTTAGCATGAATGATGATTAGAAAATTAATATCCATAAATGATTACCAATAGTCAACAATAATTACCACTACACACTACAAATTTGATCTTTGGCAAACACCTGAAAAAGACAAAAGACATGTAGTCTGTATTTTTAGAAATTAGTTTAGATTGTAGACTTAGAGAAGGAAGCAGACTTGGGGATCATGAAATCTAACTCTTTCATTTTATAGAAGGGATAACTAAGGCTCAAAGAGGCTGAATCGAGAGAAGTATCTAGAGCAAGGTTAAACATGTAGTAAGCATGAGAGGTATAATTTGAACCTAGGCCTTCTACCTCTAAGGTCACTGTGCTGCCTTGCCCAATTAAAAAAAATATCATCTGTATCTGTTGCAAGTGATAAACTTCCTAGTTCTCTTTCCAGCAGTATATTTATATCGGGGTGACTGTGTTGACTTAGATTGGTGCCCATTTAGTTCAATAAATTAACTCTGTTTATCTCATGTTAAAATGGGAAATATTTGAGGACAGCAAAAGGATTTTTGCCTTTTTATCTTTATTGCTTAGAACAATTTCTGGATTGAAAATCTTAATAAATGTTTATTCATTGATTGATGGATCCATGATTGGCACATGGAACTCCCAAGGAAAAGTGTCCTCTGCCAATATAGATCAGAAACTCAGTTGCTTGAGTAAACAGATTCCATATGATTTCCCTTATGATCATAGAGAAAGTATTTGTCAGAAGGAGGGCTTGTCCATGTCTTCCTGATTCCAAAGCTGGCCTTATATCCAAAGGTCATTCTTGTGCTATATGACGGGAGGAAAATGTCTTAACTACTCAAAAAAATTTGTAGACTTCATATATCTAGATAGATAGACAATTTCTAAAAAAAAAATTCTTGTATATTCATTCTTAGATATCTGGAAAAACTTTTTTTTAGTGTCTGTTTTTCTGTAATTAAAATTCTATGAAGTCTGAGCAGAATTATTGGATCCTAAGGCTTATAGGTGCAATATCATTGATATATACCCCATAGCTCTGGAATGCCTTTTTTTTTGATATGGTGACCACGGAGTTTTTCTTTTTAATGTAGACTTTATACATTCATTACTTTGGAAGGCCTTTGGGTATGATACATTATGTTTCTTTATAGTTTTGAGATTATGGTTTTAATACTTTAAATTCCATTTCTTTTCAGTTTCCATAAAACATACCCAGGGTAGTCTTATTCTAATGAAAAAAGGATCATTCATGGCTTCTGCACTAAGACATTCTGGTCAAGAAATCTCCACTGGTTTCTTTGTAATATCCCTCTTTCAACATTCATTTTTATAAGGTTATAATTCCGTACTTTTCTCCCTCTCTCCTTTCTCTCCCTGATCCACAAGATGGAAAGCAACCTTGTATAGGTTATACATGTTGTATCATGGAAACATATTTGCACATTAGTCATGTTGTGAAAGAAAAAAAACAGAACAAAAGGAAAAACATCAAAGAAAAGTCAAAATATGCTTTGATCTGAATTGAGACTCCATAGTTCTTTCTCTAAATGTGCATAATATTTTCCATCATGAATATTTTAAAATTCTCTTGGATTATTGTATTGCTGAGAAGAACTAAATCAATTATAGTTGATCATCACACCATGTTACTGTTACTGTGTACAATGTTTTCATGGTTCTAATTCCATCACTCAGCATCAATTCATTTAAGTATTTGCAGGTTTTTTTCTCAAATCTACCTGTTCATCATTTTTTATAGCACAATAGGGACATCTCCAGTCATCCTGATAAATATCTGGTCACTGGATTCAGATGACTCTGGAGGAGAAGCAAGGCTGGTGACTTGCACAGTCTTCCCTCACTCAAAACAAAGTCAAGTACAAGTCATGTCATTATTTATCTGATGTCATGTTCTTCTTCTAAAATGAAGGATGAACACAACCTATTCGTAGGTCAAGCTGCCTGAGTAGGGATCCAGGTGGCTAGGTAACCCAGCTCATTTTCTTCTTTCTGTCTCCCTCTCCCCTTTCTTTGGGGTTTACTGGCCAGACATCCATCCTTCGTTCCTTTGTTCCTTTGTTCCTTCCTTCCTTCCCTCTTTCAATCCTTCTTTCCTTCCTTCCCTCCCTCCCTGCCTTCATCTCTCCCTTCCTTCTTTTCTTGTTGTTCCCAAAACCTTAAACCCAGTGCGCTCCGAAGCCCATAGCCCAAATTCCACTTAATGACTGACTTAGAGTGATTATCAATAGTAGCAGTGGCTCTTTCCCACACTATTTGATTTAGTTATTTTTCTTTTGCTCATTAAAAGGGTCATTCCCTGATTACTTCTTAAAGAGGCCTATTCTCTCATTGGCTGTTACCTCACCCTAAGTGAGTACCTGAAAAGGCCTATCCTAAAAGGGCCAAGGTCTCCCATTGCATCCTTGGCCATCTCCAGTCATCCTGATGAATATCTGGTCACTGGATTCAGATGGCTCTGGAGGAGAAGTGAGGCCGGTGACCTGCACAGCCCTCCCTCACTCAAAACAAAGTCAAGTGCAAGTCATGTCATTATTTCTCTGATGGCGTGGTCTTCTTCTAGATTGAAGAATGAACACAACAACAGCAATAGCATAAAAGTATTCCATTATATTCATAAAATCGCAACTTGTTTAGTCATTCTCCAGTTGATGTGCATTCCCTCAATTTCCAATTTGCCACCCCAAAAAAGGGCAGCTATGAATATTTTTGTACATGTAGATCCTTTTCCCTTTTTTTATGCTCTCTTGGGATATAGACCTAGTAGTGATATTGCAGGATAATAGTTTGATTGCCATTTGATCATAATCCCAAATTGCTTTCCAGAATGGTTGCATCAGTTCACTATTGTATTACCAAAGCATTAATATTCTAATTTTCCCACATTTTCTCCAACATTTATTATTTTCCTTTTCTATCATATGGGACAGATATGAGGTGGTACCTTAGTGTACTTTATCATTTGCGTTTCTCAAATCAAGAATGATTTAGAGCATTTTTCATATGAATGTAGGTAGTTTTATTTTTTTATCTAAAAACTTCCTATTCATATCCTAGGACCATTAATCAACTGGGAAATTACTTGTATTTTTATAAATTTGACTCAGACTTCTATATATTTTAGATATGAGACCTTTATTAGAAATACTGACTGTAGAAATTGTTTCCCAGTTTTTTGCTTTCCTCCTAATCTTGTTGGCATTGGTTTTGTTTATGCAAAACTTTTTTAATTTAATATAATCAAAATTATCTCTTTTGAATTTCTTGATATTTTCTATGTCTTGTTAGTCATAAATTCTTCCATTCTCCATAGATATGACATGTAAAGTATTCCTTGCTCTCCTAATTTGCTTATGAATCACCCATTATGTCTAAATAATGTATTCATTTTGACAATATCTTGTTATGAGATGTGAGATGTATACCTAGTTTCCAGCATACACTCTTTCAGTTTTCCCAGTAGTTATTGTCAAACACTGATTTCTTATCCCAGAAGTTAGAGTCTTTGAGTTTGTCAAGCAGTAGATTACTATAGCCATTTACTACAGATTCTTTTGTACCAAATCTATTCTACTGATCCACCGCTCTATTTCTTAGACAGTACCAAATAGTTTTGACAATTGCTGCTTCATGATATAGTTTTACATCTGGAGGGATAGACCACCTTTCTTGCAATTTTTTATGAATCCCCTTGATATTCTTGACCTTTTAATTTTTCCAGATGAATTTTATTTTTTCTAGATCCATAAATTTTTTTGGTGATTTCTGTTTGTTTTGTTATTGATGTGCTCAATTACACTAAGAGTTTTCCTGGTATTGAATGAGCTCTGCATTCCTGGTATAAATGTCATCTGGCATTAATGTATTACCCTGGTGATGAGTTGCTGCAATCTCTTTGCTAGTGTTTTATTTAAAATTTTTCACATCTATATTCATTAGAGAAATTGATCTATAATTTCTTTCTCTGTTTTGGCTCTTCCTGGTTTAGCTTTCAGAACCACATTTGTATCATTTTTGCCTATTTTTTCAAGCACTTTATATAGTATTGGAATTAATTGATCTTCAAATGTTTGGCAGAATTCACTTGTAAATCCATCTGGTCCTGGAGATTTTTCTTAGGGAATTGATTGATGGTTTCTTCAATTTCTTTTTTTATTTCTAAATAAAATTTATTTCCTTGGGTGGAGCCAAGATGGTAGAGTAGAAAGACACATATACTCTAGCACTTCACCCACAGCCCAGAAAATACCTGTAAAAAATGACTCTCAATAAATTCTAGAGCAGCAGAATCCACAGAACAACAGAGCAAAGGAGATTTCCAGCCAAAGGTAACCCAGAAGGCCGACAGGAAAGATCTAACTCATGGGACAGTGAGCAGAGTCCAGCCCCGGCCATGCAGCACAAGGAGGAACAGGACCTGAACAGACCTCCAGGCCAGAGTTCCCAGCAGGGAGGGTCCCAGATACCTCAATCCGCAAGCAACAAAGAAAGCTCCAAAGATCAGGGTGGGAGGGCCTTCCCAGCTGGGCAAGAGGGGCAGGGGGTTCTTCCAGCAATAGCCCTAGGCAATGGCAGAGGGCAGCAGCAGATGGCAGGCAGATACAGTGGCCAGGAAGCAACCTGGGTCCATTGTCCAAGTAGCTCAGCTTAAAGCCTCTGGCAGTAGGGAGCAGCTGATCTAAACCTCAGCCCTGAGTGAGAGCCCTGCCCCCACCCAAAGCCTCAGGGGAATCACACAGCTGTGTTCAATCTCAGCCTTAAACAGGATACTGCGGAAAGGAGGGCCAATAGCACCACTCTCTTGACAAAGGATTCAGAAGTCAAATAACAGGCTGGAAAAATACCCAAAAAAGGGAAAAAAATAAGACCCTACTTTCTTGGTGAACAGATATCTCCTCCCATCCTTTCAGATTAGGAAGAACAGGGCATATTGTCACAGGAAGTTAAGAGCCCTGCCTCCAGGGCCTCCAAAGTGAACATAAATTAGTCTCAGGAAATAGAAGAGCTTGAAAAGCAAGTTAGCAGCTTTCTAAAGGATAACCAAAAAAAAAAAAATGCTGTGGAAAATAGCACTTTTAAAAAAAGGCTAATTCAATTGGAAAAAGAGGTTCAAAAAACCAATGAGGAGGAGGAGGAGGAGGCTTTAAAAAGCAGGATTAGCCAAATGGAAAAGAAATTTCAAAAACTCACTGAACAAAATAGTTCTTTGAAAGAGAACTATTCTCACTGGAAACACAACTGACCTGGAAAATAGATCCAGGAGAGACAATTTAAAAATATGGGACTACCTGAAAGTCATGCTCAAAAAAGAGACTAGACATTATCTTCCATGAAAGTATCAAGGAAAATTGTTCTGATATTCTAGAACCAGAGGGCAAAATAAATATTGAAAGAATCCACTGATCACCTCCTGAAAGAGACCCAAAGACAGAAACTCCTAGGAATATTGTAGCCAAATTTCAGAGTCCCCAGGTCAAGGAGAAAATACTGCAAGCAGCTAGAAAGAAACAATTCATGTATTGTGGAAATACAATCAGGATAACATAGGATATGGCAGCTTCAACACTGAGAGATTAAAGGACTTGGAACAGGATATTTCAGAAGTTAAAGAAACTGAAATTAAAGCCAAGAATTACCTGCCCAACAAAACAGAGTATAATACTTCAAGGGAATAAATGGTTGTTCAACGATATAGAGGACTTTCAAGCATTCATGATGAAAAGACCAGAACTGAAATGAAAATTTGACTTTCAAGCACAAGAATCAAGAGAAGTATGAAAAAGTGAACAGTAAAGAGAAACCATAAAAGACTTTCTAAAGTTGAACTGCTTACATTCCTACATGGAAAGAAAATATTTATAAATCATGAGACTTTTCTCAGTATTTGGGTAGGTAGAGAGATCATACACACACACACACACACACACACACACACACACACACACAATTCAGGCTGTGTTGAATAAGAAGAGATGATATGCCCCCAAAAAATAAAATAAAAATTAAGACGTGAGGAAGGAAAATTCTGGGAGGAAAAAAAGGAGAAATGGAATGGGGCAGACTATAACTCACAAAAGAGATAAAGAAAAATCTTGTTCACTTGAGAAGAAAAGGGAGAGGGGAAAAGTGAAGCTACTCTCTTCACATATGGCTTAAGGAGGGAATAACATGCTCACTAAATTTGGTATGAAAATCTATCTTACACTATAGGAAAGTAGGGGAGGAGGCTACAAGTGGGGTGAGGAGAATGGTAGAAAGGAGGTCAAATGGGAGAAGGGAGTAACTAGAAATAAACACTTTTGGGAAGGGACAAAGGGATAGAGTAGGATAGAGGGCAATATTAGTATTGTACAACATGTTTATTATGGAAATCTTTTGCAAAACCACACACATCTAGTCTGTATTGAATTGCTTGCCTTCTCAGTGGGGATGGGTAGGGAGGTAAGGAGGGAGAGAAGTTGGAATTCAAAGTATTAAAAATGATTGGTGAAAGTTATTATTGCATATAACTTGCAAATAAGAAACACAGGTAATGGGGTATAGAAATTTATCTTGCCCTACAAAAAAAGGGAGAAGATAGGGATAAGGGAAGGGTGGGGTATGATAGAAAGGAGGGCTCATTGAGGGAAGGGTCAATCAGAATGGAGAGTTTTAGGGGGGGTGTGGGGAGGGAGGAGATGGGGAGGAAAATTGAATATGTTACAAAGTGAGGCAAAAGCAATTAGTATTAAAACAATTGACTGAATTAATTACTGAGGCTAAATCAGAGACATCTTTAGTCTGAGGAAAAGAATTTTAGTCTAAGTGTCCTATAGGCAGGTAACTTCGGGTAAAATTTGGCATTGATGGAAAAGTTAAGGAATGGTAAATTTGCTTTTATGATTGTTATTTAATCAGGAACTAGAACATGGATAGAAAGGCATGTAAGCCACTTAAGACTTGCCTCAAAAGATGTTCCTTAGCCAATGTGAAATTATAGTCATACCTGAAACCTGGTTATTAGAACTTGCTATTTTAAGATGCTATGGGATTATTAAGTGACTGTTCTTCTGAGTCTAACTCCAGGTATGGAGAGCAAGAAAGGCAGTCCGAGCCTCCAATCCATGATGCTAGTAAGCCTGTGAGATGCTGGTATGAACTGCAAAAGGTGATCTCATGGGAAGGGTGAGAAAGCAACTGCTCAGCCTGGGCTGAGGTAGGATTCTCCTGACTCATTTTCCCCACTGACACCTGGCAGACTTTAAGCCTTACTGAATGCAAGCTGATAAGCTACTCCTGCCTGAGATTGACATGAAGTTGGGGATATATTGTTTCCCTGCAATGTCCCTACTCTTAGTGGCAATGTCCTATAGTCAAAAGGTTTGGAAGCTTAATACCAGACCTATTAAATTATAGATTGTTGGTAGGGGAACATCTGCAGTTAAGTCTAAAATTAAGCTATTAGACTTAGGACTTCAGATCAACAACAAGTTAGGGTCCTTTAATTCTTAGTAATAATGTGGAGACAATTAGGTCAATGGTGTATGAAGTTGGCATATATAGCTATTATTTGTGTTTCAGTTAGTTAGTATTAAAAAAAAAAATTTGTTTGTGGCCTATATTGTGAATGCTTTACAAGAAGTTTCACCTGATCAAAAGTTGGAATTGTTTTATGTGTTATGAACTGTGTTAAAAATGAAAAATAAAAAAATAAAATAAAAATTAAAAAAATAAGTTATTTTGTATCCTCTTCTGTTAATCTGTGCAAATTATATATATATATATGTATATTTGTAAATATATATACATATACTTGTAAATATTCAACCATTTCATTTAAATTGTCAGATTTATTAACATACAGTTGGGTGAAATAGTTCACAATTATTGCTTTAATTTTCTCTTCATTAGTGGTAAATTCACCCTTTTCATTTTTCAAATTGGCTATTTGGTTTTCTTCTTTCTTTCTGTAATCAAATTAGCCAAAAGTTTATCTATTTTTATTGTTCTTTAATAAAATAAGTTCTTAGTTTTACTTATTAGTTCAATAATTTTCTTATTTTCAGTGTTGTTGAGCTCGATTCTGACTTTCAGAATTTCTAATTTGGTGCTTATTTGGGGATTTTTAATTTGTTCTTTTTTCTAGCCTTTTAAATTGAATGCCCATTTCATTGATGTGCTTTTTCTCTATTTTATTCATGTAAGCATTTAAAGATAAAAAAATTTCCCCAAGTACTGTTTTGACCACATCCATTAATTTTGGTATGTTGTCTTATTATTGTCATTGTCTTTGATGAATTTATTGATGGTTTCTATGATATTTTGTGTGAACCACTCATTCTTTAGAATTAGATTGCTTCATTTGTAATTAATTTTTAATCTGTCTTTCCATGGTCCTTTATTACATGCCTTTTTATTGCATCATGATCTGAAATGGACACATTTAATATTTCCATCTTTCTGCATTTGATGCCATGTTACATGGCCAATTTTTGTGTATGTGCCATGTACTATGGAGAAATAGGTATATTCCTTTCTATCCCTATTTAATTTTCTCCAGCAGTTTATCATATCTAACTTTTGTATTAAACAGTATTCACCTCCTTAACTTCTTTCTTATTTATTTTGTGGTTAGATTTATCTAGCTGTCAGCTGGGGTAAGGGGGGGGTTCAGGTCCCCCACCAGTACAGTTTTGCTATTTCTTCCCATAACTTCTTCCCTAAGAATCTAGATACCATACCATTTGGTGCGTATATGTTTAGTACTGATATTCATTGTCTGTTGTACCTTTCAGCAAGATAGAGTTTCCTTCTTTTTTATTAGATCTTTTTTTTTTTGCTTTTTTCTTTGCCTGAGATCAGAATTACTACCCCTGTTTCAATTATTTTCCTTCTGCTGAAGCATAACATATTCTGTTCCAGCCTTTTACCTTTACTCTGTGTGTAGCTCTACTTCACAAATATTTCTTGTAGACAACAAAATATAGGATTTTGTTTTTTAATCCACCTTGTTATCTGCTTCCATTTTATGGAAGTGCTCATCCCATTTACATTCAGTTATGATCATTAACTGTATCTTTCACTCCATCCTCTTTTCCCCCATTTACACTTTGCTCTCTCTCCATTTTAACCCACTCCCTCCTCACTAGTGTTTTACTTTTGATTACTGCCTCCCTCAATCTGTCCTCCCTTCTGTCACCCCCCTGCCATGCTTCCATGTAAGGTAAGATAGATTTCTTTACTCAACTTAATGTGTATGTTAGTCCCTCTTTGAGCCAAATCCAATGAGAGTAAGGTTCAAAGAACGCTCACACTCTCCCTTTTTTCCCTCTTCTGTAATAGGTCTTTCATGATACTTCACATGCTATAATTTATACCATTCTGTCTCTCCTTTTCCTTTTCTCCCAAAATAACCCTGTCTTTTTTGCCTTATTTTTTATCATCCCATCAATGTCAATTTGTACCCACACGCTGTTTCTAAGTTTACTCCTTCTAGCTGCCCTAATAGAGATACAGTTCTTAAAAGTTACAGGTGTCATCTTCCCATGTAGACTTGTAAACAAGTTAACCTCATTAAATATCATGTTTTTATTCTTGTTTTCTTCCCTGTTTATGTTTTTATGCTTCATTTGAGTCTTGCATTTGAAAGTACTTGTATTTGTTTTATTCAGCTCTGATCTTTTCATGAGGAAAATTTGAAAGTCCCCTATTTTATTGAATGTCCATCTTTTCAAAAGATAATGCTCAATTTCACTGAATACTTGATTTTCAATTATAATCCAAGTTCCTTTGCCTTCCAAATATCATAGTCCGAGGCCTCTGATCCTTTAACTTAGAAGCTACTGAATCCTGTGTAATCTTTTCTGTGACTCCCTGATATTTGAATTGTTTCTCTCTGGTTTCTTACAGTATTTTCACCTTGACCTGATAATTTTGGAATTTGGCTACAATGTTCCTTGGAGTTTTCATTTCGGGATCTCTTTCAAGAGGTAATTGGTGGATTCTTTTAATTTCTATTGAAATTCTCTGATTCTAGTATATTAGGGCATTTTCCTTGATAACTTCTTGAAAGCTGATTGCTAGACTCTTTTTTTGATCATGGCTTTCAGGTAGTCTATAATTCTTAAGTTGTCTCTCCTGGATCTATTTTCCATGTAAATTTTTTTTCCAATGAGGTATTTTATCTTTTCTTCTATTTTTTCTTTCTTTTAATTTTGTTTGACTGATTCTTGATGTCTCATAAAATCATTACTTTCCACTTGCCCAAATCAAATTTTTAAGTAATTATTTTCTTCAGTTAGCATTTGTACCTCCTTTTCCATTTGGGCAATTCCACTTTTAAGGAGCTGTTTCCTTCAGTCAAATTTTTGCTTCTTTTTCCAAGCTGTTGATTCTTTTTTTCCCATAAATCTTTTGCATAATTCCTTTCTTTTCCAATTTTTTCTTTTACCTCTTGTACTTGCTTTTTAAAGTCCTTTTTGTGCTCTTCCAAAAGGTCTTTTTGGGGCTTGAGATCAATAGATATTTCCCTTTGAGCCTTTGCATGTTGGCATTTTGACTTTGTTGTCCTCTTCTGAGTTTGTGTTTTGATCTTTCCTGTTGCCACATGGCTTTCTATTGTCATGGCTCTTTTATTTTGTTTTGTTTTATTGTTGCTCATTTTTCAAAGTTGTGCTCTACTTCTGGGGTACAGGGGGCACTGTCACAAGTTTCTTGTAATCAGGGCCAGGGTTCTAGTCACTGGGTTTCTGCTCTGGGACTTCTGGGGCTGGTGGCTTACCTACTGTACTAGGATGGCAAAGACTAGTCATATCTATTGTGTTCCAGGTCCCAGGGCTGGCGGTGTGCCTGCTGCACTTGAACTGGAGATCTCACTGGCTGCTGTGTCACTGGTCTGCTGAACCCCAAACTGCAGTGCCTTGGTTACTGATCTGAGCTGTGGCTAAGAGATTCCTACTGGCTTGCCTGGACACTGCCTACACTAGGCTGAGCTCCCCTTTAACTCAAGTGAGACAGATCTTTCCTGAAGTCCTTTTACATTATCTTGGATTCAAAAATTGTTTCACTCTCTTTTTGTGGATCCTGTTGCACCAGAATTCTTTTAGAGATTTGATTTAATACTTTTTCTTACTTGTTTTCTGAGAGAAACTGAGGAGAGCTCAAACAACTCCCTAGCTTCTCTCTGCCATCTTAGCTAGGCTGCTCACCCCACTACCCCTCAATTTTGACATATTTTAAGAATATGGAAAAATCAAACAATGAAAAGCTTTTGCCAGAATTTTTTCCCTTTGAAAAATTAAGAAGCTATGGCATCTTCCAATACCCCCACCCTCAAGTGCTTTTAGTTGGATTCAGTATGACTTCAGTCGGGCACCTTATAATCTGAAGTGAGTATCATCAACATTTCAAGCTTCCTTTTTATTATTCTCCTTGTCTGGTTGTTTATTATTTCTCTATACAATTCCAGACAATCAAACCTTCCTAAGAGTGTTCAACTTTAATTGAAATCATTTTCTTGCTTACTGTGAATTAAAGGGAAAAAAGAAAACAAATTTTAATCAAGTCATATTAGTGCAAAGATTACAAATTCAGTTAGGTCACAGAGGAGTCTTCAAACAATTGCTTGTTTAGAAGTTGATGTAAACCTGAATGTGTCATTCCTAAATGAACTTCACAAGTTGTGTTTGACCTTGAGTTCCTTGATTGTGGTAAGAGTGGCCAAAATGTCAACTTTTAAATTTAAAAGTCTTTATAATTGACCACTTGATTTTGGTACATAATTGTAGAGAACCTTGAGGGGTTTGAAAGAGCCCCTTATCAAGAGTTCTGCTCCTCCAAGGGAGAGTAGCTGACTTGAGAAGTTAAGTGATATATTGTTCTCAGGTACATGTCCTTGAATTCCAGTGTTGAAGTTCCAGGAAACAAGGCTCCTGCTATACAGGATAACATTCCGATGAAGAGGCCTTGAGGCCTCCCTTTCTACTATCACAATCTGTTTTGTTTCATGCCTCAATCTCTACCTTTATGGTTTTTTTTTTTACTATTTAAGCATCCCAATCCCCTAATTTATTGGCTCCGTATGTCCAGAATATACTCAGCCTGTTCAGGCTGCTGTATCCCACCTGTCTTTTCATCCTTGCTCTGTGAGCCCTGTAACCACCCCAGACCTGCTGCATTGTGCTGGCTGCAGCGCATAATAGTAATAGAATATTGCTGTATTGAACAGATGAATATGACTATGAAAAAGCATGATAAAGTTTATATGAACTGATTCAAAGCAAAGAAAACAAACTCAGGAAACCAAAATACACAGTGGCAATAACAATAGGAAATGGAAAAAAGGAAACAACTGAAAACAAATGCTGGGAAATTACAAGTTCAAAAGTTCAAACTTTTGATCCTCACTAAAGAGAGATGGTTCGGTGAATAGGGGAAGGACTTGGAATTCTGAGTCTGAATCCTGCCTCAGACACTGACTATGTGAGTTTGGGCTAGCCACTTAAAACCTTGATCCCTCCGCTTCCTTATCTGCAAAGTAGGGATACTAATAGCATATGCTTTGCAGACTTGTGCTGAACATCGACTGAATTAATATGCAAAGCATTTTGCAAACATTAATATGTTATATGAAAGCTAGTTACAACTACTACTACTACTACTACAAGTTATGTGAAGACACCTCTTCTTGATTATCCAGAGGAAGAAAATCTAAATGTGAAACAATTTAAAGTAAGACTTTTTAAATTTTAATTTTGTTAAAGTAATTTTTCTTTTGTTACAGAGAAGATGTTCTAGGAGGAGAGCAAAGGAATACACAGGAAAATATCGATGATATAAAAGCAATAGGTAGATAGACAAATAGATAGGTTTTAAATTTGAATACCATTTGATGGTGCTGCCTAGATCCATTTTATCCTTAATTGACAGGAAAACAAAAATATGGGGTGAGATGAAATAAAGAGATATGATTATAACATACTTCCAAACTTTTAAAGATATGTAATGGCATTTGTATTACATCTTAGAAAATTTTCTAATGATTGCCTCTGGTCAAAATAATTTATTACCACATGAGTAATCCTTTGATAGTGAGTTCATCTGAATTCATCATACAGTGTATCCTTCAGCTTTTCCACATTGCTGAAAGCAACTACTGTTTGAACCCTATTGGTATACTTTCAAGAACCCCAGGTCACCATGATGAGGCATGAAAGCAAAATATTAGTGGAGAAGGGTGACATAAACAACAAAATTAAATTCCATTTAGCTAATATTTGAGAATTAAAAAGCACTTTAAATACATTATTTCAATAGACTTTCATAACAATGGTGTAAAGTATATGGGAAGGTGTCATAATACATGCTTGATAGATAGTTATAATTTATCATCAAACACATAAAAAGGTAGAGAAATTTTTGTATCCCAATGATCATGCTCCATAAAAGTAATTAGCTTTTACTAGTGCAGCACTGAATCCAATGATGGTGTCATTGCTGAAAGCAGTTTTGGAAAAACTCTTTCAGAATTATTTTCCATTGGAAAGCACAAAAGAAAAATCAATCCCACTACTTTATTTGCCTCTGACACAGCCTCCCTTAATCTGCTCTTATCTGTAAATAAGATAAAAGTTAAGGAACTAATTTGAACTTTAGAAAACTTAGATATGGTAGACTTCTGAAGGATATTGAATGGGAATAGAAAGGAATAAGTACTTTTCTCAGTGGTACATGGCACCTTCACAAAAACTGACATATATTAGGGTATAAAAACCTTACAAACAAATAGAAAAAAAACAGAAATACTAAATACATGCTTTGTGAATCAAAATGCAATAAAAATATATTCAATAAAGGTCCCTAAAGTTATAAAAAATAATTGGAGACAATCTAATACTGAAATATGAGTGAATCAAAGAATAAACTATAGAAACAATAATTTCAGTTAAGATAACAACAATGAGACATTATACTAAAAAGTGTGGGAGGCATCTAAAGAGGTAAATAGGGGAAAAGTCGCATCTCTCATAACAGTTAAACTGAACAGCAAATTGTAGTTTCAATTTAAAAAAAAAAGTAGAAAAAAAAACAAGTTAAAAATCTCCTATTAAATACCAAAAGAGAAATGCTGAAAATCCAAAATACAGATAAATAAAATTAAAAGTTAAAAAAACGTCATTGAACTAGTAAGAAAGATTAGGAGCTAGTTTGACGAGAAAAATAATAAATATATAAACCATTACTTAACGTGATTTTTTTTGAGGGGAGCAATCATAATGAAGTGACTTCTTGTTTGTCACTTAGCTAGTAAGATCTGAGGTCAGATTTGAACTCAGTCCTCCTGACTCCAGGGCCAGTTCTCTATTTAGTGTGCCACTTTACTGCCCCAGTGTGATTTTTTTAAAAGAAGAAAAGCAAACTACAAGTATCAAAAATGAAAAATTTGAACATATTTCACATTGGGTGAAATATGAACACATATCACATTGGGTGAATAATTTCACCCAATGAAGGTGAAATTAAAGTGATTATAAGAAGGTATTTTTATCCAGTTATATGCCAAGAAAACTGAAAATTTAATCTAAAGGGATAAATATTTACAGAAATATAAATTGTGCAGGTTAACAGAAGAGGAAACAGAATAGTTTAAAAATCCATCTTTAAAAAAAAATGAAGAAACAGTAGCTTTCTAAGAAAATATCCCCAGGACTTGATGGATTTACAAATGAGCTCTACCAAACAGTTGAACAATTAAATATGATAAAAATATTTGAAAAAAATAAGTAAAGAAGGAGTTTTACCAAAGTCCTTCAGTGACATGAATATGGTTTTGATGACTAATCCAGGTAGAGCAAAAACAGAGAAAAGAATTTATAAACTTGTTTCCTTAGGGAATATTGATGTAAAAATTTAAATAAAATTCTAGTGAGGAGATTACATCAATATATCAAAAAGATCATACACTGAGACCAAGTGAGATTTGTGCTACAAATTCAAGCTTGCTTCAATATTAGGAAAATTATCAGCATAATTGACTATATCAATAACAAAAAAAAAAAAAAAAAGACCACCATGGGGTTATGCTAGGGCCAGAGCTCAACCAGGTCTAATAGACATTTCCCACTGACTTTCTAAGTTGTCTTTCAGGTTTATGCGTTGAGAAATCTGAAAACTGTCTTACTGCCAGTGATTCAGTCCCCTGAGGTCTGCTCTCAGTTTGCTGGGGCCAGGTCTGTGCCAGACTGGACAGCACTCCTTTCCCAGTCCAGTACACCAGTACAGCAGACCTTTCCCATTGACCATCCAGGTTGTCTTGGGCTAGAGGTTTGTTTCACTCTGGTTTTTGTGCGGATTTTTTTGTGGAATTTCTCTAGAATTTGCTTAGACTCATTTTTTTACAGGTATTTGGAGGTGTTTGCGGGAGAACTTAAGCAAGTCCCTGTTTTTACTCTGCTTTCTTGGCTCCACCCTTGGAGTTACATATTAAGTAATGGAGTTGTGAAATGGTTACTTGTCCTACACTCGGTGCTAACAGAGGTATTCTTGGAATCTTTAACTATGTGTTCAATCTCCATTGCCACTACTGGGTGCTGCTGCTGTAGCCACCTGCAAAGGTCACAGCTGGTTTCACTACCATTTCTGACAACCTTTTTCCTACCTCTTCTTATGACTTAAGTTTTCCTGGGCTAGAAAAGAAAAGTCTCAAGCTGATATGTCAAAAGTTTTACTTTAGAAATTGATTTGAAATATTATTTTAAAGTTGTTTAGAGAGGAATGTTTAGAGAGTTTGGGTAGAATGTTCCCTTTACTTTACCATCTTGACTCCTCTCTAGTTCCAATATTTCATAACACTTTCTTTTAAATTCCAAATTTCATTAACCAACTTAGTCATCTTATCACACAAATAACTAGTCTTCCTTAACCTACTCCCACCCTTAACCCAATCTCTAGCTTATAATTTTCCTATAAGACTGTCTGGCTTTCTCCTTTATCCCTTTACTTCAGAATTTTGAAACTCTAGGAACCACAACAACAATGCTTTTATTACATACCTTTATATGTAATTTTTGCTAGAGAAATAGCTGTCCCAGGATTCCCTTTTTGCAGCCTATAACTAATATTAATGTTGGATGAATGTTTACAATATAGGCCATCAATCAGAAAGAGATTCCTTAATAATGGATCAATAGTTGGGGTTTCTAACCCATAATGAGTTAGAAAATTCTCCATTAATTTCAGATCAGGAACTCTGTGCTCTTCCTCTTCACTTCTATCTCTTAGTAACAACCCTTGTTTTCTTCACTTTCTGAAGAATGTTATTCCCTGGCCCTCCCTACCCCAACACTGAGTTAGTGGCTTCCCTCTGAGATTACCTTCTAAACACATTGTATATAACTGCATGATGTCTCCTCCATTAGAATGCTAGACTCTTTCAGGCAAGGACTATTTGGGCTTTTTTTTTTGTACTTGTAGGATTTAAGACAGTGCCCAGCACATAGAAAGTGTTTAATCAAAACTTGTTGAATGACTCACTCACTCACTCAATCAAGAAAATACATGTATCTGGATTAACCACAGATGTTTGTGGAGAGTAAAACTAGGTCAGAGACAGATAAAGAGCAAGATATAAAAATAGTTAGATATCAATACAGATGTAAATGGATAAATCTCTCCCCCTTTCTCCCTCTGTCTCTCTGTCTCTCTGTCTGTCTGTCTGTCTCTCTCTCTCTCCCTCTCTCCCTCTTCCCCTCTCCCTCTCTCCCTCTCTTTCTCTTTCTCTCCCTGTCTCTCCCTCTCTCTCCCTCTCTCCCTCTCTCCTTCTCTCTCTTTCTCCCTCTCTCTCTCTTTCTCTCTCTCTCCCTCTTTCTCTCTCAAAAGAGAGAGAAAACAGTCAGTGAATGAAGGAGCTTAGGAAAAGGTACCTATTTTAGCTAACAAAAGTTGGAGAAGCAGTATAGTTCCCATGCATTCCCTCAGAATCCCTAGCCTTTTATCAGTTTTCCAAAAGTTGTCTAATTTTTTGTTGCTTGCCTCCTTATTTCCCAGGGGAGAAAGTACTCTGTTGCTTATCTTTCCCTCTGTGGCCTATTAAGGAAAATTAGAAAATAAACCTCTCCTCTTCCTTGCTTCCCCTTTCTTTGAAGATTCTACAAGTCTTAAAGTCATGAGATATTTCTTTGCCTCATGAGTAGAAAAAAAGCTCAAATTTCCATAAACCTGTGAGGGTCCAGACCATTCTTCCCATTGGCAGAAGAAGCTCAATCAGACCCTTCTCCTCCAAGAGGGTAATTATATCTCATATTATTTTTAATTTTGTACATTATATTGTCAACTCCAGGCAGGTGTCCTTTTATTTTTAATCATTGTATGTCCAGTGCTTGTGTGTTGAATTGAATCATGATCATGAAAGACACACCTGAGGCCATTTTGTCAAAGTTCCTCAAGAAGAAAATGAGGCCAAAAATTAAGTGACTTGCTCAAGGTAATACTGGTAGAATTCATCAAATTTGAAATTGGGATCTTTGATTCCAGAGTAAGTGCTCTTTCTGCTGTACTGTACTGAAGGGGAATAAATTTGTAGCTCTTTGAACAAACTAAGGTTACCTGCAAAGGACAAGATTTCCTATTTTAACCATAATCATCATCATCATCACCATCGTCATCATCATCATCATCATCATCATCATCATCATCATCATCATCGCCATCACAAGTCCATGACAGATGTATTGCAGTTGGATTTATTACAAGATAAATGAACCTGAATATGGAAATTCTAAGTAGTTATAAAGAGTTCAACTGTGTAGAAAAGCCTTGGGTGTTTGAGTTAGAGGGAAAAGGAGAAGTCATAAGGCAGAGGGAAAGTTCTAATACCCTTCTAAAGGGGAGGAGAAAAGCAATGGCAAAAGCACCATTCTTTCCTTTTGGGAACTGCTAGAATGTGAAGATGGGATGTGTTCTTACTAAAAGGCTCCCAGCTGTACAAAGTTTCTCAGTCCGCTGCAGACTGACTAGTGCTGTTCTTGTAGTTGGTTTGACCCAGAAGGAAACATAAAGAGCCCAGCTAAGGGTACAAAAAACAAATGTCACATGTGGGAAGTGACAGGACTTCAACCTTGACATGTTCAGGGCCTCCTGTGTACTCCAGATTCAGTAAATCTAGAATATATGACAAATCAAGAAGATAAGCTCAGGGCATCCTTATACTACCAATATATACAACCAATTCAAAAGAATTGTATTGTAAGGTTTAAACTAAGCTAATTCAGAAGGACAGTAAAAATGGTAGTGCTTTCTAAAAAAGAAAATTTTCAAGGGGTTTCTTTAAAGGAGATCAATCTTATTTGGGAAGCATAAGCTCTTGTATTTTTGCTTAAAAACATTACTTCCAAATCATACCTAACATAATGGATCACTGTTACACTTCTTTGGAATGTATATAAAAACTCAGACACCTTGTTGACTGAATGAAACTCAAGATAGGAACTTGAAAATCAAAAATAAAGGTGAGGAAAAGGCAAGCCCATTACTGGCAGGAGGCAAAAGATCAAAATCAAAATAGATTCAAGTCCCAAAGCACAGACTCTAAATATCAAAACTAAATTAAGAAGCTAAATGTCTCTGAAGAAAAAAAAATGGGTTAGAATATATGTTTGCAAAAACTAAAGCAATCTAAATTGGAAAACCTAGAAAGACCTGTAGATTTTCAAAGGTTACTTTTCTTACTCTATAACTTGCTTTGAGGAAGTATTAGAAAATACCCAGGTTCCATTTGGGGCTTATCACAAACATGTTTTGGGTTTCTGGAGAAAAGGGCAGAAAAGAGAAACAGCACATTTCTTATCATCAAAAATATGCCCACCACCAACTAATTAAAAAGGGGGGAAATATTTTTAAATAATTTTCAAAATTAGATTCAAAACAGTAAGTCTGCTCTGTTCCTCTCACTGAAAAAGCTCATTCTTATGACAGGATTTAATCAGCTTGCCTAAGGAGTTAAGCAGAAAATATAACTGAAAATGAAAAGCCTATTTAGATCATTCTTGAGCAAAGCAAAGAAACAAGATTGTTTACACTTTAACAACAATAATAAAAGTACAAAAAGTTTCAAAAGTCAAATTAATTTTTGAAAAGTAAACATTAAAAAAGGGAAGATACCATGGAAAAATACTAATTCTGATGAACTTAACAGGATATCACTCATGGAATCTATAGGCTGATATAGTTGAGGAAGAAAATTTGCATACATACACACATAAACATACATACACATATCTATGTTGATTTGAAAATTTTAAACATTTACACATTTTGCAAGTGATTTTAAGGAGGCAAAAAGAGGAAGGGATACCAATATTAGCTACTTGTTTATAAATAGTAAAAGCTGAGGAGTGGAACCAACATGGAAGAGAGAAGCCAAGGACTCACCTTAGCTCTCTCCAAACCCTTCCGAAGACCTTTAAATAATTACCTAAAACAAATCCTGGAGTGACAGAACCTGCAAAAGAATAGGGTGAAACTATTTTCCAGTCCAAGATAACTAAAAACTTTGACAGGAAATGTCTGTTGCACTGGGGTGAGAGTGAACTGAAATCCAATACTGACCATAAAACCACAAACCAGGGGCCCAGCAAACTGGGAGCAGGCCTTGAGAATGAATGAATCAGTAGCTACGGCAGCTGCTTCCAGAGCTCTCAGTCCACAGACAGTAAGGGAGTCAACAGTTGGTGTAAGGACATTACAAGGGTCTCTTTACTAGTATTGAGGCAGGACTCTGTTGCTTTGCTCATATGCAGATCCAGGCTGCAGTTCTGGGTGGCAGTCTTAGGGGAAGGAGAAGCACTAGAACAACAGATCTTATAATCACAGTGGAAGAGGGACTATCATCACAGTTTCATGGCAGAAAAGAATGCTTGTTGTGCCTCAAGACCAGAGTACAGGCCAGGAGAGGCATGAGTATGCCTCTCTTTAGATTATACCATCACGGATAAACTGAAAACTTATAGATTCCTAGAAATATCTGCAAAAACAGCTGTGCAAAACTCCTAAAGTGTGGGAATGTGTGACATCTACCTGGAAGAAGAATCCCACTTTAGCAAAGTCAAGCAATAAGTGGGAAAAAGGAATAAAGAACAGTAAAAAATTGACCATAGACAGTCAGTATGATTACAAGAAAGATCAAAACCCACACTCAGAAAAGATAGTAAAGTCAAGATTGCTACCATCCAAAGACTCCAAGACAAAAATGACTGTCTCAGGCTATAGAAGAACTCAAAAAAGATCTTTAAAATGAAGTGGCAGAGGTAAAGGAAGAACTGGGAAGAGACATGAGAGTGATACAAAAAAATCACCAGAAAAGAATCAACAGCTTGGTAAAGGAGGCACAAAAAATAATGAAGTAAATAACACCCACCTTGAAAAACAGACTAGGCCAGAATGCCCTAAAAACAGAGCTAGTCAAATCAAAAAAGAGACACAAAAATTCACTGAGGAAAAGAACTCATTAATGTGTGTGTGTGTGTGTGTGTGTGTGTAGTTGGACAAATGGAAAAGCAGATACAAAAAGTCACTGAAGAAAATAAGTCCTTAAAAATTAAAATTGAGTGGGTGGAATCAAGATGGTGTAGTAGAAGGAGGGACTTTTAGAGCTCTCCCCCAAAGTCCAGTCAAATATCTGTAAAAAGATGACTCTAAACAAATTCTGGAGCTGAAGCATGAACAGAATGGCAGAGTAAAGCAAATCTCCAGCCCAGGACAGCCTGGAAGGTGAAGGGAAGTGTCTATCACACCATGTTAGGAGAAAAGTGCAGTCTTGTGGGCCACCCTGGCACAGAAGGGACCTAAGCAGGCCTAGTGGGCACTGAATCTCTGGCACCTGTTGTGGTTTCCTGACTTCACAACCCCAAATGCTTAGGACAAATTGGAAAGTCAGTGGAAAAAAATCTGTTGGACTTGTGTGAGAGAGTAGAGTGATCTGGCTCCAGCTGAGGGGGGGAGTTGGCATTGGAGGAGCCCATGGCAGTTGCAGGGGCAGGGGTGGCATCTGGAACTCCAGACCCACATGTTGTTGGGGGATAGAGCAACTGAGAGTACATCCCTCTCCCCCCCATCCCCACTGCAAGGAGAGAACTACCTTGACAAAGAGCTCAAAAGTTAAGTACATTGCTGTGGAAATGAGTAAAAACTGAAAAAAAGAATCAGACCATAGAATCTTACTTTGGTGACAAGGAAGATCAAAATATACAAACAGAAGAAGACAACAAAGTCAAAGCTCTTACATCCAAAGCATGTAAGAAAAATATTAATTGGTCTCAGACCACAGAAGAGCTCAAAAATGATTTTGAAAACCAAGTAAGAGAAATAGAGGAAAAATTGGGAAGAGAAATGAGTGATGCAAGAAAATCATGAAAACCCAGTCAACTGATTGCTAAAGAGGACCCCAAAAATAATGAAGAAAATAACACTTAAAATAGACTAATCCAAATGGCAAAAGAGATCCAAAAAGTCAATGAGGAGAACAATGCTTTAGAAAGCAGAATTGGCCAGATGGAAAAGGAAGTCCAAAAGTTCACTGAAGAAAATAATTCCTTAAACATTAGAATAGAGCAGATGGAAGCTAATGACTTTTTGAAAAATCAAGAAATTGTAGAACAAAACCAAAGGAATGAAAAAGTAGCAGACAATGTGAAATATCTCATTGGAAAAGCAACTTTAGACTTTTCTCAGTATTAGGGTAATTGGAGGGATTATATATATATATATACAGAGAGAGAAGGGATGATATCTAAAAAATAAAAATTAAAGGGTGAGAGAGGAATATACATCAGGAAATGATAAAGGGAGAAATAGAATGGGGTAAATTTTCTTTCACATAAAACAGGCAAGAAAAAGCTTTTTCAATGGAGGGGAAGGGGGTGAGGTGAGAGGGAAAGAGTGAACTTTACTCATTGGATTTGGCTCGAGGTAGGAATAACATGCACACCCAATTTGGTATGAAAATCTACCTTACACTGCAGGAAAGTAGGGGGAATGAGATAAGAAAGGGGTAGGAGGGATGATAGAAGGGAGAGCAAATGGGAGTAGGGGATTATTAGAAGTAAACACTTTTGAGGGAGAGGTCAAAAGAGAGAATAGAAAAATGATGGGGCAGGATAGGATGGAGGAAAATATTATTAATTTTTCACTACATGCATGACTACACATGCATAACCTATACTGAATTTCTTGCCTTCCCAATGGGGGTAGGTGGGGAGGGGAGAAGGGAGAGAAATTGGAACTCAAAATTTTAAAATCGAATGTTAGAAGTTCTTTTCACATCCAGGTGGGAAATAAGACATAGGTAATGGAGTACAGAGATTTATCTTGTCCTACAAAAAATTAGAGGGGAAGGGAATAAGAGAAGGAAAGGGTATGATCGAAGGGAGGACAGATTTGGGGAAGGGATATTCAGAATGCACTCTATCTTGGCGTGGGCAGAGGGGAGAGATGATGAGAAAATTTGAAACTCAAAATCTTGTGCAAGTGAATGCTGAAAACTAAAAAACAATTAATTATTTAATTAAAAAAAAAAAACAAAACTTTTTCCTCAGTTGAAGTTCAAATAGAAAGGAATGACTTCAACCTGAAGGATACAGTCAATGGTTTTAACATTGATTATGGTTTCTTGAAAATGATATGGAAGTATTCAGCCCATCTCTCCAGGATCATGTATTTATCTCTAATCAATGTGGCTGACATCCGTACTACATAGAGCCAAGGGCATCATAAAAGTACTTTGGATTGTTACTATCGGTGAAAAACTGAATTTCATCTGCTTTCTTACTGATACAAGAATTTTGTATCACTCTAAGATTCACTTGTATTTTATTTTTGATAGCATGTTAGAAAATGAATGAACTATCCTGTTGGTAAACTCTCTGGAGTTCTCATTTTTCCATTTAGCTGGGTCTGATTTTCTCCGTCACTATTTGTCAAACTAATCGTGATGTTTATGAGTGCTCTAGCCCACATGAGTAAATGAAGTGCTCTACACCAAATCTCTGAAAGCTGCTCACTCTATTTATCCTCCACTGTTACCAACCTCATGTTAGCTCAGTTTACCCTCCACAGTTCTGTTCATGGGGGAATAAGCCCTCTAATCTGTTGACATTAAGTCTTCTGGTAGTTGTGTTGACTTGGAGTCACTGCTTTTGTTGAATGCAAATATTTAGTTTGAATAAGATAAGTCTATGATGGGTCTGGCACTCTGTACCACATATCACTTTGTCATTCTCATATCCTGTCTGTCTCTCCTCCTTACAATAACAGTCTATTAAATGTCAGTGTTTTCTGTGACAGTGCATCCATGAAGGTAAATATAATACAATGTTGATGATAAGCTCAAAAGTTGCACAAATCTTCAGTAGTAAGGGACCATTTTTATGGTCATTGCTGTTGCTGTTTCTGGCTCCATTCCTTCCATGGACTTCTTCCCATGTTTGATAGTTTGTTCCTACTCTGGTCATGCAGAATTACAAGCTCATTCTCATTCAGCACATTGATGATGAGAATCTCCAGGTCTTCATATAGATATTTTTAAATCTTGTCAGGAATTATCATGATGGGAGCATAGGCAGTGATGACAATGGTGGGATATTTTCCTGCAAGTGGTAATCTCATTGTCATGAGCACGTGGTTTACTCCTTTTGACAGGCATGCAAGCATTTTGACTAGATCAGTTTTAATTTCAAAACCTATGCCAGCTGCATGGCACTCCCTGTCACAGTGGCTACTCCAGAGAAATGTATGTTCAGCTCTGACTTTGGAAAGCTGGCCTTCATATGCCCTTATTTCAGTCTTATTTCACTCAGGGCTGCTATTTTGGTATAATACCTGCTGAGTTCTCTTGCAACAAAAGCTGTTTTTCTTTTAGGTCAACTAGATTCTGTGTTGTCCAATTCCATGTGCCAATGGTAAATGAAATATGTTCGCTTAATTTTTGCAAGTTTTGTTTTGACTACAGACCAGTATTCCTACCTACTATGCTAAGAAGATCAGGGTTGGGTTAAGTGAAGCAGACAGTTTTTTAGGGCACCTTTTCTAGTTCATTCCTTACACAAGGAGGGAAGCATCACAGTCCTTTAGAAAAGCAATTCAGATGTCTCAAATCCCACCATTGCTTCAGTTCAGTGAGAAGATGTCCTATCGTCTGCACCAACTGCGTGTAGGGTTGTGACTATGGTTCCCAGGGTAGCTGCACCTGTCGCTTCACCACTTGCCCTTTGCCATAGGACTTTGATGCAGATAATAATGGTAAAATGTCATAGGTGATATTTTTTGACTCATACATAAATTGGATTTAAGTGAGACAGAATTGTATGAAGTTGTCAGTTTCACTATCTCTTCTAAAGCCACTGAGGTCCAGTGGAAAGATAAAAGTCAAGACAACTTGTGATGGTTTGGGATGCAGTGGATGACCTTGGTATTGTCAATGTCTAACCAAGCTCTAGGTGCTCTATAGCACCTGCTTCTGCCACCTTCATAGACCATTGGAACAAAATAATCATATCCTCCTGTTCCACTGGGAAAGTATTCACTTACTTAGGAGAGCCACTCCCCTCAACTCACCCATAAGTTTAAGGACCTCTCAGTTACTCTGAACCTGGTTTAGACCATCTGCTAAAATGATTGGCTGGGGTATGGTTGCTGTGCTTTTTGGGGCCACAGGTCAGAGTTGGGTAAAAGACTGGCACCCAAGGAGCATGAGCAGTCTTGAAAAGGGCTTAGCAACGCTCACAGCAGAGGTACTAGTCTTCCCTAGATACCTGATATCTCATATGATACACACTATCTACAAGATCTTTAGTAGAAAAATTTGTGTAAGGAAATTGTTTTAACCCATTAATCATTTCTTTCTAAATCGTGTTGCATTGCTTTTTTTCTTCTGAAAACTCTTTAATTGTATATAATGTCCTCTATCCCTTATTTAAGAATTTTCCTACTAGACATAGTTATCCATTTCTTTTTTGTTCTATTTTTTAAAATAATACCACCATTTATACCAAGGTCACATAACCATCTTTTATGGCATGAAACAATAGCTAGCATTTATATAATTTATGGTCTTAAAGTGTTTACAAGTATTACTTTTAACCTCACAAGAATGCTACTGAATTATTCCCAGTTTACCAAGGAGAAAACAGGCAGTTAGAAGTTAAGTGCCTTTCTGTAACAGAGTCACACAGATAGTAAATGTGGGAGGCTGGATTTCTACTTTGTTCTTGAGTGAGCAGTTCTTTCTATTGTGCCATTTAGCTACCTGTGTGTAGTATAAGACACTCTTCTAAACCTTTTTTTTTTTTTTCGGAGCTTCTCTCTTGTTCTTCCAGTCTTTATTGAAGAGGGGAGTCATGAACCCAGTGAATGGTTATGTTTACCATTATCTTCAAATATTCTAGGGACTTTCTTGCTTTGACATTTTGCTAACCAACTTTTCCATTTTCTGATCAGCACAAAATAGTTTTGCTGATCACTGCTCAAGGCCACATGGACTCCAAGGAAATGACGAAACCTTCTTGATCATCTGTGGAAACATAATGCTTATTTAAGGTGTTGGAATTCCTTGTTTGTGAGTGTTTCAGTGAGTAGTCAATAAATAAGCATTTAAGTGTCTGCTGTGTTCCAGGCACTAAGCTAATCACTGAGGATACAAATAAGAAAAAGAAAGTGCATCCCCTGGAGGAACTCACAATCTAATGAAATAGCACATAAAAAGGAGTTGAAAATGGATGGAAAAGACTAACCAGTACAGTGGCATCATGAAACCCTACAGCCAGGTAGAAATCTATGAGGCAACTCTCCAAGTGCCCTCCCTAAATAGAGAATATAAGAAAAGTTCTCCAATGGCTAGCCTCCACTAGCTCCAAGAAGGAGGAAGAGACTCCAGGCTCAGAGGTTACTGAGGAGGTGTGAGTTTCAGAGTTGCTGTCATCTTTGAAGATGGTGTGTTTCTGGAAAACACGATCCAGGAGAGCGGAAGGGTGGGAAATGATGAAAATTTATTAAGTAGCAAGACAACAAACATATATTAAGTCCTTAAAATATATTGTGCTAAGCACTGAGAATGCAAATACATGCAAAAAAACACCAGTCTCTGTCTTCAAGCATCTTACATTTTAATGGCAATGACAGCATGCTAAAAAAAAAACAAAAAGTGGTGAAAATGGCTTGATGTGAAAAAGACATGCAGAGCAAGGGAGCATTATGGAAAAATTCACAGAAGTGGAACATAGTGAGAAATGAAGAGATGCCTGGCCAAGATAGCCTTCTTATGTATATTCTGTGAGCTAATGCACACTCCCATCAGAGGAAGGGGACTGGAGTCAGGGGGTACTTCTGAGTTGTGATTTCCAGAGCTCAAGCAATTACTAATTAAGAAGCTTCTCAGAAATGATGAAGTCCACAGGACTACTGCCTATTGGGGAATGAACATATGACCAGTATAGGCATCAAGTAATCTTTTGGAAGCTGGGTGATCATTGAGAGCATTAGATTCCGGAGAAACTGGAGTTTAATTTTCTCCAATAGAACAATGTCAAGGAGTGTTTGACTTTTCCATTTGCATCCTCAATTATTTGCACAATTCCTAAATATTTTTGTCCAGTTGCTCAGTCATGTCCAACTCTTTATGACCATAGGATGCCAAGCCCTTTTATCCTCCTCTTCTTCTCTCTCTCAAAGTCTGTCCAAGTTCATTTGTCATTTCCATGTTGCTATCTTTCTATCTCAACCTCTGCTATCCCCTTTTCCTGTTGCTTTCAATCTTTTCCAACATCAGTGTCTTTTCCAATGAGTCCTGTCCTCTCATTACATTGCCAAAGTATGCTTCAACTTCCATATTTGTCCTTCCAATGAATAGTCTGAATTAATTTCTCTAAGTATTGACTAATTTGACTCCCTTGTTGTCCAAGGGACTCTCAAAAGTCTTCTCCAACATCACAATTCTGCAATGCTCAGCTTTCCTTGTACTACAATTCTTATATCCATAGGTTGCTACTAAACAACTATAGCTCTGATTGTACAGACCTTTGTTCATCTCTGTCCTGTCCAGATTTGCCATAACTTTCCATCCAAGGAGCAAGTATCTTTCAATTTCATGGCTACAGTCACCATCTGCAGTGATCTCTGAACCCAAGAATATAAAGTCTGACAATGCTTCTATTTCTTCTCTCTTTTTTGCCAGGAAGAGAGGGGACCAGTTGCCAAGATCTTTTTTTTTTTTGGATGTTAAGCTTCAAGCCAGATTTTATAGGCCTCTCTTAACTCCTCTTTGCTTTCTGCCATGGAGGTGGTATCTTCTGCATATCTCAGATTGTTGATCTTTCTGTTAGCAACCTTAATTCCAGATTTGATTTATCTGTCTTTGCATTTTGCATGATATACTCAGCATGTAAAATAAATAAATAAGATGACAATATACAATCTTGTTGTACTCCTTTTCTGATCTTAAACCAACCAGTTGTTCCATGATTAGTTCTAACTTTTGCTTTTGATCTGCCTACAGGAAACACGTAAGATGATGCCATACTCCCATTTCTTTGACAACTTGTCACATTTTGTTCTGATCTACACAGTCAAAGGTTTTACTATAGTCAATGAAGCAGATGTAAATTTCTTTTTTCTTTCTGGAATTCTCTTGCTACTAAGTACATAATAAGTTCTTTTGGTATACCTGCTTAATAATATAGTTTGGTGTCTGATAATATTAAGTCCCACTAATTCCTGAATTTTTCCATTATTTCCCTTGAATTCTATGACCTTGCTTTCACATAAATGAATATTATAAATTTTAATCTTACTAGAACCTCTCTGATAATATAATTAATTTGGCATCTAGCTAGCACTATCAAAATTGTTATTATGTAGGAATGGCTCTACCATTAAAAATGAATAATGTCGGGAGGAGCCAAGATGGTGGAGTAGAAAGACTCACATATGCTAGCTCTGAATCCACAGCCCATATATTTCCTGCAAGAAGAACTCTCCACAAATTCTGGATCACTGCAAGGCGCACAGAAACACAGTGGAAGAGATTTCCATTCCAGAGAGCCCTGGAGAGTTGTCCCCAGGGGTCCGTTGTGCCCTGGAAAGCAGAGCCCACCTAAGCGCTGCCCTGGCTGCGGCCCCAGAGGAGCTGATCCGAGCAGGCTTCAGGGACGGAACCTCCGGCAGCCGGGAAGGTCCCTCCACCCACAGACACTACAGGTCAGTGAGAGAGACGTCTGGGCTGGCCGAGAGGGGAGCCGGGTGTCTCTGTGACTTTCAGGCCCCCTCGGGAGGCAGCAGCAGAGGCAGTGGCACCAGCAGCAGCGGCAGCCTGGGACTCCCCGAGCAGGCAGGCAGAAGTTCAGGTCTCTGCATAAACCCCCTGAGGGAACTGAGCCTGGGAGATTGCCCTGCCCCCACCCGCTCCATTACTGAAGGTCTCTGCATAAAGCCCCTGAGGGAGCTGAGCCTGGGAGGCTGCCCTGCCCCCACCCCAGCACCAGAACTTAAGCTCACATTGAATAGCAGCCGCTCCTGCCGCGGATAGCCCTGAGACTGGGAAGCAACATTTGAATCTCAGACCCCAAGCACTAGCTGGGCAGATCTAGGCAGCGGTGGACAGGAATCTCAGAAGTCAAGTAACTGGCTGGGAAAATGCCCAGAAAAAGGAAGCGAAATAAGACCATAGAGAGCTACTTTATTGGGGAAGAGATGTTCCTTCCTCCTTTCATTTCTGATGACGAAGTACAATGCTTGCCATCGGAGAAAGACGTGGAGGTCGGGGTCGCTCTATCCCAGACATCCCAGGTTGATGTCCGGTGGGCTCAGGCTATGGAAGAGCTCAAAAAGGATTTTGAAAATCAAGTTAGACAGGTGGAGGAAAAACTGGGAAGAGAAATGAGAGAGATGCAAGAAAAGCATGAAAAACAGGTCAATACCTTGGTAAAGGAGACCCAAAAAAATCCTGAAGAAAATAACACCTTGTAAAATAGGCTCACTCAATTGGTAAAAGAGGTTCAAAAAGCCAATGAGGAGAAGAATGCTTTCAAAAGCAAAATTAGCAAAATGGAAAAAGAGGTTCAAAAGCTCACTGAAGAAAATAGTTCTCTCAAAATTAGAATGGAACAAATGGAAGCTAATGACTTCCTGAGAAACCAAAAAATCATAAAACAAAACTGAAAGAATGAAAAAATGGAAGAGAATGTGAAATATCTCATTGGAAAAACAAGTGACCTGGAAAATAGATGCAGGAGAGACAATTTAAAAATTATGGGACTACCTGAAAGCCATGATCAAAAAAAGAGCTTAGACATCATCTTTCATGAAATTATCAAGGAAAACTGCCCTGATATTCTACAACCAGAGGGCAAAATAAGATCGAAGGAATCCATGGATCACCGCCTGAAAGAGATCCAAAAAGAGAAACTCCTAGGAACATTGTGGCCAAATTCCAGAATTCCCAGGTCAAGGAGAAAATATTGCAAGCAGCTAGAAAGAAACAATTCAAGTATTGTGGAAATACAATCAGGATAACACAAGATCTAGCAGCTTCTACATTAAGGGATCGAAGGGCATGGAATAGGATATTCCAGAGGTCAAAGGAACTAGGTCTAAAACCAAGAATCACCTACCCAGCAAAACTGAGTATAATACTTCAGGGGAAAATATGGTCTTTCGATGAAACAGAGGACTTTCAAACATTCTTGATGAAAAGACCAGAGCTGAAAAGAAAATTTGACTTTCAAACACAAGAATGAGAAGAAACATGAAATAGTAAACAGCAAAGGGAAGTCATAAGGGACTTACCAGAGGTGAACTGTTTACATTCCTACATGGAAAGACAATATTTGTAACTCTTAAAATTTTTCAGTATCTGGGTAGTTGGTGGGATTATACACACACAGATGTATGCACACACACACACGCACACACACACACATGTACCTGTGCACGCACACACACATACACACAAGCACGCACAAACAGAGAGCACAGAATGAATTGAATAGGATGGGACCATATCTTAAAAGAAATTAAGGTAAATGGTGAGAGAGAAAGGTAGTGGGAAGAGAGAGGGTTAAATGGAATGGGGTTAATTTTATCTCATTGAAGAGGCAAGCAGGGAACTGTTTAGTGGAGAGAAAAAGAGGAGAGCTGAGAAAAAAACATGAAGTTTACCCTCATCACATTCGACTAAAGGAAGGAGTAAAATGCACACTCATTTTGGTATGAAAACCTATCTTACAGTACAAAAAATTGGGGAAGAAGGAGATAAGCAGGGCGGGAGGGATGATGGAAGGGAGAGCAATGGAAGAAAGGAGCAATTTGAGGTCAGCCCTCTTGGGGAGGGACAGGATCAAAAGACAGAATAGAAACAATGTGGGACAGAATAGGATGGAGGGAAATACAGTTATATACAGCACGACTGTTATCGAAGTCATTTGCAAAACTACACAGATATGGCCTATATTGAATTGCCTGCCTTCCCAAAGGGAATGGGTGGGAAGGGAGAGATGGGGAGAATTTGGAATTCAAAGTTTTAGGAACAACTCTTGAGCATTGTTCTTGCTACTAGGAAATAAGAAATACAGTTAATGGGGAATAGAAAGTCATCTGGCCCTACAGGACAAAAGGGAAGATGGGGACAAGAGAAGGGAGGGATGATAGAAGAGAGTACAGATTGGTGATAGGGAAAATTAGAATGCTTGGTGTATTGGGATGGGGGGGAGGGGATAAATGAGGAGAAAATTTGGAACCCAAAATTTTGTGAAAATGAATGTAAAATGTTAAATAAATAAATAAATTAAAACCCTTCATAAAAAGAAAAAACTTACAAGGCAACTTAATTTTATGTAGCTAATGGAAGGGGTTTTAGATATTGCCTTGCTTCTGTTTTCATTTCATTCTATTAAGGATCTTTGGTTTCTCTATTATACATGGAATACTTGTACAGTTGCCAGACTCCCTGAAATTTGCATAGTAACCACAGTTATACAGTGTTACCTTCTTCCCAAAACAAAGAAAACAGTACATAACATCTATACTGTGTTTGTTCAAGGCAAAGATTGTGAGCTCCTTGAGAACAGCGACCAGTTTTTCTCTTTCTTTATATCCCTCTGTCCATATAGTCTGTCTGGCATATGGTAGGCTCTTAATTTATGCAAGTTGATTGACTAACTGACACATGGCGAAATTTGAAACATACCATCATTTTTAATTTCTACAATATTTGTGACATTAAACACCCATTTAAAGAAAAAAAATGAATAATGTCCAACAATTTCGGTTTTCTCTAATTCCTTTTTTAAAAAGTTTTGTAGTTGTATTCACATGAACTTGAATATATAACTTCATTTTTTCTCTCTCACTACTTGATTTTGTTAGCAACATATAGGAAAGCTCATTATTTTGCAATTTTATATTTCATTACCCTACAAAAGTTGTTAATTTTTTCAACTAATGTTTTACTTGAATCTCCAATTCTCTAAATAAATTATCATGTTTTCTAAAAATATATTGTCTTTGATGAGCCCATTTTTATTCCTTAGATTTCCTTTTCTTTCCTTATTGCTATAGCTAAATTTTCTAAAACTATTAAAAAAAAAGTATTGACAATGCACATTTTTGAATTGCCTATATCTTATACTTCCCCGATGATATTTAGAGGAAAAGTTGCCCTCTTCATTGTTGAGATAGACCTTCCACACCATTTTAAGTTGTCCTAAACTAAATTTCTCCTTCTCATCAGTTTTCTCATTTTCTTGTCTATCATTTCTTTGTTGTTTACCCGTAGAATTAGGAGTCCATCATCCTTTCTCTTCTGACCACTACTACCATGTGTTTCTCAAATGTTGTACCATTTTGTTCTGCATTTCTATTACACTAATTACATTGATTCACCTATTCGGGTGAGAGGGATAAGATTTCATAAATGGCAGTTTAGTTCCACTCTTCTACCTACACTTCTCTTGTTTCTTTATTTATGTTTTTATTACCACAGTGCTCTCAAGCTTTCTCTCTCTCCCTCTCTCTCCCTCCCCTCCCTCTCTCTCTCTCTCATAAAATCTAAATTTAATGGTAAATTTCTGTTCCTTTAAAGTATTATATCAATCTTTTTCTTTTTTAACAACCTCTAAAATGAGATAATTTCTTGTTACTTAGTCTGATAATTTTATTTATATATTTTAGTGCATCTACTTTTGTGGTTTTGGGCAACTTAAATATTTTGCTCACAGTTTTCTTGTCGACAATGGAGGAAGAAACTCCACCAAACCTATCTTTTGTTTATTATCTCTCCTTTTGCTCGATGGCTCACACTTTCAGATTATGTTATTTTGAATTATAGTTTGATTTCTTCTGATTTTCAGGATATGCTACTCTATTCCATCCCAAATTTTCACAAGGCTTCAGAAAAATCTCTCACATTTATAAATACATTTCTTAAACCCACTGCTGTTTTCTTTATTTTAATCTCTTTATTTCCTACTTGTGCTTTCCTTGGAAATCATATTACTTGACTTTATTGTGTTTCTATTGCTTGAAATATTTTCGTATTTCCTAAATGTCTCAGGGCTTGTTTGGTTTTGTTTTGTTTTTTTCAAGAAAAGTCTTTAGATTTTCTCTTATTGAGCATCCATCCATTTTCATGGATGAATGGGTTCAAATTTACAAATTATATGATTCTAGGTTGTATCATGACCTCCTTGGCTTTTCAGAGTTTTTTATTCTTTGAGTAGTATAGTTTTTGGTGGATCTAAAAGTCTTATGTTATTCATGTTTATTTTCCTTTATATTTGAAAGTCTTTCTCCTAGTCACTTGCAGTGTTAGCTGTTTGTCACTGGAACTGTTAAAATATAAATATATGTCATGGAGTTTATAGTATAGTTATGTGCATGTTTTCCTGGTGGTGATCTATAGATGTTTTTTCAACTCATACATTGTTTTCTATGTTCAAAAGTTCTGGACAGTTTTCTCATATCATTTCTTAAATTATGGCATTAATTCTTTTTTTAAACTTGGCATGTTTTTTTATACACTGTAAGTTGTTTCTATACATCATGTCTTTGAGATAAATGTGTTAAGTTTGTATAGACAGCATGAATTTTTTAACATTGTTGAATTTTGCTTCTCTTCTTCCAAACTGTCCTCCACTTCAAAATATTTTTATTCTGAATTCATTGTTCCCTTGCATCTTCAAAGAATTGTATTACTATGGATTCAATTTTGTTTGCTTTTCTATTCTGTTAACTATTTCAGCTGGACAAGCCATATGTTTTTCCATTTGATACTTTTTAACTTCTTTCAATATTCTCGTTTTTCTCTCAAACCTTTCAGGAACATTTAGTTGTTGGTCTCTGCTCTCTGGGGAATACGAATAGGCAACTGACTCATCAGTTATTAATTCTTTTTTTTGTTTTAGAGTATTAATAGAGACAAATTTGTAGTAGCATGTATACTTTGGGTGGCAATATGTAATATGTACTATATATACAAACGGATAGTGTATATATGTTACGTGTATACACATTAAATATATATGTATATACACATTACACATATACATAATGTATATATACATTACATATACATGCATATATGTGCATGTGTGCTTATGTGTGTATATATATACATATGCAAGCATGTATATATATATAAATTTCCCCTATTGATTTCTTTTCTTACATTTCAGTTTTTTCATTCACTTTTCTTTAGACTTTTGAAAATTTCCCTTATATTCTCCTACTGGTCACTTTCTTTATCCTTTCATGATGGATCACTTGCTGGCCACACCTAAAATTATCTCTGCATCCACCAACACTGACGGAGTCATTTTTGTCCAGTCTCATTCATTGTCCCAGTTAACTTTTTGGGGAATAGAATTAGCCCTACATGCCAATCCACTTTCCTTCTGGTCTGATACAACACAATGGCACATTATGGCACCCTTTATTTAGTTCTTTGAGACTGCCACTGTACGAGATACTATCATCAGAGTGGACTCAATCTTCTAATTGTTCCTCTTCTTCGGCAAGTAGATGGGCAAAGTTGAGGCATGCCACTTGTTGATACATAATGTTGGGATGAAGGCAGGAATACAGCCTAGTATTAATTGCAGCAGGAGTAAGTAAACTGATAAGTAGATCAATCTGAGGAGTGAAGTCACGGTGCCTAACTTCAAGAAACTTATAAGATCTTGAGCATGAGAAGACACTTATAATTGCTTTGCCTCTTGTTTCTAATTCCTATTTTAGAGCTGTCAAGATTATGAGAGGACCAGAGACGATGTCTGGTCTGCCATCTCATCTGTTCATATGGGAGTGGGTAGGAGGGGTTTTGTTACTGTTTAGTCATTTCAGTTATGTCTGATTCTTCGTGACTCATTAGGATTTTTGTTTTTGTTTTTGAAAAGAAATTGGAGTGCATTTGCCATTTTCTTCTCTAGATCATTTTACAGATTAAGAAACTGAAACAAAAGGGCTTAAGTGACTTGTCTAGGATCACCCAAGTAGTGTCTGAGGCTTGATTTTAACTCAAGAAGATGTATCTTCCTGACTCCAGGTCCACTGCTCTATCTATTGTGCCACTTAGTTGTCCCAGATGAGAGAGAACTCACATTAATTAATATCATCTATATGCCAGGCATTGTGCTAAAACGTTTTACAAATATTATCCTGTTGGATCTTCATAAGAATCCTGTAAAGTAGATGTTATTATTACTGAAATTTTACAGTTGAGAAAACTGAGGCAAGCAAAAGTGATCTACCCAGAGTCACAAATTATTATGTGTCTGAGGCTAGATTTATACTCAGATCATCCTGCCTCTAGACTTAATAATCTATTCACTGTGCCATCTAGCTACCCCTAAGTTAGTACAAAAGATTGACCCAAAAGTCAAGTTTTTTGTTCTTGTTTTAGGGTTTACTTATTTTGTTTTGTTTTGTTTTCCTTTATATTTCAAAATCTTTCTACTATCTACTTATAGAATTTGCCATTGAATTTAACCACATTGTGTACTGAGGTTTGAATTTCAGGGGAGTATGTCCTTGAGATCTGTTTACCAGGATGCTTGTCTGTATGCATTGCAAGAATTTTACATTTCTGACCTGAGTCTCTTTGTAAAGTACAGAATGGAGAGTCAGGACTGTGAAATGACTTGACTATGGTCATAGTAAAAGTTAGAGTATTTTGTCAGTGATGAGCACAGTGATGCAGATAATGACGACAGTAATAGACAAACACCCATCACATGTGAATATGCATTCACAAATTCGTAATAGAGATAAACACATATATATGCATATATACATATGAATCCAAACATTGTATATCATATATGTGTACTTGTGTGTTCATATACACACACATTCTTTCTCCATATATCTATATGTATGTATATAAATATATACATACATATATTTACACACAATTCAATCCTTTTAATTAATCATCTTTGACCTCAAAGTAGATTTTATGCATTTGTGCGCTGTGAGGACTACCTCAAAAATCTCCAATTTGTGCACGAGGATTCTTTGTGGTCATAGATCATATAAAAGACCAGTCAGGACTAAGACTGATATTCTGCACATATCTTGAACATTTATGCTGTGTACTTATGTTCTGTATTAATCAGCTACTTCAAGTAGCTACAGATATAATCACAAAGGATGGAAGCAGAGGGTTGAAGACCTCTTGAGAGAGAAGGGAAAGAATTCTGAGCTGTTTGAAATTTCTTTCATTTAATTTCACTTTTGAAAATTTTGAGTAACGTTTCTAGGCTCTTTCAGGTCACACATGGATATACTATGCATATATATGTATAATGCACATACCTATATATATATACATACATGCATACATATACACACATGTATCATGCATTTATATCCAGCCATGCATATATGCACAATAGCATAACTACATGTTCACAATATAATTGATATTTCTATATATGTGTATAATATAAACACATGTGTATGTGTATATCTTGAAAGAACCTAGAAATGTAACTCCAAATTTTTAAAAGAGAAACTACATGAAAGAAAATTCAAGTAGCTCAGAATTTCTTTCCTTTCTCTCTTAAGAAGCCTCAAACCCTCTGCAGTTATATCCACAGCGCACAGTGCTAAAGTGCACAGATTCATACACAGTATAAATATATAGCATAAATGTTCAGGACATTTATGCTGTCCAAGTACATATATCTGTCCAAGTCCTGGTTGGTTTTTCACACTGTCTGTAATATAGTCACAAAGTCCTAGAGTCATGGCACCCACCATTTCACATGCATAGTCATTTTATGAGGCAGGCAATCAAAGTCAGGCTTGTCAACCCTGTTAGCTGGATGCCCTTGAAATTTTAACCAGCTCCTACTTATTTAGAGACAGGATTGAACTTTTAAACTTTTAAAAGCCAGCTCTCTTGTTTGAAGTCAAATCATTGTAATTAATTACCTGAGTCCTCAACATAGACAGTACTGTGCTGCAAAGTAATATCTCAAATATCTTCAACTTAGGTCATGTAATAGAAGTTTTTCTCTTATTATTAAATGACTTGTCATTAAATATCATGCTTGAAATTGTCTTCAGAAGGAAGAAGCCATCAAGAGGTGTTTAGTTCCACAAAAAGTTAAAACAATCATTCAACTCTGTTCTGCTAAAAAAAACATTATTCCCAACATGAACAGAATGCTTCAGAAGAGTGTTAATGATAGTAGGGATTATCAGGGTCTTTTTCACCCAAAATCCAAAATAGAATCAAAACACAATGACATTAGAAAATTCTCGATAGGCTGGCATTCATCCATATCCTTAGAAAATATCATAAAAGTGTACTATAAGAAAATAAAAACTACTATAGAAAATTTTCTTCAATATGATAAGATAAGGCTTTAGGTAGATAGAATTTATATAGAGTTTTTAAGGTTTACACAATGTATTTTAAAAAAATCTTTTCTTCAAATCATCATAATTGCCCTGTAAGGTAATCATTCTTCCCATTTTACAGGATGAAACAGAGTAAGAGAAGTTCATTAGTTAACTAATTGATAATCACACAACCAGGGGGAATCTGAGATCAGATTTCAACTCAGTTCTTCCTGATTGTGAGAATAGAACTTCATCCATTCACCACCGAGCTGCCTCTAACTTTCCTTGCTATTGCTAAGTCATTTCAGTCCTGACTCTTCATGATCCGATTTGATGTTTTCTTGGCAAAAATACGGGAATAGTTTACTATTTCCTTCTCCTACTTGTCTTATAGATGAGGAAACTGAGGCAAATAGGGTTAAGTAACTTATCCAGGATCACACAACTAAGTGTCTGAAGCCAGATTTGAACTCAGGTCTTCCCAACTCCAGGCTCTATGCTCTATCCATCTATCTGTATGCCTCTATATGAGCCAATTTAAATGAAAATGCTTCAATATAAACATGTTATAAAACTGATAACATATATATGGCTTTGAAGTTTATTAAGAATTTATACATTATCTCATTAGATTTTTACAAGTCTATATAGTAGTCATTGTCCCCATTTCAAAGTGGTTAAAGTTACAAAAAGTTTACCAAAGGCTCACATAGCAAGTATGTAACTGAGATCTTTCTCTTCCCAAAGCCAGCATGAGTGTAACTAAACAATGCCATTTCTCTAAAGCAACAAAAGAAACAAGTACCAAGGTGTGTTTGGGGGAAGAATAAAGAAAGGAAAAACAAATAGAAACACAAGGCAGAAGATGGGAAAATAGATTAATAAAAAGAAGGGAATTTTACTTATGAAACAAATCCCTGGGAAGATTTCAAAGTCTAGTATGGATAAGTGAAAGAATAATATTAGGCTTGATAGAATGATTCAGAGAGTCAGCATTTGGCAATATCTTCCATTAGGATATGATTTTTTACTGAAGAATGCATGAGTTCATCGAGGAACATGTTAATTTTTTAAGGTATAAAACTTCAAATCAACTGGTAACTTTACAAAAAAATGAAGGAAAACAAGTAAAACTTTAAATTTATGTTAGGCCTTTCTTCTGATGGATTCATAGCTTTTGGATGTTGATCTTATCCTCCTAGGTATATAGAAGAAGCAAATTAAATGTTCCTAGCTACACTTGATAATTTATTATTATTTATTATAATTTATATTATCCCCTCCAGGTATAAAACAATCTATAAGTAGACTACAATTCCTTTTTTTTTCTTTTATTTATTTATTTGACATTTTACATTCATTTTCACAAAATTTTGGGTTCCAAATTTTCTCCCCTTTTATCCCCTCCCCCCCACCCCAATACCCCAAGCAATCTAATTTTCCCTATCTCCAATCTGCCCTCTCTTCTGTCATCCCTCCCTTCTCTTGTCTCCATCTTCTCTTTTCTCCTGTAGGGCTAGATGACTTTCTATTCCTCATTAACTGTATGTCTTCTTTCCTAGTAGCAACAGCAATACTAGACAGTTGTTCCTAAAACTTTGAGTTCCAAATTCTCCCCATCCCTCCCCTCCCCACCCATTCCCTTTGGGAAGGCAGGCAATTCAATATAGGCCATATCTGTGTAATTTTGCAAATGACTTCCCTGATAGTCGTGTTGTGTAAGACTAACTGAATTTACTCTCCATCCTATTCTGTCCCTCATTGTTTCTCTTCTATCTTTTGATCCTGTCCCTCCCCAAGTGTTGACTTCAAATTGCTCCTTCCTCCCTTTGCCCTCCCTTCCATCATCCCCCCCTTGCTTATCTCCTTCCCCACCACTTTCCTGTACTATAAGATAGGTTTTCATACCAAAATGAATGTCCATTTTATTCCTTCCTTTAGTCAAATGTGATGGGGGTAAACTTCTTGTTTTTGTTTTTTTTTTTTTTTTCTCAGCTCTCCTCTTTATCCCTCCACTAAAAAGTCTCCTACTTGCCTCTTAAATGACATATAATTACCCCATTCCATTTCACCCTCTTTCCTCCCACTACATTTCTCTCTCATCATTTACCTTAATTTCTTTTAAGCTATGGTCCCATCCTATTCAATTCACTCTGTGCTCCCTGTCTCTGTGTGTGTGTGCATGTGTGTATGTGTGTGTGCGTGCATGCGTGTACATGTGTGTGTGTGGTCCCACCAACTACCCAGATACTGAAAAGTTTTAAGAGTTACAAATATTGTCTTTCCATGTAGAAATGTAAACAGTTCACTTCTGGTAAGTCCCTTAAGACTTCTCTTTGCTGTTTACTTTTTCATGCTTCTTCTCATTCCTGTGTTTGGAAGTCAAATTTTCTTTTCAGCTCTGGTCTTTTCATCAAGAATGATTGAAAGTCCTCTGTTTCATTGAAAGACCATATTTTCCCCTGAAGTATTATACTCAGTTTTGCTGGGTAGGTGATTCTTGGTTTGAGTTCTAGTTCCTTTGACTTCTGGAATATCCTATTCCACACCCTTTGATCTCTTAATGTAGAAGCTGCTAGATCTTGAGTTATCCTGATTGTATTTCCACAGTACTGAAATTGTTTCTTTCTAGCTGCTTGTAAGATTTTGTCCTTGAGCTGGGAGTTCTGGAATTTGGCCACAATGTTCCTAGGAGTTTCTCTTTTTGGATCTCTTTCAGGTGGTGATCGATGGATTCTTTCAATACTTATTTTGCCCTCTGGTTCTAGAATGTCAGGGCAGTTTTCCTCGATAATTTCATGGAAGATGATGTCTAGGCTCTTTTTTTGATCATGACTTTCAGGTAGTCCCATAATTTTTAAATTGTCTCTCCTGGATCTATTTTCCAGATCAGTTGTTTTTTCCCATGAGATATTTCACATTCTCTTCCATTTTTTCATTCTTTTGGTTTTGTTTGGTGATTTCTTGGTTTCTCGTAAAGTCATTAGACTCCATCTGTTCCATTCTAATTTTGAGAGAATTATTAAATTCAGTGAGCTTTTGAACCTCTTTTTCCATTTGGCTAATTCTGCTTTTGAAAGCATTTTTCTCCTCATTGGCTTTTTGAACCTCTTTTGCCAATTGAGTGAGCCTAGTCTTCAAGGTGTTATTTTCTTCAGCATTTTTTTTGGGTCTCCTTAACCAAGGTATTGACCCATTTTTCATACTTTTCTTGCATGTCTCTCATTTTTCTTCCCAGCTTTTCCTCCACCTGTCTAACTTGCTTTTCAAAATCCTTTTTTAGCTCTTCCAAGGCCTGAGCCCACCTGACATCCCCCTGGGGTGTCTGGGGTACTGAAGCCCCGCCCTCCACATCTTTCCCCGATGGTGAGAATATGTCCTCATCCTCGTCCTCAGATCCGAATGTTGGGATCATTTGCATTTGTTGGAAAAAAACTCTCTATAGTCTTATTTTTCTTCCCTTTTCTAGGCATTTTCCCAGCCAGTTACTTGACTTCTGAGATTCCTGGCCACCCCCGCCTAGATCCGCCCAGCCAGTGCTTGGGGTCTGAGGTTCAAATGGGCTTTCCGCAGTAAGCTTTAGTTCTGGTGCTGGGGTGGGGGCAGGGCTGCCTCCCAGGCTCGGCCTCCTCAGGGGCTTTATGCAGAGACCTTCAGGAACAGAGTGGGTGTGGGTGTGGGGGGGGCCCCGCCTCCCAGGCTCAGCTCCCTCAGGGGCTTTATGCAGAGGCCTTAAGTAATAGAGCAGAGTGATGCAGGGCCGTCTTGCAGGCTCAGCTCCCTCAGGTTGTTTACGCAGAGACCTTCCGTAATGAGGATCCTGCCTGCTGCTGAAGGAGTCCGGGCTGCGGCCGCAGCCGCCGCTGCCTCCGCTGCCGCCCACGCCTCTGCCACCGCTGCTTCCTCCCAAGGGGGCCCGAGTCACGGAGACACTCGGCTCCCCTCCTCCAGCCCAGCCTCTCTCACTGACCTGTAGCTTCTGTGGGCGGAGGGACTTTCCTGGCTGCTGGAGCTTCCGTCCCTGAAGCCTGCTCGGGTCAGCTTCTCTGGGGCCATGGCCAGGGCAGCGCTGGGGGTGGGGTCTGCTTTCTGGGGCACGACGGACTCTGGGGACGGGTCTCCAGGGCTCCCTGGAACGGAAATCTCTTCCACTCCGTTTCTGTACCTCTTTCAGTGGTCCAGAAGTTATGCGGATCTCTTTTTACATTAATTCTATGTGCTGTGGGTTGGAGCTCATAAACTTGCGTCCTTCTACTCCGCCATCTTGGCTCCGCCCCTTAAGTAGACTACAATTTCACTGACAAATAATTTATTCTCTTTCTCTAGTTGGTTCAGATCAAACTATATCTTAGTATGTAAAATGGAATTGAATGTGGTCAATGTATTTTGACATATTGCTTCTTGAGTGGTCCTGAAAAAACTGGGCTGGGTGTTTCTGAGTTCCCACCACTTATGGAACTGTGTAGGCAGATGGTAGTAAATTCAATGATAAAATCTTTTAGCTGCTTCTCCTTTTGCTATTGATGGGAACTTAATATTAAGTTCTATAACACATTTCTTCTTGGAACAATGACCAGAAGGATAAGAAGACATGTAGAAGACATAGAAGACATTTAAAGATTACAGATGGTAAAAAAAAAAATAATGGAGCATGTAGGAATTTCCTAGCTTGCTTGATCATTTAAGGAATCAACTAAAAAGTCAGAATAAAAACAGTTCTCTTCATTCCTTGATCTTTCTACAGGAGTACATTGTCTTAAACACGTGGTACTTAAAGTACATGGTACTTTAATATCCTCTACATTTGAAAAATAGATTCTATCTTGTGGTCACAATGTCATTTGTTGCCATTATAATCTTTAAGGTGTTCAGTTCTTGAGAAAGATTTACTACCATCTGTTCTAAAATTTTGATTTTCTTTGCAATTCTTTCCTCTATATCTCTTTCACTTCATAATTCTTATTTCATTTTTCTCAAGCTTTTGTATTGACCTTGTAGCCAGGATGATATTTTCTTGAGATTCTATACAAACTTGCAGAGTTAACTCTTTCTTCTGGTTTTAACCCTTGAATATCTATTGAGTCTAATGTACTTGGTTTTTTCATGTGTTCATTTATATCTTCAGCCTCATTTTCTATGTTAGAGACTTTCTTCTTGGATCAAACTCTGCTCCCATACTCCTAGATGCTTATACAGGCCTTGCTTGGTCTTGAAAGCAGTAGCTACGAGAAGGCCCACCTTCTAAAGCCATTGTGTGGTCTTGTTTTCCATGCTGGAATAGGCCCTAATGGTCTGGATGCTAAGTTGAACCAGGGCTGTCTGTTTGTTGAGCTGGACACAAGTTACTGAAATCTGAGTCAGGCATAAAATGATTGAGGACAGCTTAAGACCTGTCTTCTGCTGTGGCTAGGATTCCATTGATGCTCTTTTGTGAGCCCTACTTAAGAATCTGATTCTTGGTACATTGTGTGCTAGATGCTTTTATGGGCCTGGCTCCTCTTGTGATGAGGGCTCTCTTGTGCTGAGCACTGCTTAGGACTGCTTCCTGCTATGACTTAAGAGCTATCTCCGGTCTGTATCCTTTTGTGGCACTTAGTTACTTTTTATTGCACCTTTTATTTATACTAGCTTATAGTATATGAGCATATAGTATATATAGTATATATTTATAGTGTATCATATATGCTATATATAAGCAATAATAATATATATAGTATATGCTTAAACCCATGGACCCTTTCTCAGAAGAAACATTTTTAATGCATAAAATGCTGTTTCATGTTTCATTTTGGAAAAGGACGAGTGACATCAAAGTGATGTACTGACTTGCTCATAAATTGGATTTAAGTGAGGCAGAGTTGCACAAAGTGCTCAGTCTACACTAGAGTATTTACAAGACTCATAGAATGACAGGATTTGTGCTATCCTGAATTTGAAAAACCTCTGTGTGTTGGTAAGCAGAGTGCATAGTAAAAGTAAATGGCTTGAGTACAGAAAAATATGACAGCTCAGAACAGTGATGCTACTAGAATGTGCGAGATGCTGTGATTCGGCATTCCCTCTCTTTGTTCATGCCATATGCCTCACAGCAGCACTTTCAAGTCAAGGTTAGCTTTATTTTCAGAATACATTGACTCTGAAATTTGGAAATCAACCCAAAAGTTGTAATGAGAATAAGCAACCATACCAAAGAAAAAATACTGCTTCTCAATAAAGTATCTGCATTCCCGAGAAAAATTAGAACCTGAGTAAAAAACTCCATGCAGGATTCAGATCAGTAAGGTCACAAGAGAAGGTAGAATACATCTCTTTCAACATTCCATCAAGTATTTTGACATTTCCTTGAGTCAGCAGCCTTCATTTTCATAACCAGAGACAAAATGAAAAAATAGTCCCAGACTCTAAAGAGTTTATATTACTGTATTGGCAAGGGTGGGGGATGGGAAGGATGTGTGGCACATATGAAGTATATGCATTATTGTGTATGAATATGTATATTACATGCATATGTGAATACATGTATATGTGTATATATACATATATATATACAGCATTACTTTGAGTTAGATGTAATTCATGCTAGCTCCGATATGTAGAATTTAATAATTAATTACATCTTTGATCATTTTTTCTAGTCATTAAGCAAAATTGACTGTTCCTTTCTAAAAATCTTTCATATTATCCCCGTTTCTCTATTTTTCCTTTGTAATCCCAGTCCCTGCTCTATTCAACTCACATCTGGAGATAAGACTAGATCAGAAGTGTCAAATTCCAACCCATAGGACATATGAAAGAGCAAAACTCCCTATGCCCAAAAAAATTAAAACATAATAGAGAAAAATTGTAAAAAATAAAAATGCAACACAACATAGATAATGTTCATTTCTTTCCAAGTCAATATGTGACCCATAGGATCCATTTTTTTTTTGAGTTTGACACCCCTGAATGAAATAACTTCAAAAGTCTCTCCTAATTTTAAACATCTGTATTGTATTCCCAAAAGGGAAGACAAGAAATAAAACAACACCAATATAACATTAAAACATTCACAGAAGAGACCATAGGAAGCTCAGAAGATAACACAATGAACCAAAGGATGTGAGAGCCATTGAGTCAAACTGATATACCTTAACAAAATCTGCATATATTCATGGTATCCTATGCAATCGCTACTTATACTTCATTGTATAAGGAAATGTTTATGATTGTTGATTTTTATCAAATTCATAAAAATAAAATCATTTCAAAATACAAAATCTCTTTTAAGAAAGAAGGAAAAACTTAGAAAGGTAGAAGTCAAGCTATAACTGGATAATCTCTAGTGGGATAAAAAGAAGGGAGGAAAATCAGGAACCCAGAATAAACAAATAGTAATTGTCTAATAATACTAGTAATGATGGAATCAGTCAGTCTGCCATCCTCAATATATGTGAGGTAAGAATACCAGATGAGGTGCATGTGTGTGTGTGTGTGTGGTGTGTGTGTGTGGTGTGAATGGGTGTTACCTCACCCTGAGTACCTAAATAGACCTTGACCTAAAGGCACCAAAGTCTCTCATTGCATCCTGGGCCATCTCCAGTCATTCTGATGAATATCTGGTCACTGGATCCACATGACTCCTGAGGAGAAAGTGAGGTTGGTGACCTTGCTCAGCCCTCCCTCACTAGAAACAAAGTCAGGTGCAAGTCATGTCATCATTTCTCTGATGGCATGGTCTTCTTTGGCAACTCAACAATCTGTGTATACAATTTATAATCTAGTTTCTTCAAATGGCACAAATTCAGGCATGCTCAAAGGCAGCATTGATAATAGCTAAAGAATTTTTGAATCCAAAGCTGTGACTGAGACCAGGTCAGCTATTACCCTTGATATTATTCAGAGATCTTTGGTAATCCAGGACATTTGGTTAGTTAAATGTGGCTTTTCTGTGTTATTAATCAGGAACCCAGCATTCAGGGAGAACAAACTCAGCCTACTTTCAGTTTCACAGACTTTGCATAGCCTGGAGCACAGCACTACATGTAAATAGGCACTGGATGCTTCGGAGAAGGAAAGCTTCAAAGAGACTTTGAACCATGTTATTATCATTGTCAAAACTAACAAGGTAGGGAGGAGGGCATAAAGCTGAGCAAATAGAAGGGGATAAATAGATTAAAGAATTTCTAAGTTTTGAGGTTACAGAGAAAAATAAAACTTTCAAATAAAAAGTGTTCCAGAGATGGGAATCCTTAAAAAAAAGAATGCACTGCCTGTTGAAGTGATATATGACAGTATTTATAAGAACTGTTTCTAATTCAGGATGGTGGGTGGAAGGCATTTGGCACAGAGCATATAAGCGGTAGACACATGGAATATTGCTTACAGTTTTGAATACTAAAACATTGCCACATATTTAGCTAGCAATATGGTGTTCAAATGCATGTGTCATTGACTCTAAGCATCAAATGTCCTTGAAAACCCATTCCACCTGGTTTCCTTTGCCCTTTTGTATAATTGTTATCAGAGTATCCAAGAAGTAAAGAACATCATTGGAAAGTAAATAGAAGGTATAATGTGATGGAGGCCACTCTTGCACTCTTGAATGCAACCAGCCCAGTGTGTATTTCTGTGATTCTGGCTGATTCTTTGGTTTAAAGTTGAAATGACTGTCACATCAAAAACTCTGAAGTGCTCTCTCATTTTGTATATTATTGTCACCAACAGACTGCCATCAATTTATACTCAAGATCCTCAGATCTTTATGCCACTTTACAAACCATTTCTAATTTTCAATTCAGCTGGGTAAGGGGCTATTATTTTGCTCTTGAGTTTAACAAATGCTTGTTGGTTAATGTATTTATTAAAACATAAAGAGATCTTAAAAGTAATCCAGCTAATCTCCCTCTTTTTGCCAATAGCAAAGGGCGGTTCAGAAAGAGGAAATGACCTTTTCACAGTCAACAAGATAGCGACACGATGGAATTTGACCCTATGCTCTCTGAATCAAAATTCATGTTTTTCTTTATTGAACCCCAATTCCCTCCCTCTGTAAAACATACTAAAATTCAGTTCTGGAAATTGTATAACACAATAGAATTGGAACTGGATTAAGTAATATTTTGTTCAATAAAATAAAGAGGTAGATCTCGTTACCAAGGCTTAGAAACTTATTTCAGTTGGGAAAAAGAATTATTTGTACCTTATGAGAAAATCATGAATTTTTTATTTTCTTGATTATCCATCTTGGCACTAGTCAGTTGCCATTTATTTTAGCCATAACTGAGGTATGGAATTAAGCACCAGAAATCTTCCAACGTATGAAAGGTTTACTTTCCTAAAGTGTGTTTGTAAATAATATGCAGTATCATAGCCTTCAATGCAAAAGAAAAAAAGGAGCTGGTGTCTAAAAATATTAATAAAGATAAATGAGGTCAATGAACTCAGATTTACTATGGACACAAAAAACGAAAGTGTTAATATAAAACTGAGAGCAAATAGAACAGATTAGGACTATACTGTAAAAAAAAAAAATATATCAGGAAGGCCAGAACCTTGAAGGATCTGAGGTCTGCAAGAAATGCTAAGGATAATAAGAACCTTTTAACTCCTTGGCTAAGGAGAAAGAAGAAACAAGAAAAAGCAAGGGATAGGTCTGTTTGTTTGGAATGTATGAGATGATGATCATGAGTGACAGAAAGAAAATAGAACTACTCCACTCACTTTCTGCTTCTGTTTCTCTATCCAGTAGAATTACCTTCAGTTTTGAAAGGATCAAAGAGTGAATTGAAAGTCAAGATAAACATGGATATAATAATAGAACATATGATGAAAAGAAAATTCTAAATTTAGGCCTTCTCCCTGATAAAAGAGGTAAAACTCAAAAGAGAAAATTAAAAAGGAGCTGATATGGGACCCATGGTTTCCAGGTCTGCTTGACAATCAGTGTTGGAGGATGCATCATTCAGTCTGCTATTTATAACACATCAAGTCATCTCCTACCTGTTTGTTCCTGATAGACATCATTTATAGATATTTGAGGAGGAACTACAATTCAATGGCCCATCTCCTTTTGTTGACCTGGACCTATCCAAATTGTCTTTATTCATTATGGAAGTTAGTAATAAAAGCTGGCCCTGCATTGAAGCTCTTTCTGATTTCCAGTGATAAGTCCATCAATGTGTTGCTCTTTGATCTACTTTTATAAATTCTTTTTAATTCATTTTGTCCTTAGTTTTGCCTCATTTATCAGAGTGAAAGCCAGAACAAAGGATTTTCCTTTTAATAGGAGCTTATTAAAAAAAGAAAAAGAAAAAAAAAAGCTTTGTTCAATTGGCCATGAGGCCAACCCAGGATTCAAAAGGAAGAATTGCCTTTAAAGATAAATTTTCTAATAAGAGGAAGACAATTCTGATACACGTTTGCAAAAGGGGATGGGCTATATTATACCTCAGTGTCTTCCACAATTGATATTTCATAGGAATTGATATTAAAAGTAAGGAGGATGAGATGAAAAGTCATGTGCCTATATGCTGAATAGCAGATAACACAAATGACAAAAAAATGGACACTTCTAGCAAAAGCCTGATCAACACCACACGCTGACCAGCAGGTAACCACAGAAGACAAGAAAGCTGAAACAATGGGGTCACAGCACAAAATTCAATACATGTTTCAATCTTAAATCATTTCAAGTCAACCAACCTAGAAGAATTATGTCTTTGTCATTAAGAACCTGTGGGCATTAACTGCTAAACTACCACTGATAATCTTTGCGGAATTATGGAAAACCATAGAAGTGACAAAAGACTAGAGGTCTTTGAAGGCAAATTATTCATTTTGTTTCAAACCTGTAAATTATTTATTCCTTGGGCAATTTGAGAATGTATTGTTAAGTGAATGGTGTGCTAAGAGATAGAAAGGGAAACTGATCACTAGGGGAAAGCATGATTTCATTGATAATGAGACATGCATGACTAACCACATTTCTTTTGTTTTTAATAAAGTTGCTAGTTCATAGACATAGTAGATAATAAGATGCATAGAGGAAATACGGGATCATTCTATAACAATAAAAGTGGAGAATAAGACTGTCTCACATCGCAGCTCATAATAGATAAACCAATGAAAACAAATATGGAAAGAAGGATAGGGAGTACTGTGGACCTAGGCTCTTGTTAACCATTCAGATTTCAGTGATTCATTTTCAACTGGACATGATATGTTTAGTTTAGGTCATTTTGGATGAATATTATCCTTTATAATAACTAAGTAGAAGGAAGAATTCAGACATGGTAGAGGTTTTAGTAATATTCAGAGAGAGTTGTACCGATTTCAGTTCCTGGTATGGGGAATGTACCTGGTGAATAAAGGCTGCTCTCAGTTCCTCAAGGACCAAGATTTGGCCAAGATCAGTAGCTTCTACAAACAATAACCTTTTTTTAGGTCCCATACTTTCTCCCATTTTTTTCTTTCACGGAACCACAGAATGGAATATTTCCATTTTCAACCATTTGTGGTTTTAGCTCGCCTCATGTCAATTAAGTAATACAGTACATTCTTACAGGGTATTCACAATTACATCTGTACCTGAAGCAAATATCAATTCCAGTTGTTTTTGCCACTTGTAACCCTGTCTAATTCCTGTTCTTTCACTTTAATATTTCAGAAGATCTATTACTTCATCATTGCAGGTGACTTCATCACTAATGGTCCTTGCAACCTCCCCATCCTGAGTGGATAATTTCAGACACAATATAATGATTGATTTCATGGTGTTGAGCCAATTTCTGAAGGTCTAATCATTAAACAATAGTTACAGCCAAGAAATCCGTTGCCAGCCCTACTTGAAGAAGACTTTCCTACTTGGTAGATGATGTCAGAACTTGTGTTGCATTGGCAGAACCTTGAAGAATTAAGGATCATGCCATCATAAGGCATCAGGAAAGGATTTTATGATTAACGTGGCAACTCTCTTCCTATATGTGTAGCAGAGGCAGAATGAATAAGTCACAGAAAAATATCACATGCAAGTCACAACATGTTAAGTCTAGAACATAAAGAATAAAGATACGAATAGAAATGGACATTTTCAACAGCATCCAAAAATAATGGTAATATGGTAGTATAATAATAGTATATAACATACAAAATGTAGTGTGATATAAAATACTTTCAAAATGTTTATACGTATATGTAGATATATACACATATATATTTGTGTGCATATAATTCAATAGCTTGCAAACTGTTTTTTAAAAATATATAACAGTAATCTGGCCAGGCGTAATTTTGATTTGGTTTCTAACCACCTTACTATCACAATATAAAAGTCATGAATTTATAAATATGGATTTATTTAGTGACTGGACACTCTAGAAAGCTAGGTGAAAGGTAAGAATTGAGAAGATGAAAGGTAACAATAGACTATGCTCTTTGATGAGTATAATTCATGGGGTAAAGATCAAGGAGACTGAAAATATAATTTGAAATGACAATGTAGCTCTTAAGGGAGTTTCAAGAATACTTTTGTCAAGATAAATCATAAGGCTGATGAGAAGGTAGAAAAGAGGGAACCCATTAGTATCACACATCATATTTACACCTATTGGCCCTCATTTGCTTCACATATTAAGCTAGAGCAATTGAGTCCCTTGTATGTGGACAGTGAGATTGAAGGAATCTGTCTGGGGTCAAATGAAGAGAATTTTTTCAAATGGACTTCCACTGATATAAAACAAACATATACATCTATCTATCTCTAGACATATAGAGATTAGATATATAAATTACTGCAGATACCAGAACTTCTGTATTTTTTAAAAAACAATATTCTTAATAAAAACCTCTTTTTGAGTTACTCATACTGGGAAAAGAAAAAAAAAAAACTTTGGGATTCTTTCCCTTCAATTTAGGTGTGAATTCTAAGTTATTTTTTATTCGAAATTTTGAACATCTGTTCAGAATGTTTTTCAGTTATTCAATGGTTCAAAAAAATGTCATCTTGTACCCTTTAAGCTCAACATATAAATTTAGAATTGGTGTCTTTATAAATAAAAAAAGAAGTGGCAAAATCCTGTTACTTGTTGATGAAAGGATCTTTTATTTGACAAGAATTTTAAAGAAAAAAAAATGTGCCATTATAATAATAATTCCTACATTTCTGAAAAAGAAATCATAGTGGCATTCTCTACTAAGCTTCAACAAAGAACCCTGTAATAGCTATATGAATAGCAGGGAACTAAAAGGACCCTTCTCTTTGTTCATGACGGCATGCAGATTGACCACAGAAAATTTGACCTACCAAATAATTTAGTTTTTTTTATCTCCAAAATAGAATATCCTTCTTGAGAGGAGGAAATTTTTAAAATTATTTTCTCTTTTTATTTTTACTACTCACAGCACCTGTGATGTATTAAATACTGTTTTACTGGATTGAATTGGTTCTGATTAGATTCTGGGGGCTGTTCTAATCTTTAAGGCTAGAGATACTAGAATGAGGCAAGATTATCTCAGAAAAGTGTATTTCAATGCTCTAATGACCTCAGCAGCTCCCCACTTTGCTAAAGAAGAAGCTAGTAATGTTTATAGTAAAGGACTAAAGTGTCACCATCTCTCCGAGACACACATATAAAGAGACGAAGAAACAGACAGAGAGGTAAAGCCTGATATATTCTAGAATACAATGAAATTCTATACCAGAGAACATGCAGTATTAAAAGATTAATTCCCAAAAATTACAGAACTAAATAACTGTAAAGTCTATTTATGACAATGAATTGGTGTAGAAACATTGGACATAAATATTAGTTTATGTCATTAAATCACCTCAGTGTCCTCTGCTCCGTATGACAGCTGGCAAATATTCTAACATAGCACTGAAGTTAGGGCACTTTGTGTTCTGAGCAAAGTGCATATTTAAATAACAGTATATAACCTTACCTTTTCAGATATATGACATTCATTTTAGGTCACATTCATTCCATTTCAATTATAAGCCCCTTAGTAGTAGGGAACTTCTTTTTGTTATTATTTCCAGTATTTTAAATGCATTGGTTACTCACTAAATGTTAAATAAGTGAGTTCACAAGAGGTTTTGGTTATCCTTTATTTTCTAAGAGGACCATGACATCAGAGAAATGATGACATGACTTGCACTTGACTTTGTTTTGAGTGAGGGAGGGCTGCGTAAGGTCACCAGCTTCACGAATCCTTCAGAGTCATCTGGATCCAGTGACCAGATACTCATCAGGATGACTGGAGATGGCCCAGGATGCAATGGGGGACCTTGACCTTTCAGGCGAAGGCCTTTTCAGGTACTTAAAGTGAGGTAAATGAAAAGGAAGTATAGATGTGCTATGATCAACACTAAGAGAGGATTTGTCTGTACACATAAGAACATAGATGTACTAAATCTGCTTCTACATGCACAAATAGAAGAGAAAGATGAAGGTAAGTTTGAGAAAAGAAGCACTCAAGCTGTCTGAAGCTGAAACTGCTCCCAATTCACTAAAAGCCCTTTTTATGTGACGCTGTCTTGTATCCTTTACTAAAAGAAGCCAGAGTTCAAAATTTAAAAAAAAAAATTGATGTATTCAAACCACATAGAAAATCAACTCACAGTTGAGCTTTTATAATCTGTTATTGCTTTATTTTTTCATATTTGAATGCATCTGTTCTTATAAATGAAAGTATTCTCTGCAAGAGTACAGATAGCAACCCACCCATGCTTTTGTATCCTGCACAATCTTTGCCCATATTCTCCCAAGAACAAAAGAACTAAATTCTACAAAAAGCTGTTTTATCTAGCTTTGGCCATGCGTATAAATGTACATAAATATTGTATATCTGAAAACATTCTTTAAAAGTGTTGCTCTCGTGTGAATTCTCAAAAGTTGTGTCTACATGTTTGTTCAGGTGAATTCATGGACCTGGATCTTAGGGATAAATCTCCCTTATGACAACTTACAAGTACTTGACTTTTTTTTCTTTCTTGTATAGTCCTTGCCTACAAAGAAATCTATACTTCCCACAAGAGGATTTGTTTCTGGTGAGAATTCCATAGAAACAGAATATCTGGAGCCTCCAGGCTCACAGGCATATTTGACTAGTCAGATCTCATTGTTAGTAAAGTTTGTGGTGGGCTGCCCATGCATTTCCAAATTGTTTCTTTTCAGCAACAGCTACCATTACCATTACTTCTACTTTTATTGTGAAGAAAACAGCATCCTCCTGGGCATTCAAGATAATAGAGCTTCTTCTATAATTTACCCATGAGACTAATAATCCCAAGTCTCCTTTCTGGACATGGAGATAGTGATTCATGGTCCATATGAAAATTAATTATGTGTCCTCTGAACTCTGTGCTGATGATGTTGTGTATAATGTAATGATTTCTTCCTGGGCCACATGGCCTACTCAGGAGGATGCCTGAGGCATCATTGAGCACTATTAAGAAGGACCCCCTCCTGGGAGTATACTAGGCTCATTAGCTTACATTTTACTGAAGGAGAAGCATTTTTTTGCTTTACAATGAAGTTAAAAGTTTCATTACTTCATTTAACTTTTTTCCTTCTATGTAAGAAATTTAAATGTCTATTAATTGGATAATAAAAAGAACCATTGCTTTTATGTTTAATAAAGTAACTTCTATAATCTTTTATTTATATAGTATTATTCTTTTCATTTTATTCTGAAAGATGTAAAACTATTCTCATTTGCAATAGTTCCTCAGACAGTATTTTGGATTGATATCCTGGGGAGGCTGGTTACAAGTAACTATGAAAATACCAAGGAGACTTAAGGCAAAGTAACTCCAACCAAAATAGGAACAACTGGTGTGATAATCAGGATTTAATATTATTTAGGATTTTTAATGACCTTTGTCTCTAACTTTCAAAGTGGAGTAGTGTTGACTTCAAATTCAAGTTGATATATGAGGACCAGTTTAAAATTAAAAATTGATTTTTGGTCAATTGACATTGCAAATTAGCATTTTCAAAATATTGATTTACTCTCATGGATTCCCTAGTTATTTTCAGTACTGAGAGTGAGTAGTGCAGAGTGGAAAGATCACCAGATATGGAGTAAAAAATTACAATATTTCAAGTTCTTCCATCACTTGTTAGCTGTATCACTTTGTGAAAGTCACCTATCATTTCTGAACCTCAATTACTTCAGAAAATCTCTTTATAATTAATGATACACATATATCAACAATTTTACTTCTTGTTTTAACTGTTCCAAGTGCAATTGTAAGCATTTTATAGATGAGGATGGAGTATAGCTAAATTTCCAAAACCATTCTAATTCTCCTTCATGTTAACCATAGGCCCATTGAAGCTTGCCCCTTTGAATGATCATGAACAATTACCAAGCAAACACATAAGTAAGCAAGTAAATGAACCAAGAAATAGTCTCTCCACAGCCTCTAATTTGATCAAAATCCCCCCCACCAAAGTTTCACAAAGTTCTTTGAAAGCGGCTAGCTCCCTTTGCAAAGCTATGAGACATGCACACCCCTGATGTCAGTTGTTACTAAATGACAAAAACAACCATCTGCTCAGCAAAGTTATTTGCCTTACATAGTAACTGCTTGTTGTATTTGCTTCAACAATGTATCTCTGTGTTAGAGGTTGGAATTTCAAATCAATGACATGAATATTTACTACAATCTCTTTTATGAATGGTACATTATAAGCTTTTGAGTTTAGGGAGTATGTTTCTTTAATATTTTAACACTTTTAGTAGCTTACATAGTGTCTAGCATATCTTTTGAATGAAAGATTAAATGAATCCCCATTCTGTTTAGTGGTTTTATATTCATGTCCAGTTGTTTGTGACCCCATTTGGGACTTTCTTGGCAAAGATACTGGAGTAGTTTGCCACTTCCTTCTCTGGCTCATTTTACAGATGAGGAAACTGATCAAATATGATTAAATGACCTGCCCAGGGTCACACAGCTTATAGAGTCTGAGGTCAGATTTGAATTCAAGAAGATAAGTCTTCTTGACTCCAGTCTCAATACTCTATCCACTTTGCTACCTAACTATGTCTATGAAATCCTGCCCATTTCCAAATGGCCCAATCAGCTCCCAAATTAGTAAATAATGTAGATTCAATTGTTAAGTAAAACTTATTCGTGGTATCATAGCTCTACAGAGTTAAAGTTGTAAGGGACATTAGGGGTCCCTAATATCATTTTGCTGATGAAGAAATTGGCACATGGAGAAGTTCAGTGAGTTATAAACAAGTCACACAGCTTGCAAAAGTAAGAGGCTGTATTTGAATGCAGATCTTCATGATTATATCCTAACTACTGTATGAAGTTACTTTCAAAATTTATAAAGAATGGTATCAATTATTGTTAAAAAAATGTTCTCAAAGGTTCAAAACAGAACACTCAAAGATTAATTCAGTGGTATTAAGCAAACAAACAAAACTTTACTCTTAGAATTTATTCACCAAAAGTATTTTAAAATTAATTTTATCTTCTAACACCTAAACCTTGATTTGGTGAAAATCAGAAGAGGGAGAGCTAGAAAAAGCTAAACAGACAGATAGATAAAGAGAGCAAGAGACAGAAAGACAGAGACAGAGATAGAAAAAGACAGGAAGAGAAAGAGAGACAGAAGGAGAGAGAATTGAAGGCGAACTTGAAAAATGGGAGAGGAAGCATGGTGAAAAGATGACTGGGAAGGAAAGAAAGAAAGCAAATAAGCATTTATAAAGCATCAACTATATACTGTATACTGTGCTAAGAACTTTACAGATTTCTCATTTGAACCTCTCAGTATTCCTAGGAGGTAGATGCTATTATTAAGCCCATTCTACAGTGGAGAAAACAAGCAAAAGAAAAAGGTTAAGTGTCTTGTAAGGATTTTGTTGTGGTTCAGTTGTTTCAGTCCTGTCTGACTCTTTGTGAACCCATTTGGGGTTTTCTTGGCAAAGATACTGGAATAATTTACCATCTCCTTCTCCAGTTAATTTTACAGATGAGGAACTTAGATAAATGGTTAAATGACATGCCCAGAGTCATACAGCTTTTAAGTGTCTGAGTCTAGATTTGACATCAGGAAGATGAGTGTTCCTGACTCCAGACCAGATACTACATCCACTGAACCATGAAGATTTACAAAGTTATTAAGTGTCTGAGGTTAGATTTTATATGCAGGCCTTCTTGACACCAGGTTCAATGCCCTATTGAGTTACTACCTAGCCATTTCCTTACATAAAGTTACATAAGCAGCCTATTTCTTGTCAAGATAAAGCGAAAATATCACCCATCAAAGCCCAATTTCACAGGCATGAAGTCCAAACTTGTAGTAGTGTGCCCATGGGAACACTGGCCAGAGTGGAAGCAGGATGATATAGCGAAGGTTGAGAGGAGGAATGGGTTGAGACCTAGACCTGGGCAAGACAAAATGAAGTATCCTATATTAGAGCCCGGGATGTCAAGGGAGGAGGTCAAGTTCAATTTTATATTAAATTAAATAAATTTAATGGTATAATAAAATAGCAAATGTCAGGAGAAAGGATAGCAATGTAATTTGAGATTAGACAAAGTATGATTTACTAGGCTAAGGCGGAAGAAAGACATTCAGTAAGAATATTCAGTGATATATAACACTGATTCAGCTGAGCACAACTTTCTGGTTTGTGGTTCCACAGTCTCAGAGACAGGGCTGAAGTTCTTTATGGCCTTGAGCCTTTTGTATTCAGGCAAACAGGAATCTCTCAAATTCACACATTCCAGCAGGGTCTCTGAAGTTGATAATCCCAAGTTTGGAATATTCTGTGGGTTTGCATCCTTAGAGATATAGTTTGCGTTTTATTGTTCAGTTCTTTCTCTGTTGAGTTTGAGGTTTTGTGACCCCATTTGGGGCTTTTTTGGCAAAGATATTAGAGTGGTTTTCCATTTTCTTCTACAGTTCATTTTTTCAGATGAGGAACTCAGACAAACAGGGTTAAGTGACTTGTTTAAGTCACAGAACTAGTAAATGTCTGAGGCCAGATTTGAACTCAGAATCTTCTTGATTCCAAGCTCAGTGCTCTATCCACTGAGCCACCATACCCATACTGATTTCCTTTATCTTTGGACTACTCAGCTAGAAGAGTAAATTAACTTAAAGCAAAGAGGTACAAAAATTACCTAGTAAAAGACATCAATGGGAAGAGTAAATATGAAAAGGGTTTGTGATGGGAGAGATACACATGTAGGGAAGTGATGAACAAGACATGTTCAAAAATGGACAACTCATGCCTATGATATTATAAAGCTACACAGGACAATTGCTTTTTTGCCTTCTCCAGTGACTGATGCTCCCCCCATTTTCACTGCATGCTTTTCTACTGGACAGGACCAGATATTTTTGAAAGAGATGCTACTTCTCTAGATGGCAACTCTCATCATTGCCTCTAGCTTTTTTCTTCATTGACATGCTAGCTAGGGCACTGTTATTTATTTTTGAAACAAATGGACATCACATGCTAGAACCAGCAAGTGTCAGTTCTGGGCCCTTCTCTCTGCTGAGAATAATCCTAGTAGGCAGTAGAATCTTAATTTTTCTGACTCAACTGGACTGCAGAAATGGATATAGTATATCTTGATCCTGCTCCACTGGAGGGTGCCATGTGCTTCTACTACAAGATGTAATGCAAATAGAAGGGGTGTCAAGAGAGAGATGAATCCTTATCTCTGTCACTCCCCACTAAACTTACCAAGAAGAACAAGAGATAAGGTGAAAAGCAAACTAATAGCTGAGTTCTTTCTCCATAACTGACTCTCTGCTCAATTCTCTACAGTTTAATTACTAACAGTATGAGCTTTCTCACTCTTAGACTCCCACTCAGTCTCATTTGCACATATCAGTGAATGGATAAGGAAGAGGTCACCAGGACAGGACCATGATGATTGACAATCACTGGCCAAATTCTTTCATCTTCCAGCTTTGAAGCATTTTTGAGAATCAGAATTTAATTTTAAAAAATGATTAGGAACTTTGATCAATATATTTCTTTTACTAGACCAATCAGAAGAAATGACAGTTTAAAGCAAAAGACATTTAATCAAAGACACAAGAATAGAATACTTAACACAAGTTATAACAGAGTAGATACAAATGTTTGTATTATATATACATACATACATATATGTATACATATATATACATATATGTATATATATGTGGAGAGAGAGAGAGAGAGAGAGAGAGAGAGAGAGAGAGAGAGAGGAGAGAGGGGAGAGAGAGAGAGAGAGAGAGAGAGAGAGAGAGAGAGAGAGAGAGAGAGGAGAGAGAGAGAGAGCATAAAAAGTCAGATAACACATGTGATGGAGCATTCTTGTAGGGAACATTCACAGCTAGCATAGCTGCTTATGTGTACACTTAATGAGGTGCACATAAGCAATGAACATGTAGTCAGGTAACATATTTATCCAGGGACCATTCATGCAGAGGCACTGATATCATCACACTGCTTTTGAATGAGAGTACTTTGGTCTCTAGTTTTTCTGCTGTGCATCCCCACTAAAATGCTCTCTGATAAGTATCTTTACTTTCCCTTTTAAGCTACTCTACTGACTTGTTCTTTTCACCAGATATCTCTGCCCTTCTGCCCTCTGAAACCATCTGATGTTCATCTATGAGGTTGCTTCTGCCTTAAACTTTCTGAATTATTGTTTAGATGCCATATTTAGCCCTCAAGTTAAAAAAGAACTCAGAAATTTAAATTGTCTTTCATTTTGAACTGATTTGTCTTCCATACTGCAATTCATAGGTCTGTAAAATTGGAAATTGATTTTAATTCTATTTGGTCATTTAAATCTAGATTCTATTATTTTCATTTTTGCCTCCACCCAGTATTGTCCACCTTTGAAACCTCACCCACTACGCATTTAACTCAAATGCAAAATCCTTTGTAACTTCACCCACTACTCACTAAACCTAAATTCTAGTTGATTCATCCAAAGGGGCAGAACTGATAGCTATATCCATTGTCTGAAGTCCAATCTTATTATCTGAAGACTATTCCCATTTTCTGAAAGGGGAGAAGCTGAGGTGACTCTCATTCCACCTCTTCATTAAAATGTCTACCAATTGGAATTGTCTTCTGTTCTCCAGGGGAAGTCCAAATGATATACTTTCAGGCCAATCAAGAGGAAGACACACCTAGGTTTAAAAAACCAGGTCAGAACTCAATGATAAATCTGAGGCAGTCATTTCAACCCATTTTGTTAATAGATTTGTATACTCTGTTAACAAACTGATAAAGTTCAGAAATTTTGAACCTCAGTTTACCTTTATTAACTTTTATCCTCGTGTATCTATAGTATAACTCTAATCTGAGCTGTAATCAAAGAATTCCTTTTAATTTTTATGAAAACCTTGGTCTCAAAATTCCTTCCTACTCAGGTTTCTTAGCAAAGTTTTAGCAAATCTGGGTGAAGGAAGGCATGTTAAAGACACTCCTGTCATTTTCCAGCACCAAGTTCCTAAGTTCCCCACTAACCTTATTGACCTACTGCATGAAAAAAGATTCTAAGACTTTTTGTTCTTGTGACTTTCTTCCTTCACCCATACTACAAGATTACTGCATTTTCTTTTTGTTGTGGTGAAAATGATGACTTTATTCATGTTGTATATGTTGTATACAACATAGCTTCTTCCCCTTATGCTTTTTCCCTGTACAAAAGGAGTCTCTTGGGGCAAGTACTTGAATTGTCCATGGGATTCCCCAGTATAGGAAAATAGTTTAAGGATGTAGGATCCCCCAGTGGTGGAATTCTTCTTTTGGTTAAGGATAAAGAGGCATTTACCATCTTCTGGATAAGAATGTGCTATGGCCATGAGTCCTTCCACCAAGACAAAATTGTCATGAATGACCTTGGCCAAGGGGGTCAAGTAGTTGGTAATACAGAAGGCATTACTGACAATTTTAAAGGGATTATTGTATTTCTAATGGTTCACTCCCATCACAAAAAGAGGGACATTGTTGTAGGCAATTATTCATTTAGCTCCACCTTTTAAATGAGCCCTTAGTCTTTCCCATGGTGGATTTTACTACATACTTGGCTCCAGCATCTCCCTACTTAATACTGGTGGGACCATGCTCCTGGAAGATAGCCATGACTTTACTAATAATTGTCAGCTTTCTATTCTTTCTTGACAGAGTCCTTGAACTTGAACTTTTCATGGAATCACATTAAAATATATAAATAATGTACTTGAGAGTAATGGAAGTTTTACTGATGACAACATCTATTTTGCCTGAAGTAAATGTAGCTCATTCACCAGGCACACAAAATAGCCACACCTACTGCCTCTGACCTTCACAATCTTGTATCAGAAATGTAGATGTAGCACATCCTGGTATTAAGTTTGGCAGAAGAACTCAATTGCTGTTTTTCTATGATTCTAATAAACACAGATGATCCAGGGAGAAAGCCTATATTGATTTTAAAATCAAAATATCCAGTATAAGAAAAGATATTTTTTTTACATTTAAGTGTTTTTTTTTTATTGGATACACTGATTTGAAAACTGGCTAGAGCTTATTTTTTCAGTAAGCTGACAAGTAATGAATAGTACTATAAGATGAATTCACAAGGACTATGGATTTCTCTCCTTTCCCAAAGTCCTCAAGAGCTACGAATTATTAATGATAAAGTTCTACTATATTGCATGAGTATTATTTATCATACAGTTCAGTAAAGTGGTATAAGACCCCTTTAAGATATTTTTAATTTGTAAAGAAGATATTTCCAAGTTATATCACTTTATCTTCCCATTAATATACTATGGTATGTAAACAAAATGTCACCAAAGTGCATGAGATAATGAGAGACTTAGATTTAAGCCTAGCAAATACCTTGATGGGTCATTTTGCCTAATTTCTGTGGCATTTTTGAAATATCATATCACTTTTAGCACTTTACTAATCTAATAAATGGCAGGCTCCATTTTAATAGGTAGCATTTACATTTGGCCTTTCAAAAGCATCATGCTTTATGGTTCACAAGCAACATGGAAGTAATAACTGTAGTTGTTCTGTGGATGGCATGTGAATGTGCTTGGTACCTTCCATTACAGTTGCTTCAAGTCATTGCAAAACCATACATGCCAAGTTTAGGATAGCACATGTGACTATGACCATTGAAAACAGGAAAAGACAGAAAATTAAAGAGTATGATATCCTATTTGCAAAAAAATGTTCCACAAAACTAAGGCAAAATGATCCATCAAGGTATTTGTTATGTTTAAATATCAGTCTTTCATTATCTAAATCATTTGTGTGACATTTTTTAGCAGGTCCTAATATACTAGAATAATTTAATGGGAAAATATGACATGATTTGGAAATTTCTTCTTTATAAATAAAATATATTTTAAAGGAGTCTTCCATCACTTTCGTGTTGGGTTCAATATTTCTCATTATAATTCATATTACTATTATATATTGTTTTCCTTAACCATGCTCATACATTGAAATATTTATAAGTAATTAATATATCTCCCAAAAGACACACATATGTATGCATATATATGTATATATTTACATATATACATGTATATATATTGGTTCCAATAACAATAACATATGTTGAAAGGCAATCTTCTGCTCCCTAATGCCTCTTAATTCTAATGCCTTCCCTCTGTTAATCATTTCCTATTTATCCTGTATATAATTTTTTTTATTATATTTGTAATTTGTCTCATAGTAAGTCATAGCAACTCATAACAAGTCTTTGAGTACATAGAGGACCCTTAGTAAACGTTTATTAATGAATTAATTCCTGACACTGAAGTAATACTGTATTGTATACAACTGAATGATTTAACAGTGCTACCACATACAGAATACAGAAATAATTTTCAAAAAACTAGGATAAACAATTATGCATTTAATCTTAGAACTATATTGAACATTTTCTTTTTGCTGATTCAGAAATTAATTTATATCATTATAAACATTAATAATAATATAGAGATATTTCATTGATAAAGTGCTCCAAATTGCTCCCATAATAGACCTCATTAGACCTCAAATTACATGGCATTTTAGAAAGCACCTTCTTCACGTATAATAAGGAAGATGGAAATATTTCTTGAAAAAATGAAATTTATCAAGGAGGGTTAAAAATGTGAAAAAGCAGGAATGAATGTTAATTGGAGTCAGTAAGTTGAAGGATGGAACCTTATGATTCACATAAAAAAGTAAGGGAGACTTGAAACATTTGGTGATACATAATAAGTATGGAAGCATCCACTGGGTGGCACAGTGGATAGACTTCTGGCCTGGAATCAGGAAGAGTCAGACACTTTCTAGCTAGGTAACCATGGGCAAATCACTTAATGCTATTTGTCTCAGCTCCTCCTCTGTAAAATGAGAGAGAGAGAGAAGGAAATGGCAAACCACTCCAGTATCTTTTCCAAGAAAACCCCAAATGACATTACAAAAAGTTGGATATGACTGAAAAAACTAAACAACAAATAGGAATGGAGCATTTCAGTGGAGCAGAAGAGGGAGCCTTGGCTTATTGGGGTGAAACAGCTTCTTGAGCTACAATGAATAATTACTTGAATCCAAAGCTGCTGTCATGTGAGAGGCTAGGACTGAGGCCAGTCATGTATTTAAATATGACTGAGCAATAATAGAACACTAAGAAGTCCCCATAGAATCACATAGTCCTTTTACTACCTAAGGAGGGACAAACATCCCAGGTCAGAAAAGTGAAGCCGATAATGCTTTCATATTGTTGAGCATTGAGACTGGTCCATAGATGACTGCTGTGTTTCCAATCCAGGTGATAGAGAGAATCCTAGTCTAAGAAAATGACTTCAATAGTCAAATCTGAAAGCTCTCATAGGAAACCTAGTCATATCGGCATTCTTCATATTTTTCACATACAATGATATACCTCCTATTTCTAAGCTTTTGAACTTTCTGTCCCCCATGCCCTTCTCCCTCTCAAACTTGGACTCTCAGAATCATTGACTTCCTTCAGTATCCAGTTCAAAAATCAACTTCTCTAGAAAGTCTTCCTCATCTTCCACAACCACTAGTGCCTTTTCCTTTATGGCTATTTTCCATCTAGTCTTCATTTATCTTGTATGCATTTACATCCACCGATCCAGACGCACATGCACATACGTATATATGTGTATGTACATATGCATATATTTTGTATTTTACATTGCAATGTGACTGCAGGAACTGCTTTTTCCCCCCACATCTTTACTGCTAAGGACACTGTCTACCACAATAAGTGTTTAAAACATTTGTATTGCTGGAGGCATAATTTTGTAATGACAGGCTACTTCAGTTACTGTGTCTGGATAGCTGTAGGATATTTATCACTTGGCAAAAAGGATCAGGTAATCATTTCCATTTTTAAAAGGTAAAGAAAGTGTTAAAATACCTGTTAGTACAGACGTGGTTTTGACCAACAAGTAGGAATTACTTCCTGAAGAAGAAATGAAAGGAGCATTGTCGTGAACATGACTAATCCACAATAAAGTTCATAATAGAGAATTAGAAGAGAACAGAGAATATTCTTATGTTCACTACAGATTTTAAGACAGCAACCATAGATGTTCAGGTGATAAAATAAGTAGGTTCCAGTGATCCATTGTTCTGTAGGAAAAGTCAGCTCAAGGATGGGAAAGTTCTCAATAACAAAACTCTGAAGACACAAGTGAAAACTATTTCAATGAGAAAAAGGATTCTCTAAGAAAAATATTATGACTTTACAGTGAACAAAGTGACATTAAAACAAACAAAAAAATCCACTCTGTATTCCCTTGTTTGTGTGACTGTGTGTGTGTGTGTGTATCTGTGTCTGTGTAATTTGTTAAAGTTATATTGATGGTGAGAGAAAGATTAAAGAATCCTTACTTTGAGTGGTTGGCATAATATCGGTATCAAGACTGAATGTCTCACACTTAGTTTTCTTTTGTGTCCTGTTCCTTGGAAAAATATTTGGATTGGGAAAGAGGATTCCATCTTCTTCTTCCTACCAAAAAAAATGGCTAACAAGCAGTTGAAGTCAAACTGTATGGAGACAACAAAAGATAACTTAGCTACCTCAAATGAGTTTAACTCACCAAATCTAGGTAACTTAAAACATATATTATTAGAAAAAACCAGAGCATGCTCAGATGAAACAAAACAAACAAGGAAAAACTTCACAGATGTGATTGCTGAGCCACTTTTGCTGATGTCTTACAGAGCATGGAAGAGAAAAATGTCACTGGACTAGAAAAGGGCAAATAATGTGCCAATTTTCTAAAAGGGTAAGAGGGTAGAATCTATTCCCTTCCGGTCATAAGTGCAGCAGAAAACATTAAGTAGATGAAGAGAATCCCTCAAGCAAAATCACTTCTCCCCTTAAATTGACTAGAGAGTCTGAAGGAGGCAAAAACAAAAAAGAACTCATACTGGGAAACCACTGGTTTCCATCTGTGTGCTAAATGATGTAAATCTGCAAATCTAGCCCACTGTTCTCTGCCAGTTTAGATGGCTATCGTATAACATAAATATTTGTGATTATATGGCAGCATCTCTCTCTCTCTCTCTTTCTGTCTCTTCTTCTGTGTGTGTGTATGTGTGTGCACGTGCATGTGTGCACTTAGGGGCAAGCACTAGGTAGCACAGGAAACTATCCTAAGCCCAGATATCCAGATGGTGCAAATGATTGATCTGGCACAAGAAAGGTACACATACATATATAAATATACACATGTTCCATAAGAAACATAGAATACCAATCTAAATATTGAACTAGATCTAGGTGTATATAAATGCAAGATTGGATATAGCTTTTTTTCTTACTCCTACCAAAATTCTTATTATTCCTATTGTCCTCAGAGTGCTTATCTTGGTAGGAGTTGCAGAAGGGTCTTCTTTAATATATTGTATTCTTTATTTAAATAAGTTTGTACTAAATAATTGACCATTTGTATTCTGTATTAATATATGAATTTTTTAAGAAAGAGAAATGTAGGGTTGCAATTCTAATTTCTTTCTTAATATGCAATCTCTCATACCAGGACTGGTAGAATCTGTTTATTTCATCAAACTAAATAGGATAGTGATGCCCTAGGTATACTTGGTCCTGAGCTATTAAATATTTTCTTCAATGTCTTGGAAAAATTATAGATAGGATGCTCATTGAATGATCCAAAGGTGTGAGGGACAATTGACAAATTAAATGACAGAGTTAGGATCACAAAGATTTTGATTAGGACATGAAAATGAATCCAATTCAGTAGGAATCATTGTCAAGTTGGGTTCAAAAATCTCAACATCGTACATGTAAGATAGGTAAAGTATGATTAGAATGTAATTTATTTGTCTTCTAAAAAAACAGGTCTGGGGTTTTTAATTGACTATTAGCTCAATGTGATATGATAATTAACAAAGTGAATGTGAATGTCTCTCCATATACCCTGTTCAGAACACTTCTGCAATAAAGTGTTAACTTCCAAACAATTCAATTTGATTTGCTGGAGAGTATTCAGAGGAAGGCAATCTGTTCCATGGAAGTAGAGAATGAAAGAACTAGGGATGGTTTGCCTGGAGAATGCATAAATTTGTGAGAGATATGATATTTCTCTTCCAGTGTTTGCTGGACTCTCCTGATGGAAGCATAATTTAAAGTCTTCTACTTTGGTTTCTAATGACAGACTAGGGGCAATGGGAACAAGTCATGAAGAGATTCAATTAATGGGATGAGAGGAAACAGTGATAACCTTTCTAAAATTAGTTACCCCAAAGTGAAATGAACTGTTTTTGAATTTAGAGGACTTCCTCTTACTTGAGAGCTTTAGGAATTTTATTCAGAATGTTTCAGAGGTAATTTCTTTTCATGTAACAGATAAAGGTGATGGTCTTTGAGGATCCTCATATCTCTTGGATTTTATGATTATTCATGATAGAGACAACAAAAGCAAAGCTATCTAGACTCTTCTGTGATTAAGTGGGTTTGGTAGTCAAACAAATTTCAATTACAGTGTGTCCCTTTTTTTCATTTTTAGATTTTAATTTACTGAAATTTTTGTTATGCAATTTTCATTTTCTAATGATCTCTATTATAAAACACTCCCCTGTGACTAAAATAAATTTAGAAAAAAATAAGCATGTTGGCTAAGTCTAATAACATGTCTCATTAAACAAAATCATACACTTCATCAATGGGGAGAAGAAGGAGCTACGTTTTACCACTACTTCTCTGGCATGAATCAGGGATTTGATATTTTTGCTATTGTTTTACTTCACACCATTGTGATTATTATGTAAGTTGTTTCCTATGTTCTATTGATGTTTGCAACAGATCATATTTATCTTCTAAAATTTCTTAGAATTCTTCAAATTTCTTATTACTTGGAATACATGCTACATTATATCATAGTGCCACTTTACAGCTATTCAGTGTGTTTAAAATATTCATTACAGTTTGTCCAGTCATTTGCTAATAGATGCATACCTATTTTACATAGTATTTTTAACTACAAAAATTCTTCTAGAAATGTATATTACTCTAAATTAATAGCAGCAATAATAATAATAATCAACTTCTTAGGCTTTGACTTACTTAAAGTATACACCCAAAACTTAGCTCACTGGGCTAAAGAGCATGTATAATTTAGTGACTTTTCTAATATAGTTTCAGATTTCTTTCCAAATTGATTATACCATTATACGACTCTACCAACTGTGTATTTGCTGCACCTGTTTTTCCACAGTCCCTCCAACAACATTTTTGTCAGTCTGATGAATGGAAGGTCAAACTTCAGGGTTGTTTTAATTTGTATTTCTTTATTTGTGATTTGGAGCATTCGTTCAGAGGGTCATCGAAAGCTTTTAGTCTTCCTTTTGGAAAAGACTAGTTATCTCTTGGGAAATGGTTCTGACAATTCATTTCTCAAGCCACCTTGGAATGGCAGCAGTATTATAGAACATATTAATTATTCATAATTTAATTATTCAAAGAGGGTTATGATAAAAGTTTTCTCTATGTTGTTTTCAGTTCTGATTTAGCTAAATTAAGTTTAAAAATTTTAGTTCGTAAATAATACAACCATTTTTTAAGTATGTCAAGAAAATCTTGCTTATTTTCTATCTATTATTAGTACAGGAATGTCATGACATCTAGTTGATAACCTGAGGATTTTTGTTTCATGCACAAATAACACTCCACTAGGAAAATATCAGAATTTACACACACACACACATATATATGTATATATATATATATATATATATATATATATATATATATATATATATACACTACATATATATGTAGTAGATCATGACCATGACCTTTTTCAAATTGCAGATTAAGGAAAATGGCAGTTCTATAACATTAGGAAAATTATTTCAGAGATAAGAAAGACAAAAATAACATTGGAGAAGATATTATTTAGTGGCAAAAATGGGAGTTTAATAGGATTTTTTTCATTTTCTATTTAAAAATGCATCACTGCCTATACATTGACATTGGAAACCTTTGTTCTTCCCGCTTTCTTTTCTGTCCCAAGCTACAGACTTTACCTTATACCCAAGGTAAAAACATGTGATAAGATGGCATTTTCATTTTCCTACTTTAATCAGAAAAAAATTCTACTCAAGATTTCTGGCCTTAATATAAACCTCAATACAAAATACAATTCAAACAATATCATTTTCTTGAAGATTTTCAATTATTTTCAAGTGAGAAAGGATAAAGGTTTTATTCTTTGCTCTGTGGTCCCATATATATTTTACTCCTTCATTTACCCACTCATGAAAAAAATGCTAATGCTGCGTTGTTGTTTTTCCTTTGTTCTCATAGAGGACCATGACATTAGGAAGGTGATACCATGACTTGCAAGTGAATTTATTTAAATAAGGGAGGGCTGTGCAAAGTCACCAGCCTTACTCTCTCCTCCAGAGCCATCTGCGTCCAGTGGCAAGATACTGTTCAGGACAAAAGCAGATGGCCATGGAGGCAATGGGACAGCTTGGCCTTATAAGTTAAGTTGTTTCCTAGGTCTCAGTTCAGCTGAGGCAACAATTCAGTGATTAAGACTAGGTAAGAAAAGGGGCAAAGAATGAACTCTTCCCTAGTCAAAAAAAAAAAAATCAGGGAAGCAAAATAACAGAAAGGGGCTAGGAAGTTGCCTGAATTCTCCACAGTTTCAATTAGAAACAATATTAAATTAGAGCTCAAAATAGATACTGGAGTGACAGAAACCACAAAAAGATGGAGAAGAAACAATTTTCTAGTTTAAGATACCTTAGAAGGATTTCTGGAAAGTCTGTCTCACTTAAAAGTGGAGTGAAGCCCAGTTCGGACAGTATCTAGGCAAGCCAATGGGAGCTCTTAGTCACAGTATAGATCAGCAATTGAGGACCCTAGGTTTTGGCTCAACAGGTTTACAGTGAGGCTTACCACCTCAGCAGAGAAAGCAAACTGCAAGCACTGGAACCCTGGTACAACAGACAAAAATAGGCCAGGACACCAGGCACAGTGAGAAAGCTGTAAGCACCTGAGACACTGGTGTGAAATGTCAATTACAAGGCCCCTGAGCCCCGGTATAAGAGCTCATAGAGAGCTGTGTCCTCTACGCCACAGGGGTAGAACTCAATTTTAAAACTCAGGGAAAGGGCTGAAAACAAGTAGAAAAAAAGAATCCAAACCAAAGAAAGCTACTACAGCAACAGAAAGATCAAAACACAAAGTTGGAAGAGGATAAAGTCAAAATGCTTACATGTGAAACCTCAAAGGGGAATATGAATTAGTCTCAAGCCTTAAAAATTCCTTTTGGAAGAGCTCACAAAGGATCTTCAAAATCAAGCAAGATAGGTAGAAAAAATAGGAAAAAGATGAGAATTATGCAGAAGAATTATGAAAAAAGAGTCAACAGATTAGAAAAGGAAGTACAAAAGGTTGCTGAAAACAGCTTCTTAAAAAATAGTATTGGTCAAATGGAGAAAAACAGGTACTGAAGATAGCAATTCCCTTAAAAGTATAAATGACCAAACGGAAAAGGAGTCACAAAAGCTAACTGAAGAAAGCAATTCCTTAAAGATTAGAATTGGATAAATGGAAGCTAATGACTCTATGAGACATCAAGAATTAGTCAAACAAAATCAAATGAAGGAAACATAGAAGAAAATGTAAAATATCTCACTGGAAAAATTACTGACCTGGAAAATAGAACCAGGAGAGATAATTTAACAATTATTGGAGAGCCTGAAGGCTATAATGAGAACAAAAAAAAAAATCCTAGATAAAATCTTTCAAGAAATTATCATGGAAAACTGCCCTGATGTCCTAGAACCAGAGAGTAAAAATAGGCAATGAAAGAATCTACCAATCACCTCCTGAAAAAGAGTCCAAAATGAAAACTCCAAGGAATATTTTAACCAAGTTTCAGAATTATCAAGTAAAGGAAAGGAAAGGATACTGAAAATATCCAGAAGGAAATATTTCAAATGTTGGGAAGCAACAGACAAGATCAAAGAGGATTTATCAGCTTCTCCATTAATGGATCAAAGGATTGGGATATATTCCAGAAGAGAAAGCTCCATTACAGCCAACAATCAAATACTAAGAAAAATTTGGCATATTCTTTCAGGGGTCTTAAAGATGGACATTGAATTAAATGACACTTCCAAACTTTCCTGATGAAAAGACTAGAATTGAACAGAAAATTTGATCTTCAAATACAAGATTCAAGAGAAGCATAAAAAAGTAAACATTGTTCAATAAGATTTAAACTGTTTACATTCCTATATGAGAATATGATACCTATAACTCTTAAAAACAGTATGTCTAGTAGGGTAGTTAGAAGGAATATATTTAATTATGGAGTGTAGATATAAGTTGACATTGATGTTATGATGTTTTTAAAAATGGGTAAAAAATAGGATTGCAGTGGGAGGAAAGGAAAGGGAGGCAGAATAGGGTAAATTAGGGAAGAGGTACAAAAGACACTACAACAGAGGGAAAGAGGGGAGAAAGTGAGGATTGTTTGAACCTTACTCTCATCAGATTTGGCTCAAAGAGGGAACAACATACACACTCAGTTGGATATAGAAATTTATCTTACCCTATAGCAAAGTAAAAGGGGAAAGGAGAAAGAAAAAGAAAAGTGAGGGGCAATAAAAGGAAAGACAGAAAAGAGGGCAGAAGTAGGAGAGGAAGGAAAAGGGAAGGATGATAGAAGGAAGGGAAGATTAAGTGAAGTAATGGTCAGAAGGAAAACTCCGCTGAGGGAGACAGAGTGAAAGGGGCACATAAAGTATAAAATGTCAAAATGAGCACATAATTTAAATAAAAGGGATGATGTCACAAGCCAATTAGCAGAGCAAAGGTTATTTTACCTGTCAGATCTATGGAGAAGGGAAGAGTCTATTACCAAACAAGTGATAAGGGACATTATAAAATGCAAAAATGAAGGATTTTGATTACATTAATTGAAAAGATATTACACACACACACACACACACACACACACACACACACACACACACACATCAATGCAGCCAAGATCAGAAGGAAAAGAGAAAGCTGGGAAACAATTTTTATATCCAACGTTTCTGATTAAGGTCTTATTTCTAAAATATATAGAGAACTGTGTCAAATTTATGAGAATACAAGTTATTCCCCAAATGATAAACGGTCAAAGGATATGAATAGGCAGTTTTCAGATGAAGAAATTAAAGCTATCTCTAATCATATGAAAAAACTGCTCAAAATCACTGTTGATTGGAGACATGCAAATTAAAACAACTCTGTAGTAGTGCTCTGTACCTGTCAGATCACCTAATATGACAGGAAAGAAAAATGATAAATGTTGGAAATGTGGGAAAATTCGAACACTAATACATTGTTGTTGAAGCTGTGAAATGATTCAACCATTCTGGAAAGCAATTTGGAACTATGCTCAAAGGGCAACTAAATAATGTGTACCCTTTGATCCAGCAATACCACTACCAGGTCATATCCCAAAGAGATCATAAAAATAGGAAAAGGACATGCATGTACAAAGATATTTATAGCAGCTTTTTTTGTGGTGGTAAAGAATTGAAATTGGGGGAATATTCATCAATTCAGGAATGTCTAGACAAGGTGTGGTATATTAATATAATGGAAAACTATTGTTCTATAAGAAATGATGAACAGGTGAATTTTAGAGAAAAAACAGAAAAAAAAAAACTTAAAGAATTGATGTTGAGTGAAGTAAGCAGAACCAGGAAAACAGCATAGACAGCAATAACAATATTGTGCAATGATTAACTATGATAGTCTAAGTTCTTTTTAGCAATACAATGATCTAAGACAATTCCAAAGGCACATGATGGAAATTGGTAACTACATCTAGAGAAAGAATTGTGGAGTCTCATCAAAGTAAACTATTTTCACTTTTCTTTTTTCTATCTTGTGGTTTTACCTTTTTTGTTCTAATTCTTCTAATGTGGAAATATGTTTAACATGATTATACAAGTATAACCTATATCAGATTGCTTGCTACTTTGGGGAAGAGGGAGAGGATGGAGGGAGGGAGGGAGGGAGAAAAACTTGGAACTCACAATTGTACAAAGATGAACGTTGAAAATTATCTTCACATGAAATTGGAAAAAAAATACTATTAAGAACAACACCAATCTGGGAGGGGAAGACACTCAGGGTTTCCAAGTGCTGTTTATACTTAGAGTCATCAGACCCTAAACAAAAACCAACTGAAACTTGGGCTAGGATCTATTGTTGGCCAGTCAGTGAGACCCAGAGTGATTTGTGTCTAAGGCTTGGTCCTTAAAAAGAAATCTAGCCTGTAAATGCCCAAGATACCTTTTGAGGTTTCAGTGATCCAAATTTATATTCCTTTGGGCAGAATACCTACAGGTAAGGTTATAATACCTTATGTGGACAGAGGGAGAGAGGGAAGGAAGAAGAGGAAGGGGAGGAGGGAAAAAAAGGAGGGGAGGAAGGGCGGGAAGGAAAGGAGGGAGGGAATGAAGGAGTTGCATTACCCAGCTGGAACTGGCCAGTTGGGTCCCCAGCGGGACTACTACAACTCACAGGTTGTTGTTTATCCTCCTTTCTTGAAGAGGACCATGACATCAGGAAGGTGATACCATCACTTACAAGTGAACTAGATTTAACTGAGGGAGGGCTGTGCAAAGTCACCAGCCTTGCTTTCCTCCAGAGCCCTCTAGGTTCAGTGGCAAGAAACAGATCAGGAAGACTGGAGATGGCCCCAGATGCATTGGGAGACCTTGTCCTTTCTAAGCTAAGATCTTTCACAGATCTTGGTTTGATGGGGGCAATCCACTTTCAGTAATTAAGGTTAGGAAAGAAAGGAGGAATGGGGTTAATGTTGGTCATTGCATTTGCAAGAAAGGGACAGGGGAGGGGACAGACAGAGAAAAAGAAAGAGACAGAGATTGAGACAAAGACAGATAAGAGAGACAAAGAGAGATACAGAGACAGAAAAGGAGAACTAGATATAGGGAGACAGAAAGAGAAAAGACAGAAAAAATAATTTTAGAGAAAAATAGTAAGGGAGAAGGAAGGAAGGTAGGAAGAAAATAGGAAAAGAAGGAAAGAAGGAAGGAAGAACAGGCAAGAGAGACAATGATAGAATAAGGTAACTAAAATAGCTAAAATATTTAGCTGAAATAGCTAAAAGGGAATGTAGGGACTAAAAGAAAAAATGAGAACTTAATGAGTACTGTAGAATTTGCATATTACTATAGTATTTCAATAACAAATTCAATTTCATTTCACAAACACTTATTAAGTTCTGAATATATGTAAGACTGTGCTAAGAAAGATGCAAAGATGAAATAGGATATAATCCTTCAGTAATTTATAATTTAATCAGATGTATGTATTCAAACTACTTGGGTATAATATTGTTTGATAGATAATTTCATTTAAAGATTGGTAGATATGTTCTAATTGCCAGGAAGTAGTAAAAAAAAAACAAAAAAACTCGTCATTCTTCTCATCCACAAAAGGCATGGGAGATGATTTAAATCAGGAAATTCCTTTACAAATTATTCACTTAAAAAATTATGTTCAGCATTGAATTCTCAGGTTTCTACTACCTCTATGAAAGTACTATTCCTCAGGGCAGATTTTTTTATTAGGTTTTAATATTCTAGAGTTTACAGTATTTTGCTACTATCTTACTGGGATATTATGGACTGACCAGCTTTAACTGGCCATCTATCATTCTCTGCTTGAAAACCACCATTAAAAATGATCTAATTTTCTTTAAAAAAATAAATCTAGTGTTCAACTTTTATAATCCTCATTTAGTTTTGCCATACATCAAACTGAAGTTGACTTCGTAGCAATTTCTACCACCTGCTCCTTGTTTGTGTTTGTTGCTGTTATGTTATAACCCCTCATGGCATAGAGGCAATCTTAGGATCTTGAAGCCTATACTAGCAAATTCTTGTAGATTCTATCATGCAATTTTTTGGTATGATCCCAGAAACAGTGCCTGCTCACCAAGGATTGGTAGGTAATTATTACTAGATAATCACTCAATTACCAAGTAATCACTCAATTCATCAACAATCACTAAGAATTAACCTACACATTTATCTGAATCACATTTTCTGAGATTGGCGGATTTGTAGAGAGGTCTTCTTGCTTGGCCCTTTCAGTTACTTGATCTTTCTCTATTATTTTTTTTCTCTTGTGGGATCACATCAAAACTTTCATATATGCATTAAAACTTTCTTCTTTGGATGATCTGAAATCTAGAGCTACAAATGTAATTCTTTCAGTCACTGAGTATCAGCTGATGAAAGTTTTCACAAAATTCAAAAACTGACTAGAATGATATATAGCACAACACTGTAATTATGTTGAATTTGATACAAAGCCGATCAATATTTTTAACATTTAAATAATAGATCTTTCATTTTGTAAGTTTGTGGCATTTATATTAATATTCATATTAATTTAAATTAATTATATTAATACTTCACTAAGAACTTTGGGATACCTTATAAATAAATTATGTATGTGCATATTTAAATATATTAGGCAGATGTATTAGATCTGTTCTACCTATGTATATAGAAAAATAAAAGGTAATTAAACTCATTGGGTAACTAGATGTTGCAATGGATAGAGCACCAGAACAGGAGTCAGGAAAACTCATCTTCTTGAGTTCAAATCTGGCCTCAGACACTTACTAGTTGTACTTCCCCTGGGGAAGATACTTAACCCTATTTGCCTCAGTTTCCTGATCTGTAAAATGAACTGTAGAAAGAAAGGGCAAACTGTTACAGTATCACTGCCAAAAGAAACCACCAAAATGGAGTTGTGAAGATTTGGACATGACTGAAGCAACTAAACAAGAAGAAGATGTTAAATCCAAGGTTCTTAGGAAGGGAAGAGAAAGCAGCAATGATATTTGGTAGAAATGTGTTTTTAAGCTCCATTATGAAGGAAGTTAGGTATTCTATGAAGTAGTAGTGAGGAAAGAATACAAGACAGATGGAGTACTCTGTGTGATGAGCATAGTGTTGAACTGAGTGTAGAGTATAAGAAGGGGAATTATGTATAATGAGACCAGAGAGATAGATTTGGGTCAGGTTGAGAAAGACTTTAAAAGTCAAATAAATGAATTTACATTTAATTTTAGATGTCATATGTGTATGGTTGAATATGAAAGGGAACAAAGCAGAAGTCATTTTGACAGTTCTTTGCGAATAGATTGGAATCTGAAGTAACTTGAGGAGGGGAGAACAATTAGGAGATCATTGAAATTACCAAAGAAGTAGATGATATGTATGAGTCAGGGCATCACTAGTACAGGGATCAACTAGCCAGTAGTTGATTAATTCTATGGATTATGGTAGCACATGAAACAATACAAAAATGTCACTCTAGTGATGCTGGCTGATTTTTCTTCTTCAGTGATATTGGTGGATTGATGGGAGAATAAGGAGTGTGAAGAAACACAATGTTTTTAGTACATCTTTAAACACAAATTTCACTGTTAATAGTCTAAATTTGAGAAACTAGGTTTAATGACCAATAAGTCAACATCATATGCTAGAATTAGCTATATTGGCATTTTTTATATAAGTGAAAGCACAAGGTATAAAAAAAAGTTTCAGTTAAATAAAATAATGTTTTAGAAGTCTTTTGTTTAGTCAAACAAAGGGATTGGAGGTAACATTGTATCATGTATGAAAAGACCATAAGAAATACTATTAGTTCTTTCTCTGTCATTATGTCTTTCAGTGTTGTCTCAGATAGTTGTATTACTGAAAATAGGTAAGTCTTCACAGCTGATCACTGGGGAAATGATCAATGGACCTGAAATTAACATGGATTATTACTACTTTTTTGTGAGTTTGCCTAATGTACTCTAATCATCACAGTAACGAAACAAAAAAGAACCTAGAAATCACTGTCACCAATAAACACATGACCTTGCTCCCCATTAGAGAGATATAGCAGCAATGTATAAAGCCAGTTTGACCAGCAAAGTCATTTGTAAAAAAGTATAAAGGAGGAAAATGGATGATTATGAGAAGCAGTATTTCTTCAGAAAACAGGGTGAAATATTGGAAGGGGAAAGGAAAAGTTTATAAAATTTTAGATGTAGGGTCCAATTAAGCCAGATCATCCCAGGTACACACAAGAATGCATTAGAAAGAAGGCAGGGAAAAATAATAAATGGAAAAGATACAAAGGATTCTAGCAACAATTAATTTTAACCATCAATTTCAACATTGGGAATCCACAACATCACAGTCCCTGATATGTAACATGAGGAAGTAGAAATTACTCCATAGAAAATAAAGAGAAAAATAATCAGTATTTTAAAAAAACTGTACATGATAAGGTCAATGATGAAGGTGACCATTTGAGAGTATTGTTGATATCTTTTATGTCTCTTTGAACATAATGAATTAAGGAAATGTATAACCGGAATAGGATGTAAGCATTCATGTAGTGACACTGAGAAATAACAGATGGATTCTCCTTCTGATGTACTAATAGACCTGGATGAAACCTTCGAGCACATCAGCAATACCACTTTTGGGGGATTTTTAGAACATAGGTATCACAAAATATGAGAAAGAATGAGCAAGTTTGTAGCAGTTTATTAAGTATCTGCCTCAAAAAGATAACATCATTTGAACATCATAGTTCAACAATCATAGTTATCTTTAGGTAACTGTGCATCATTTGGGGTCATATCTTCTCATTTTATTCCTCTGAGTTCTCATTTTTTCTCTCTGAATTCTCCCAGAGTAACTAATGGTAATAATAATAAATCATAGCAATGTAAAATGGGCTAATTTACTTTAAAATTGGAACACAGAGTAAAAAGTAGGAAAGTGCATTGAGTACACAAGCTTTTTAATCCAGTTCACTTCCCCCCAAAACACAGACCCAAACATCCCATTGTCCAAATTAGAGGAAGATAGATTAGATAGATAGATAGATAGATAGATAGATAGATAGATAGATAGATAGATAGACAGACAGACGGATGGATGGATGGCCAGTGGACGGACAGATAGATAGACAAATAGACAGACAGATAGGTAGATAGATAGATAGATAGATAGATAGATAGATAGATAGATAGATAGATAGATAGATGGATAGATAGATGGATGGATAGATAGATGGATAGAGACATGTATATCTATATCTATATATATGTAAAACTCCATGGGCATATATATTTTTATATTTATGCATTAACAATTTGAGCATTAGAAGGCCATGAGTGGTGATGTGTCTACATTTCTGGGTTGTCATTACCTCTTGTCAGGGAGCTGGTGGGTCTTTTGGATCCTCTTGTCAATGATAAGGACAAGACTTTAAAAGGTACCATGTTAGGATGAATCAAGTTAAAACTCAAGATTATCAGGCATAGGGTAAAACCTAAATGTCTGTCTGGGTGATGTAGATATACTGCAGAACCTAGCAGGCTTTTGGGAAAGGCAGTTAGAGACTACCTTAAGGAATGAAACCTCCATGCCCCAAATTCTTGATGGGTTGGGAGGGCAGAATTAGATTAGAGGAAACAGGGAGTTCATGTTTACCTAAAGAGAGCTCTGTAACGAAGTTTTGAAGCAAATTATTTCATTTCTTTTAGCGTATTAATCTAATCTGTTGAGGTCCAACTCTTGACTTACAATACATCATTTATCTCTTCCAACATCATCCAACTCATTGATGAAAACGTTGCACAAAATAAGGGCTGGGATAGATTCTTATTACATTTTGCTAGTGACTTCTCTTCAGTACAGCCTCATCCAAAAAATTCTTGTTGCACTTTTTGACCAAACTGTGTGATCCAGACATATGTAACAGGATTGTTACTTATCAGTAGGGACACTAGGAGAGGTGTATATCGGAGGTGTTGCTGAAATTCACATTAAAAATTACTTTGCATTCTTGTATTTTTCAATATTAATTGCACTTTAGCATTTGATAACATTAATGTAGCAAAATATTGAGCACTGAGGTTGTCTGCATGTTATTGTATTTATTTGCTTACTATTATCCAAAAATGATCCCATATAAATATCTGAATAAGTAGTTCTTTTAATATTCTATAACTCTTTCAATGTATGTAACCATCAATGAAATTATTTCATTGAAAATGGTGATTTTTATTTTTTATTTTTACTCCATTGGCCAAATTTTTATTTCTAGGTTAAAGTTGGTTTTATTTTATTTTGTGCATATATATATACATATATATATATGCACACACACATATTCATATACATATACACACATAGACACATATTTATATGAAATGGCTATAGATTGTGTCAAACATATTTCTCTACCCATTTCTCGACTTATTAGTACTGTATGTGTGCGTATATATATATATATATATATATATATGTTTGAAATTGTTTTAATTAGGTGAAATACCCTTTTCTCATTCTATTATTAGATTATTTTTAAGAATGTACTGAATATCAGAATCACACACACCGCATTTGTTGAAATAGAGTCAATTTCACTTTCAAAATAATGTTATTTGGTGCTCACTGTAGTTAAGACTTCCAGATTCTTTTCTTCCTGAGAAATGTTCCTATGTAATCCATAAACCCTCTGACTTTGTGACACTTCACTCTTGACAAATATTTTTCAGAATTTTTTGCTAGCATTTCCTATGCCTACTTTTATATTAAAGTCTCTGAGTAGTAAAGTGTTTGCTATTTTAACCTGAAAGATTTTATTAGGTTCCTCATATAATTTTTCTACCTCATTATCCTCCACAACAGACATTGGTGGAAAAACTAGTTGTATTTGGCTAATGCTTATTATTAGCAAAAGATGATCAATGCATTATATATGAAATCTTGGACACATGGTATAACCAACTTTGCCAATTTTTTTTTCTTTGCATCTCCAAGGATATTCCATGAATTATGCTTCTGTTTAACTGCAATTTCCTTTTTTTCTTACAGTTTTGTAATAAAAATGTTAAGATGAATAGGATTTATTACTTCCAAAGATTAGGCTTCATTTTAGCTGCCGGAGACCTGAATACTTAAACAAAAGGGGGAAAAAGCAGAAACCTAGTAAGTGAACTTAAATATTTTGGGGCAACTAAGTGGAGCAATGGATAGAGGGCCAAGCCTCAAGTCAAGAAGACCACAAATATGAACTATATGATAATAAGCAGGTAACTTAACCCTGTTTGAATCAGCTTCCTCATCTGTAAAATGAACTAGACATGGAAACAGCTAAATACTGCAATATCTTAACCAAGAAAACCCTAGATGGGGTCACAAAGAGTCAGGTACAGCATAAATAAATGAACAACAATATTTATTATTAAGAAGATAAAGACATGGGGGATCAAATTAAAACATTCATGTTTTAATGTTGAATAGATGCTTTCCACTTACTCTATTGATGCATAAGCAAAGTTGTTTAGATATCTGATTTGTTTCAAACTAAGCACATCCCTCGGCATGAGATCATGACTTTTACTTGAATTTCAAAGTAACTACGCAGATGTGCATTATTATTACAACTGTATTACAGATAGCTGTAGGTACATTAGATGGAAAATATACTTATTTCATATTTGTTGAAAACTATAGATTTGTATTGAACTATCTCACGAAGGTGGCTTTTATTTTACATACATATATGCATACATATATCATAGCTAAAAATCATCAAAAATAACAACAGGCCTTGGGAATCAACATGCAAATATATCCAAATTCAGTAATTTTGACAAATTGACAAAGATCATTTGACATCAAAATAGTTCCTAAATAGAGGATGTCATCTCTTAAACATACAAATACTAATTATTTTCTTGTTGAATATGAGCTAGTTAAGATGATGATAATTCACATAAATATAATACTTTACAATTTACAATTTTTTTGACAATTTGCAAAGTTTTCCTTTCCCTGTGAAATAAATTAATAAGGTATATGAACTTTATAGGGAAAAAACTGAGGCCCTAAGAGATTAAATAACTTTCTTACAGTTATACATCATTGAATTGTCACAATTGGTACTCGGAATTATGTTTTCTAACTCAGAGACCAGGATTTATTCAATCACTGTGCCTTCTTCTCTGAGTATATGTGTTTTAAGAACCATATACATAGCCTAGATATCTCACACATGAGGATGGTAAAATTAAAATCTTGTAGCAAAGCATTATCAAAATTGCCACTTTTCCCATATTTGACTTACCCTGTGTACCATGCACAGCCATAAATTCAATCTTATAGATTACTTTTGTTAAAAACAAGAGTCCTTTCCCAATTTCTACATGGCAGTGACTTATTTTGAACTTTTCAATTTCCATTCATCAGCTCACTAATTAAGAAAGAGGGACTTTGGCGCTTTAGGGAAAAGGGAGCTAGAAACTTAGCTGGAGCAAAAGTTATCTCCATGTCTGTATTTGAATGGAGTTTGTACCAATAATATGTATATCTGTGCTTTGATATATCATTTGGTTTTAAAGGTTTGAGAGAAGTCACAGCAAATTTGTTATACAAAGAGAGATAAATTTTCTCCAAAATGTCCAAAACATGGAAAACATGAGGAATTTTATCATACTAAGATGTAGTCCATTCATTTAAATAGGATTCAACTTTCTAACAGCTGAATTTTTCAACCTGAAAATGTAAGCGATCTATTGAAATTTCCATCAGAAAGACAATTGCTTTGTTTCAAAGTAATAGAACACTGAAATGAAAACAATGACAGAACCATACCAATTCATCAGATGATAATAAAAAGATATGTTTCTTTTTCAGATGCATCATTTATTTTTTGCCAGTCAGCAATTAGGTAACATTACAGTATTAAATTTCTATTATAGATTAAAACAATACTGCCTTGAACCACAAACAGATGGCCCATTGTGTAATGTCTTGACTTGGTAAAATAAAAATATGTTATTTATTAAATTCAAATAATAATGAAATACTCTGATAAATTCAGAAACATCATTTGGTTTTCAGTATTTATTTATATCAACTGATATATATATATATATATATATATATATATATATAATATATTATATACCCTTTTCAGCAAAGGAAACATTCCACAAACTCTGAGGTATGTGATGAACTTAAGTGAGAAGCCCAGGCTGGGATTCTTGACTACAAAGCACAATGAAAGTTCCCTGACATCAACAGGAACCACATTTGAACATCTGAGGCCTGAGTTTATAGTCATCAAGTTTTCATTATTGACACTAATTTGCATTATAGTACAGTTTTGCAAGGTGCATTTATTAGATTTATTTTGTTATTGTATTTTCACATCTCAGAGCTCTGTTGACAATTTAAGTGATTCATTGAATGTTATTTAAAAGTCAAGTTGAGTAAAACCTTCTATATTTATTGTAGAATATGCTATTCTTCGCTAATATAATACATTTATCAAGCACTTTAAGGTTTACAAAACACTTTCCCCACAACAGCTCTTTGAGGTAGGGAGTGTAAATTTTATTATCCCTATTTATTGATGAGAAAAGTGAGATGATGAGATTTTAAATGACTTCCCCATGATCATGTAGCAAATACATGTTGAAATGAAGACTCAGACCCTGGATCTTTTGACTTTAAATCCATCATACTTCCCACAATAGGCAATCAAGCTATCAATCAGCATTTATTATATGCTTACAAAACACTGTGCTAAATGCTGGACAATCCCAACTCTTCTCTGATGGAGCCACGTAGCTCCAAGTGACTAGAAGAGAATCACATGTATCTCTGTTCCGTCATGCTGCTAGACCTGGCTAACATCCTGTAATATCCAAAATTATATCTTGCAATTGTAATTTTGATATTTTCTTCCATTTAATTAATAAGTATTTCTCTGAAATTTTAATAGAGCTATTAAAGTTAACATAGTCTATAGCTCAGCCAATTCATTTTTAAGTTCCACTCCAGCATTCCTTGGCTTCACCTTCTATATAAAACTGGCTCCAATTTGTATGGGAAGTTAGCAAATTTAGGAGGGAGAGGGGGCAATATTAATCTTTAATGGTGATTATGTGAAGTGGGGAAAAAACCCGGTATAACAATCTCATTTTACAAATAAAGATTCTGATGTTCAGTGTTTTGAAGTACGTCATTCTCATGTTCACACACTAACTCCTATTAATGATGGCTGCCATCTTGCTTGAGTAGATAAACTTAGTCAGGCAATGATATGCAAATTAGCCCTCTAGTTGGCACTTTTCTAGTCTGAGTGACAAGTTTACTACTTTGAATCATTCCTACATGGCTTCATTTGCTGCTTCTAGAAGTTTTTGTACTTTACTCCTTAATATTCTCTATATTTTCTACCTTCTTGCCTGCTGAGGTAGTCCAGTATGAGAAATAAATACTCAAACTGATCCTATAATACAGTGAGAAGGTTTCTACAAGGTTAAATCGAGTTGCATGTGTAACTTCTTTATGCAGCTTAGCATCACTTTGGAAAACAAAAGTTGAATTCCAAGTGCATTTTCATCTTGATCTACACTGAAGACTTTATGTCATTGTTTCAATAGTAGTCATTATAAAACTGAGCAAAATCATCTTGAGGTAATTAGAGTAGTGGTAAGAGTACTGAAATTTGAATCAAAGAATAAGAATCCATATCACAGGTCTTTTACTTCTGATTACTGTAACTCGGAAAATCATTCTGGATCTCAGTACCCTTATACTTGAAACTAAAGGATTAGACTAAGTAATTCCCTAGGTAACTTAAAAATCTAAAATCTTATGTTCAAAAATGTTCCTGATAATAATGAGTGATTCACTGTAAACACATGTGCATGTATGTATATGTACATTTTGTATATGTTTGCATTATGTACCTGCACACATATGTACACATATGTGTATAAGTATGAATCTAGGTGATAAAGTGGATAAAGATTGACTTGGAGTTATAAAGCTATTAGTCTCAATTTGGTCTCACACACTATTTGTGTGACTGCGGACAAGTCAATCTTAGTCTGTCAATTTTCTCATCTGAAAAATGGATATAATATTATCATCTCCTTCTCAGAGCTGTTTTGAGGATAAAATGAAATAATATTTGTAAAGAACATTGCAAACATTATAGCACTATACAAATGCTAGTCCAGCACACCCATGTACAAACCATGGTTTAATCTTTACTGGAAGACACTAATACTACTTCAATACGATCCTCTGATCCTTTAGATAAATTTTCGGGTCTCCTTCTATCCCTGAACTTATGTCTCCTTTTAAGAATAAGAGACAGCTGCCTTGTTTCTCTTGATCTTCTGTCTATCTGATTTTCTCTCAACCCTCCCTTTCAGTTCTAGGTCTTGTAATCCTAATACTACAATGTTCAACTCTTAAAGAAATATGAAGTTCCTCTTTTATGCCCAGATTTGTTTTTCCTTCTAAATGGAGAAATAAACTTGGCAATACATTGAGTTGTCAATATAATTTTAGTAAAGTACTAAATTATGGTGAGCATTATATACTATGAAAATAAACCCAAGTCTTTACTAAAGAAGAAAAGAAAAGCAAAACACAGCACTCTCAGGATGCCCCCAAAAGAGCCATCTTTATTTTACCAAAGTAGATGCTTCTCTAAACAACTATTTCAGCTAAAACAAATATTCCTACCATTGGTAGAAATCTAAGGATCTTTACTTCTAGAAAAAAAAAGACAGTTACATGGAAATTCTCCAGGCAGAAGTCAATATCTGCCCACAAAGGAAGTTATTATATGAATCATGACAGATGGAATTCTGTAGATTTGTTGTTACTGCTATTAGAGAAACTAATTTTGCTACTGAAAATTGGTTTGAGATGGACTAAATCACTGCATCTTGAAGGCAATATCCGTGTGTGCCAGAAGTGTGAAATAAAAGCTAATCGGTGCCAGCCCATCTCTATTTCTCAGTTAACTGTTCAGGATCGCAGAACAGATATCATGGGAAAGAGCTAAGTCAAGGAACATGAAGAAGACCCAATAGAGACTATGAATATTCTCTGATTATAGAATTGGCTGAGAATACTGGAAGATTTTGATTTTCACATCAGCAGACATTTGCTTTAATTATACCCAGAGCTTTAAGTGAAAGGAAAAAAGAAAAAAGTCATATAATTTGAAAACTGGAGGGGACCTTTGAGATCAACTAATCCAGCCTCCTCATTTTACAGATGACACTCAGAAAAGGAAAATTACATACCCAAGTCACAAAGCTATTTAGTGGTCGAGACTGCCAAACACCCCAATTCTTTGGTCTCTAATCCAGTACTATTACATAGAGTCTTAATTACACATCCAAGGCAGTTGGATTGGTTTAGTTGCTTATCCGTGGGTTCTTACTCCCTAATCACCCCTGTCATCCATAGGCTGACACAAAACCTTTTCTGACATTTACTTTTTGAAGTTATGGCTTAATGGTAAACCCTGACCCCAGGGAAAAACTGCCTGGCAATGAAATCAGTGCAAAACTTAAATGGACTGCTGCCAGATACAGATTTTTCCTTTTACTAAAGGTTTTAAGAGCATAGTGGATACCCATTTTTGAAATACTGTAGAGGGGAACCTCTATAGATAAAGTTTGGACTACATGAACTTTGAGATCCCTTCAAGCTCTATGAGATTCTTACTCTGTGATCTTAATTTCTCTTCCATATACTGTGCCTTTGATGATGATCATCTCTCTGCAGACGACAATTTCCAGATATATGACAACTAATATTTATAAAGTACCTACTATGTGACAGGCACTGTGCTAAGTGCTTTACAAATATTATCTCGTTGGATCCCCAGAACTATCCCTGGGAGATAATTGCTATTATTATCCCCAATCTATAGTTGAGGAAACAGACAAACAAGTTGAACAACTTGTCCAAGGTCACATAGCCACAAAATATACAAAACCAGATTTCTAGTGGGCCTTTCAAATAGAATATCTTTAGATATCTCAAACTAAACACATATAAAACAAGAGTTCACATTTTCCCTCCAAATAAGTTAATCCTCAAAATATTACTATTTCTATTGAAATCACTGCTATCTTATCTTGCAGGTTAAGAGGCAGGATTCTATCCTTGGTATCATCCTTGACTTTTCACTGCAGATCAGTTGTCAAATTTCATTTTTACTTCGGCTCATCTCTGGCATACATTCCCTTATCTATTCACACAGCTAACAAGTTTATTCAGGACAATATCATCTCTCATCTGGACCATTGCGGTAGCCTCTTTTGGATTCTTTAAGCCTCTCTCCTCTTCAGTCAATATTTCACACAGCTGTCAAATAATTTTTCTGAAAGTAAAGTCCAAACATATCACTCTGATACACAGAAAAATCTAATGGCTCTTTTTTGTCTCCAGGATCAAATATAAACTCTTATGTTTGTCATTTAAAATCCTTGACAATCTCTCCCAAAGTTACCCTTATAGCCTTATGACTCATTACTCCCTTTTCTGTAATCTGATACAGTGAAACTGGATTTCTTATAGTTCCCCACACATAATACTCCATCTCCCATCTCTGAGCCTTTGCAGGCTCATTCTTGAGAATGCATTCCCTCCTTGCCTTCACATCACAGAATCCCATGATTTCTTTGAGGCTCAGCTCAGGCTTATGAAACCAAAATCCAGATACTAATGTCTTTCCCAAATATTCTTATATTTAATTGGCATGTATTCTATCTTTACTTACTTATGTAAATACCATCACTCCAATAAAAGATCCCTTAGGACAGAAATGATTTGATTCTTAATCTCTGCATCCCTCATATCTGACAGGGTAAGGCATATAGTAGGTGGTTAGTAAATTATTATTTATCAATTAATTGATTGGACTGGCTATTCTCCCCATACCTATGGTTGGTTTTCATCCTGACCTTTTTGAATTTCTTTTTTTTTTAATGAATTAATTTATTAAACTTTTTACATTCATTTTCACAAAATTTTGGGTTGCAAATTTTCTCCCCATTTGTCCCCTCCCCCACCCCAATACACCAAGCATTCTAATTTCCCCTATCACCAATCTGCCCTCTCTTCTATTATCCCTCCCCTCCCTTGACCCTATCCTCTCTTTTGTCCTGTAGGGCCAGATGACTTTCTATTCCCCACTACCTGTATTTCTTATTTCCTAGTAGCAAGAACAGTGCTCAACAGTTGTTCCCAAACTTTGAGTTTCAACTTCTCCCCATCCCTCCCTCCCCACCCATTCCCTTTGGGAAGGCAGGCAATTCAATATAGGCCATATCTGTGTAGTTTTGCAAATGACTTTGACAATAGTCATATTGTGTAAGACTGACTATATTTCCCTCCATCCAATCCTGCTCCCCATTGTTTCTATTCTGTCTTTTGATCCTGTCCCTCCCCGAGTGTTGACTGAAAATTGCTCCCTCCTCCCATTGCCCTCCCTTCCATCATCCCCCCAACCCTGTTTATCTCCTACTCCCCTACTTTCCTGCATTGTAAGATAGGTTTTCATACCAAAATGAGTGTGCATTTTATTCATTCCTCCAGTCGAATGTGATGAGAGTAAACTTCATGTTTTTCTCTCAGCTCTCCTCTTTTTCACTCCACTAAAAAGTCTCCTGCTTGCCTCCTCTCTGAGAGATAACTTGCCCCGTTCCATTTCACACTCTCTCCTCCCAATATATTTCTCTCTCACGGTTTACCTTAATTTTTTTAAGATATGATCCCATTCTATTCAATTCACTCTGTGCTCCCTGTCTCTGTGTGTGCGTGCATGTGTGTATGTGTGTGTGCGCATGTGCATATTCATATGTGTGTGTGTAATCCCACCAACTACTCAGATACTGAAAAGTTTCAAGAGTTACAAATATTGTCTTTCCATGTAGGAATGTAAACAGTTCAACTTTGGTAAGTCCCTTATGACTTCTCTTTGCTGTTTACTTTTTCATGCTTCTCTTCACTCTTGTGTTTGAAAGTCAAATTTTCTTTTCAGCTCTGGTCTTTTCATCAAGAATGCTTGAAAGTCCTCAATTTCATTGAAAGACCATGTTTTCCCCTGAAATATTATACTCAGTTTTGCTGGGTAGGTGATTCTTGGTTTGAGTCCTATTTCCTTTGACTTCTGGAATATCCTATTCCACACCCTTCACGGTTTACCTTAATCGATCCCTTAATGTAGAAGCTGCTAGATCTTGAGTTATCCTGATTTTATTTCCACAATACTGGAATTGTTTCTTTCTAGCTGCTTGTAAGATTTTCTCCTTGACCTGGGAGTTCTAGAATTTGGCCACAATGTTCCTAGGAGTTTCTCTTTTTGAATCTCTTTCAGGTGGTGAACGATGGATTCTTTCAATGCTTATTTTGCCCTCTGGTTGTAGAATGTCAGGGCAGTTTTCCTCGATAATTTCATGGAAGATGATATCTAGGCTCTTTTTTTGATCATGACTTTCAGGTAGTCCCATAATTTTTAAATTGTCTCTCCTGGATCTATTTTCCAGGTCAGTTGTTTTTCCCATGAGATATTTCACATTCTCTTCCATTTTTTCATTCTTTTGGTTTTGTTTGGTGATTTCTTGGTTTCTCAGAAAGTCATTAGACTCCATCTGTTCCATTCTTATTTTGAGAGAACTATTTTCTTCAGTGAGCTTTTGAACCTCTTTTTCCATTTGGCTAATTTTGCTTTTGAAAGCATTCTTCTCCTCATTGGCTTTTTCAACCTCTTTTGCCAATTGAGTTAGCCTATTTTTCAAGGTGTTCTTTTCTTCAGCATTTTTTTGGGTCTCCTTTACCAAGGTATTGACCCGTTTTTTCATGCTTTTCTTGCATCTCTCTCATTTCTCTTCCCAGTTTTTCCTCCACCTGTCTAACTTGCTTTTCAAAATCCTTTTTGAGTCTTCCATGGCCTGAGCCCACCAGACATCTACCTGGGGTGTCTGGGATACAGAGGACCCACCCTCCACGTCTTTCCCTGATGGTAAGAATATTTCCTCGTCATCAGAATTGAAAGGGGGGAACATCCGCACCCCATCAAAATAACTCTCTATGGTCTTATTCTGCTTCCTTTTTCTAGGCATTTTTCCAGCCAGTTACCTGACTTCTGAAATTCCTTTGCACCCCTGCCTAGATCTGCCCAGCTAGTGCTTGGGGTCTGAGATTCAAATGCTCCTTCTCAGTCTCAGGGCTCTCTGTGGGGGGAGCGGCTGCTATTCAATGTGAGCTTAAGTTCTGGTGCTTGGGTGGGGGCAGGGCCGCCTCCCAGGCTCAGTTCCCTCAGGGGCTTTATGCAGAGACCTGAGCTTCTGCCTGCTGCTCAGGGAGTCCCAGGCCGCTGCTGCTGCCTCTGCCACTTCCTGCCCCTGCCTCTGCCTCCGCTGCTTCCTGCCCCTGCCTCTGCCGCTGCCTCTGCCTCCCCAGGGGCTCAAGCCATGGAGACACCCGGCTCCCCTCTCGGCTAGCCCAGACATCTCTCTCACTGACCTGTAGCGTCTGTGGGTGGAGGGACCTTCCTGGCCGCTGGAGGTTTGGTCCCTGAAGCCTGCTCGGATTCGCTCCTCTGGGGCCACCTGGCCAGGGCAGCACAGGGGTGGGCTCCGCTTTCCGGAGCATGACGGACCCTGGGGACGGCTCTCCAGGGCTCTCTGGAACAGAAATCTTTTCCACTGTGTTTCTGCGCGCCTTGCAGTGATCCAGAATTTGTGGGGAGTTCTTCTTGCAGGAAATATATAGGCTGTGGGTTCAGAGCTAGCACACGTGAGTCTTTCTACTCCGCCATCTTCCTTCACCCCTCTAGGATATTTTTCAAGGTGTTATTTTCTTCAGCATTTTTTTTTGGATCTCCTTTAGCAAGGTATTGACTTGTTTTTCATGCTTTTTTTGCATCTCTCTCATTTCTCTCCCCAGTTTTTCCTCCACCTGTCTTACTTGATTTTCAAAATCCTTTTTGAGCTCTTCCATGGCCTGAGCCCATTGGATATCTATTTTGGATGTTTGGGATACAGAGACCTTGACTTCTATGTCTTTCCCTGATGGTAAGCATTGTTCTTCCTCACCAGAAAGAAAAGGAGGAAACATCTGTTCACCACAAAAGTAACCTACTATGATCTTATTTTTCCCCCTTTTTTGGGCATTTTCCCAGCCAGTTACTTGACTTCTGAGATTCCTCTCCACCCTTGCCTCACTGGTGCTTGTGGTCTGAGATTCAAATGCTGCTTCCCAGCTTCAGGGCTTTCAGCAGGGGGCAGGGCTGCTATTCAGTGTGAGAGATTGAGTTCGGGTTCTCAGGTGGGGGCAGGGCTGTTGCCAAGGCTCAGTTCCCTCAGGGAGTTTATGCGAGACCTTCAACAATGGAATTCCTGCCTGCTCTGGGAGCCCCTAGCTGTTGCTTCCCCCTGGCTGCTGCTTCCCCCGCAGCTTCCTCCTGGGGCGGCCTGAGTCATGGAGAAACCCCGCTTCCCTCTCAGCAAGTCCAGAAGTCTCTCTCATTGACCTGTAGTGCCTGTGGGTTGAGGGACCTTCGCGGCTGCTGGAGATTCCGTCCCTGAAGCCTGCTTGGATCCGCTCCTCTCGGTGCCACAGGGCCAAGACAGGGCTGGACTCCCCTCCGTGTCCGGTGCGTGACAGACCTTTGGTGCCGGTTTTTCAGGGCTCTCTGGAACAAAAATCTCCTCCACTCCATTCCTGCGTGACTTGCACTGCTCCAGAACCTGTTGGGAGTTCTTTTTATAGGTAATTTATGGGCTGTGCGTTGGGAGCTAGCATATGTGAATCTTTCTACTCCACCGTCTTGACTCTTCCAACCTTTTTGAATTTCTAGTTATTTTCAAAGCTCAATTAAAACATTACTACCTTTCCTTATCTTCCCCTGATCAGCAGATCTAGAATGGTTTTTGCCCCACTCCTATGTTACTTCCTACTATTTTTCTATGAATATTATGTTTACTTATATGTGTCTCATTACACAGTGAGCTTCTTGCTGAAAAGGACTGTATTTTTGCTCTTTTTGTATCTGTAATGCTTAGTACAGTACCTGACACATAATAGCACTCAATATTTCTTGACCATATAGCCAGGAACCTTTCTTTTTTTTGATTCTTAGAACCCAAGTTATATCTTTAGCTTCAGAGAAGGTATCATTTTGCCATAGAAGGAATTTCCTTGTATAATTGCTCTTTGTATTAATGAAACTATGTCTTCTAGCCTTTATGCCTAGAGCCTAACACAATGACTGATAGGTGCTGAATAGATTATTTTGCTTGATTTACAACAAACTCATAAGGTTAAGCAACATCTTTTTTTTTATTTTAATGAACAAGACATTGATTTTCTAAAAGGTTTAGAAACAAAATTAAAACTTGAATCTAAGTCTTAAGTGTGGTATTTGCTCATTTCTATTAAACTATAGCTTCATCCTTCACTATTTTAAAAGATGATTTTATCATTGTGTGTGTATGTGTGTGTTGCTTCTACTGACACAGATCTAAATCCACTATATTTTACCCATATTTGTTCACTATAGACATGGCATTTGAAACCTTGAGTCATCTCCACATGAAGAGGAAATATAGTTAGCTAGACTTTAATGGGTGAGGATGACTTCAAATCCAGTAAAATATTAGTGTATCCTGAAGTGTTTTTGAAGAAATGGGATGGAATCCTTGCTTATCCTACGCAGTGCTCAGCATGAACCAAACACTTGGTATAATGAAGTACCTCCTTTAGGCTACTTACTCAATGTCCACTGGTATTAGTTGGCCAAAGTCCCCCAAAGTGACTGACTACTACTCCTCTCAGGGTTCTAAGTATAACCTTGAAAGGTTGTTGTTTCAAGTAGTTCTACTTACAAATTTCCTATTGGTGTGCTCCCCATTTCAACAAGTACATTTGGTAAAGAAGTAATGGTAAAAGATAAGTTCATGAATTCTGTTTACTGAAACATATTTCTTGAGTCATAGGTGGTCTACTTTTCTGTATCAATATGTCACATTCCTTTAAGCAGCTTCCTCCATTGAGTGGCTATCTTTTCTACATCCATGTTTGACCTAAATGTGTCCTTGGCATGTCTCTGCTCCTGGCAATATATCTGCAGTGTTTATTATCCATCCAATATCTCTGGTGATATGATCAATTTAGAGTGGACAGAATGTATCTCAGCTATATGTCATAGTAAAATTACATTGTATCCAGTAATATCACTGTGTGTGTGTGTGTGTGTGTGTGTGTTTGTGTGTGTGTTTGGAGGGAGGAAGCTTCAGAAACCACATCTAGGATCAGATTAATGTTGAATGGAAGCAGAATTTTCATGATGACAAGTAACTTTCAGGGTTAGGTCTTTCATGGTATGTTACATGGATGATATTTCAAGAACCAAATCACAGTGTATGTGATGGTCACTGTACGGACTTTCAAATCTAGTGATAGAGCCTGAAAGTTCATTGATGCCACTCTAGTCTTTCCTAACTTCTACACATCTTGCAAAAAATATGAGCTATATAAGAGATATCAAATGCAAGGAGCAAGCTGCATGCAACTTACAACACTTCTGAAAACCAGCTGAACCAAATTAACATGTGATTTGGAAATATTTAACAAAATAAATAAGAATACAACAAAACACATAGAATTACATTTTAAAACTAATCAATATGTGACCAACAGAGAGTCTTGTGTATGGATTAGGGCCCACCATACTCATCCATTTCTGTTTGAGATTGACAGGGCTGGGCTAGACCAAATAACCACTCATTCAGTTCTATCTGCCTTTCTCATGAGACGCTAAAGTAATTTTCCAACTCTTTAAATGAACAAAGTGGTCTAAGGTCTCCTCAGAAGTCTTTATTACTGCTTTGATATTCTCAGATCCTACATCTTTACTAGATTCTAGGGCCACCTTGATTTTGTTATCCTTTATTTCTAAGATTTTTTGTTATATTACAAAAGAATGAGATGAATTAAGACACATTTTCCAGCAAAATTTGAGCATCAGGGGTATAGTATAAGACCATGTGGGTCTTGAATATCTTAACTTTCTTATGCTTTATAATCAAGTATATATTACAAAGATTAACATTTAGAACTTTACCTTAAAGTATGGAAGTATATTACCAAGGAAATAAAAAAGCAACACAGGCCCTCATATATTTAAATATTATCATAAATTGGGTAGACCAACAGGCTTAGATGTAGACCTCAGCATTCTCTTCTGATCTTTAGAGGAAGAATAGTCTTTGAGATAAAATCTTTCAAGCTTAATTTCCATAAAAAGAGAAAAGTTGATGTTCCTTAGATGGTTCCTAAAATATATTGCATTTGATGGTGACATTCTGAGTAATTGAATATATGTGTATCTGTGGTCACAACTATTATTAAATCTTATAATATATCAGCCTATATATGAAAGACATGATATTAGAGGAGAATCTTGAAGGCTTGTTTCCTTCATTTTTCTCACTTCAGTTTATATTCATTTATATGTCTTCCTTCCCTTTTTAAAATTTCTTATAGCAGAGTAATATAGTACAGTGGCCATTCCCCAACTGAGGGTCAAACCTTAGTTTCCAGTGTTTGATTACTACAAAAATACTCTTACACACACACACATACACACACACGTATATACTATCTATCTATGTGTCTGTCTTTCTATCTATCTATTTAACTGTCTATCTATCTAGAGAGACTGAGAGAACAAGAACACATAGGTCCTATTTTAGGCTTAGTTATAAAGTAATATGCATTTCTCTACATTAGTGATTTACCATATTTTTATATAGCTACTCAATGGTAAATTGTAAAATAGTATGGATGATGGGTGATGTTAACTGTCATTTCTTCCTTAGAAGATATCCTATTCATATTTTTGACAACTGGACAATAACTCGTATTCCTATGAATCTGTGAATTTTCTCAAGAGGTAATTTGTGGATGTTTCCATTTTGATTTGACTATCTTATTTTAATAAGTCTGGGTATAATATGTCTTTTTCAAAAATTTCTTATGGTATAATAAGGGAGGGGGTCTTTTTATTGGCCATAGTCTTTAGATAGACTAATTATTCTTAAATTTAATCTGTTTTCCAATATGTTTTTAATAAGAATCTTTATATTTTTCTTTTTTAAATATTTCAGATTTAAAAATTTTCTTGTTCTTATCAAGTCATGAACTTATAATTTTCAAGGAGTTTGCTTTTTAGATATTTTGTACCTCTTTTGTCAAGGAGTTAATTTTCTTTTCAAGTCATTCCTCTAAATCTCTTGCTTCTTTTCTTATTTATTTCCTCCATTGATCTCATTTCATTTATAATTTTACTTTAATCTTTCCAAAAACAATTCTTTTTTTAGGAATTTTAATTGATCTTGTGTCCAAGAGTGTGTTTTTTTGTTTGTTTCTTTTTAGTCATTGCATGTAGATATTTTGAAGTTATTCACTTGCTCTAAGCTGATGTCTTGAGCATCATTGAAATAATAATATTCTTTATCTCTTTTTTTAATTGACTAATCTTTTCATCTTACTTCCTGGACAGAGATGTAGTAGTAAGATGTGAATCATTTACATTACTCTTGGAACTGCTGGGGACTTGAATGACTTGGGCTTATCTTATCTAGGTTTCTGCCACTATATTATTTGAGTATTCAGAGCTTTGTTCTTCAAGGATCACAGGGACAACTTCAAGCACAGAGTTGAAGTTTGAAATCTGATGACTTGATCTCTAGGGTTTTCCAGGTTTGTGTCTAGGCAACAAAACTTTGGACTTTCCTCCAGTTGGCATTTTGGTAGGTAATAGTTGGTCCCAGCCCTGATCAAGCAGCTGAGAGACTCAGGAAGCAAAATAACATTTCACTGTTGACTGACTCCTCTTCTGTGGTCTAGCAAAGGCAAGCAATATTCTCTGGCCTGCCTCTGCTGCTTACCGAGGTCTGTTCTTAGTTTAGATTTCATCACTATTGGCAATCTGTATTTAGCTCTGCTTAGTCAGGGTTAAATGATGATATGCTCAGAACCTCAGGGAATGAGTTTTGTTTTATTTTCAATCAAAGGTTCCTTTCATAAATGTGAACTCATAAAGATTTTGAGATAGATTAAAAAGGTGTCATATGGGTCAATTACCATTATCTTCTTGATTTTTCATTTTTAATAATAGTATCATCTATAATGTTTTCAATATCATATATAATATCTCAAACATTATTTGTGGAGTATCTTCAAAATTTTTTTTTTAATTTTTAAGCTGCTTCCATGCTGGAGGCAACATAATTTTAAAGTTTACCCCCCAACACACACACTGTTACATAGACGCACACACACATACACACACCAGAGGGGTGGAAGTGGGGAGCTCTGGAGTTAGAGAATCTGAGTATATATCTCACCTCAAAAACTTATTATGTGACCTAATGAAAGACTGAACTTCTCTGGGCCTCATTTTCCTTGTCCATAAAATGGCGACATTAGATTATATGGCTGTGAGCACTATATCTGTATGATTCCTCCTCCCCATTTTATTATCTAGCTAAAGTAAATAGAGAGCAATCTTAAGAATTAAGGACATCTGGTTTCAAAATCTTGCTTTTGACAAATAATGTCTGGGTCATCCTAGGTATTCCAACAAATCTCCCCTTCAGTTGACTTAGTCAACTCTTTAAGACTGTACATTGCTGACAAGAGGTCAATATGTATTTGTAGAGGTAGCTTCCTCATTCAGGAATCCTCCATATCAATGAAATCACAGGTCCAATCTCTATCCCCTTAATTGGTTAGATACAGCCAATATTTCTAAAGTCATCTTTTTAAGTGCTATAGCTCCTTTTTCATATTGTACTTAGATAAGGAGTTGGTAATGGTGACAGTAACACTATTTATGATATTGATAATGGATAGCCATAGAAAGGACAAAAAAATAATTCTATTTCTAACTGATTGCCATTCTCCTCTTTCCAACTACATACCCTATCCAAATGCTCTAGCTTCAATATTTCATGCCATGTATCTGAAGGCACATTTTCTCTCCACCTTTTTTTTGAGGGAATATTGCTTGTAACATTACATCTTCTTCAGGTACATTTTACAAATGAGAAAGTGTTGCCCCCTGGCTATATCTCTTCAAGTGGGAAAGAGAACAAGTGTTTACTGAAGTGGTTTTCTACACTTTGGGCTTCCTCTTTGTGGATTTTTTTTATCCAAACAAAGATCTATATGAAATGAGGTAGTCAGAGGGAAGATATTCCTTTTTTCCCCTCTTCCCTATTCTTCTGAATTTTCAGCTTGCTTAAAAAGATAGGTTGAGACTGTTGTTTTCATGCACAGTATCATCTCATTTCTAAGCTTCTTATTTGGTACTGATTTTTACCTTTGCTAGTTGATGATCTAATTGGTAATTTGCTTTCCTACAGAGAACTTATTATAATATGAATCCCACATCTGTAAATAGTCATTTTACATTTAAGATAGACTCAATTATATTTTTTTAATATCCTTTAATGCTTGGACTAAGCAGAGCTATCCTTCCAAATAATTTATTAGTGAAAGTTTTCGTGATATACAGATATGACAGTTCTAAGAAAACTGAAAGATTTTGCTCTCTTCAGTTTTATGGCCCTAAAATACTTTCTTATTAAATACATTTTCACATTAGTCATGTTGCACAGAGGCATTAAAATGAATGGGAGAAACCATGAGAAAAAAACAAAACAAAACATAACACAAGAGAAAATAGTCTGCTTCATTCTACTTTCTGATTCCATAGTTCTTTTTCTGGATGTGGATGGCATTTTGCCTCGAGTCCTTTGGGAATGTTTTAGGGTCTTGCATTGCTGTGAAGGGCTAAGTCTATGAGAAACAGTTGTCATACACTATAGCTGTTGCTGTGTACAATGTTCTCCTTGTTCTGCTCCTTTCACTCAGCATCAGTTCATATAAGTCCTTCCAGGCCTCTCTGAAGTCCTCCTGTTCATCCTTTCTTATAATACAGTAGTATTCCTTTACATTCATATACCACAACCTGTTCAGTCATTTCCCAATTGATGGGTATCCCCTTGATTTCCAGTTCTTGGCCACCACATGTGGAACTTTTTCTTATTTTTATAATCTCTTTGGGATACAGATCTAGAAGTGATATTGCTGGGTCAAAGGGTACTCACATTTTTGTAGCCCTTTGTTCATAGTTCTAAATTGCTCTCCAGAAAGGTTGGATCAACTCATAGCCTCACCAACAATGAATTAATGTGCCAACTCTCCCATATCTTCTCCATTTATCATCTTCCTGTTTTGTCATGTTAGTCAATATGATAGGTATAATGTTATACCTCAGATTTGTTTTGATTTGCATATTTCTGCCTAAAACATTTTCAACCATGTTTTTCACCTTCTCTCTCCTGTAGCTATCTTCACACAGAAGTTTCTCAAATCAAGGTAAATGTATCACATTTTAGAAGTTATTGTCAAGTTTTCTATTCTTTTTTCTCCTGTTTCTTTATTCTCTCAATTAGGTGCTTTTACATAGGCCTATTAAAACCAGAAGAACAATAGTGAATTTGCCAAGTTACCCAAAAATATTATTTCAAGTAGCAGTTGGGTGAACAATGAAGCCAATGCCTTCAGCTCCTTTATCTTCCATTACAAAGAAACACTGTGTCCTGCATGTGATCACGATGTGTCTAGATGTTCAGAAAACTAGAGCCTGAGTCCTTTTAGAGATACTACCTCTGTATGTGCAAGCACAATACTTAAAACTTTAATAACTAAACTATTTGCTATTAACCAACAGGATGGACCCCAATGCTCACAAGGTATTTATTCTCATTTATACAACTTCTCCAGAACTATGATGTGAATCATATTTCTCATTTTGAGAATCAATGGCATATAGTTAGCATTTTTTTCACATAGAAAGGATTAGTTTTTGACTACTAAATGGCTTTACTTCCTTGGGCTCTGCCTTATGTTCTTAAGTGAAATAAAAGGGCAACAATAATGAAAACTTTTTTTTTCCTTTTATATTCAAGAAACATAATAGAAATAAAAGTGATATTCCCCTCCCCTAAGTTGATTGCAGTAGGTGATAAAGCAAAATATAACCATCTGTTGTATAAAAAGAAACATCTTAAAAATAAAGATTCATACAAAACCTAAATGAGAAGATGAAACAAAAACTTACTGTGTACCAAATGAATTTAGTAAAGCAAGAGTTTAATCATGCTATTAAACAAAATCTAAGTAAAAATTCACAATAGAGAGATTAACAAGAAAAATATTTATTAAGATTAATTCAAGGAGCTATTATAATAAAAAGAAACCAATATCAATACTAATATACACATATTTATGCATATATATGTTCTTATCTCTCTATCGCCTATTCATCTTCCATAGACAGGCAGTAAGTACACCAAATAACAGAGCTGAGTTTTACAAAGAAAAATGTTAGCTAATTACAAAAATATACAGATAGTAACACAACAAAATATTTTAATGTTCCTCTCTTAAAGTTCAACTAATATAACAAAAGACCAAATAAAAAAATACAGAATTGGACAAACTACTGAAGAGTTTAGAGGTGACATGTAAAATCCCTTCTAAATGAATTATTATGTTAAGGAATATGAATATTTTTCTATACTGCAAAGTACTTTTACCAAAACTGACCATGTGCTAAGATACATAAAATATATAAATAAATTTTAAAATTCAAAACTAAGCATTGACTTAATAGACAATAGTACAAAAAATCATGAATATGTGGAGCAAAGGGAAAAGATTAAACATAAATATAAATCATGACATCATGAATAAGTCAAAAAATTATAAAAATGAATTATTATGGGAAAGAGAAGGATAACTAAAAGACCATATCCCAAACTTTCTGAAATGCAGTTAAAGCAGTCACCAGAGGAAAAATTATATTCCAAATACACATGAACAAAAACAGAAAAAGAGATTGATAGACTAAATATGAAATTGAAATTAGAAGATAAACATGTAATAAACCCAAAATAGAACAAAAGAAAAAATTGTGAAAATTGGAGGAAAAAATAGACAATGGGGAATTCCTCTTTTGACTAGCTCAAATCTGGTCCATGTTCTATGTACCCTTAAGTTGATATATGGACAACAAAATGCATCATATAAATTAACGATAATTTAGCAAAATTAAAAAAAAATCTTGGGAATGAATAGACAAGGAAAAGGGGTGAAGGGAGAAAACCTCTAAAAGTAGATCACTATCATTTACATTACTATAATATATGGATATAGAGGTAGATATCTCTATCTTTCTGTCTGTCGATCTTTCTTTCTGTTTGTTTTTCTGATTCTGATTATTTCATTTTACATCAGTTCAAAGTATCATGATTGATAAGTCAGTGGATCTAGAGTTAGGAAAAAAGGATTTGTATCTTGCTTCAGACATTATCATTTATGTGACCCTGGGCACTTAACTGCTGTCTGTCTTGGTTTCCTCATCTGTGAAATGAGAGGCTTGGACTTGATGGATTCTAAGATACCTCCCAGCTTTAAAACTGTAATCCTGTCTTCCCATGTTTTCATGAATTTCTCATATTGAAGATTTCTTTGAACCATGTGTTCAGCAGTTCTGCAATGGCTGAGCAGCTACTTTTGTTCTTGTTATTACCGACAAAAGCCTGGGCAGCTCCATTTTTAGTGCAATTACTTCCCAATTTCTCAGTGCGGGTTCTTTTAGCATCCACTTTCTCAACTTTGAAACATTCTTTTGATAAAGGTTACACTTGTCTCATGTATTCTGGAAATTTTATTTTTCCACTTTCACTTCAAAATTGTTTAAGGTCATTGATGATGATTAATCAGGAATGTTAATCTCATATAACCTTTCAACACAGAACACTTTTAAAGTTGCTTTTAGTTGAGATTTTTTTTTCCAATGTAGATCCAGATACCTATAAAATTAGGCTATGTAGAATCTGCTGATTATAATTAGTATTCTGCTATGAATTAAACTGCAATTCTTTCCAAGTGATTTTATATAAAGCATAGCCCTATTGTACACAAACAGTTCAAAACATAACTTTATATCAAAGATGTGACAGACTTACAAAAAGGCCAAAAAATGGTTAGAACTTTTTTTTTTTCCAACAGAGAACAGTATTGTTACATGTTGTGTTTTCAATTATTGATGTGGTATACTGTGGTGGACATAAGTAATAAAGTTTATTAACTGTATCTCAAAGTAGTGTGCTTTAAGATCAATAAAATGCATCTTCTCTTAGGAGAGTATGAAAATCCTATTTTAGGGACTTTAAAAATGCTATTGATAAATAATATCTAGTATGCTACAGTTCATGTTAGAAGTGGTTTGACTATAAAAATGACCTGTTTGACTGACCAATATTAAATTTCAGCTTGGTTTTTAGTTCTTAATGTGGCCTTAGCCTATTTCAGTGATTCTAAAGCTCTCGCAAAGCTGTAATCTTCTGTTATTGAGTGTACTTACAGAAAAGCAAAGCAAATATATTACTGAAATCTGACAACTTTTTTCTTTCTCTCCTTTAAAGTTTTAAGTCTTTCACTAGCTATAATCAATCATGTATATGCCACTATTAAATACACTAGAAGGGAGCGAACATTTATGTAGTGTCCACCATGTGCCAAACTCCGAGCTAAGCATTTTACAAATATTATCTCATTTGAACCCTGCAAATATCCTGTGTGGTAGGTGTTATTTTCATTCCTATTTTACAGTTGAGAAGACTGAGGCAAACAGAGGTTAAGCAACATGCCCAGGGTCATGTAGTTAGTGTGACTAAGGGAAATATTTTTTTTTCTAGATCACGCAAAGGATCTATGATATTTGAAGGTAGTGCAGTGAAAGGAAAATTGGTAATTTGTTTTCCTAGTTTAAATCATACATCACCACTGAATCTCAAATCACAAATTCAAATCCTGTTATCTGAGGAGTTAGCAGAGAAAGAGATACCTGTGGAGAAATAAACTCATTAAGGAATAGATTTAGAATTACAAAGAACCATACCCAGATGTTTGTGAATGTATGTCTGTGTGATGTCATGATATATGACTGTGATATCACGAAATGAAATTTTGATAACAAAATGTAGTCTATAAATTATTTAGTATTATAGAAATGAATAGATGAACCTCAGAGATGTTGTGACTCACCTATGGTCAAATAGTAAGTATCACAGGAAAGATTTTACCCCAGCTCCTTGTCATTTCAAGTCAAATAATATATCATGTGATATCTTATCTGCACAGACTTTAACAAGATGGTATTTAATAAAATTAAAATCACATGCAGAAGAATATGTTTCTCTGCTGATCTAACAGATGTTGTTTCCCTACTGGGCACAGCAAAAACAAAAACATGATGTTTCTATGAAATCTGTTTGCATTTAAATACTCAACTTCAGAAATTCTAGATTTGTTCATTCAATTAAGAAACATTTCTTTAGCCTCTCTTATGTACAATATACTAAGTTAGGCTTTCAGGATACCACAAATGCAAGTAAGATGTGGTTCTTGCTCTAAATGAGTTTATCATCTAGTAGGATTTATGATAATAGCTTAATTTTTTTCTTATTTTAAAGAAACTTTATTTCATTATGAATAACCAAAATCTTCTGTGCTCTTCCTCATACTTTCAAAACAAAATATATCAAAAACACAAATATACACGTCATTATAATAAATCCTAATCAAGTGATTTGTGGTTAATGTTTTGCTAAAAATAATAATGATACATAACTTATTATCATAAACATCTGTGAAAATCAAGACATTGCAGTCTACTTTCTGGAGGATAATTATCTATAAAGGAATGAAATTAAGCAAAAAATTATATACAATGGCTGAACATCAGGGGAAGATCCTAGGAAGGAAACCTATTAGACTGTAGTACATTATGTCTCTAGGGATGTGGCACAAACTACATTGCTTGTGTCATGAAAAAGTAAAATAGAAACAGTACTAGAAACTATACCTTGGGGAACAAGTTTTGGCTGGCAGGAAAATTAATTGAATGTTGTAATGCTCCCCCCAACCCTATAAAAGTCTATAACCTACAAGTCTGTAAGTGCTTCCTTTACCTTGGTGGACTACCAGTATAAACAGATGGGATGCAACATTAATCTCTTCTTTCTTCTTTGAAGAACTTGAAAAATCAGCCTTGTGAAAATTTATAGAGCAATTATAATTGTAAAATTAAATTACCACATGATTTATTCTTTCCCATGGCAGGTAAACTTTAAATGAACTGAAAAGCAATTAAAACTTTTGGTCAAGTAGTGTCACAAATGGGGACATTGATATCACATACCATGTCATTTACTCTCTAAATTTAATAGATCACAATGACAAAAAAACCCACAGACTTTTTATCTTCATAATTATGAATGTAAGACATTACTCTATTTAAAAATACACATTTTAGATTTTGTAGCTAATGTTCTAAGAGGGATTATAACCCAACTTTTTTCCATCCATACTGTTATGGGTGAGGGGTTGGGGGAAGATAACGAGATATAGGGACTTGAACTGCTAATGGTATTCAAATTAGTCTATAACAAGATTTCTTAAAAACATTACTTGAAATTAGAGTATTATTTGTTCACAAAGTCATCCTGGATAGAGAAACCAAGGTGATCAATATGAGATGACACTGTTTAGCACTAGTAGGAAGGAACAGTCTTGGGCATCTAATTTCTTGAGAGACAGAGAGCTGCAGCTGAGGAATAGGATAATGAAGTGTCATTTCTAAATAGACCATCTCCCACTTCTGTATCCATTTTTGTCAGTTATATTAATGGGGTCATAATAATCATCATCATTAATGCAGAATTATGTTTTTAACATTTACAAAGTACTTCTCTCATAACTACCCAATAAAAAAGTAGCACACATATTATCATCACCATTTTACAGATAAGAAAACTGAGGGAAGTGACTTCTTCAAAGCTACTGTACTAGTAAATTTTGAACTCAAACTCATGTATTTGGACTCTTCAACCAATAGGATTTTACTTGTATGTTAGGGAGATTTCCCTAACTAAAGGTATTCATTTTACTAATGACTTCACAGTAGATGAATGGACAGAAAAGAGACCCTTTGATTTGGTACCAAGATGCAATGATTCCAGGGGTGTCATAAAACTTTTTCATTATGCCTTTGTTTTCAAAGAGCTTTGGTTCAGATGTCACCCCCTGTTATTCTATTGCTAGTGGAAAAAAAAAAATAAGGTATGTTGTGCAATGGTCCAAAATATTACTCAGCTCTAATTGTCATGAGCTCTACTCCTATATTAACAAATTCATGTTGAACATTTCTACATACATACACCAAAGGCATCTCAAGCTTAACACATCCAAAACAGAATTCCTGAACCCACCTTTCTTCAGAACTTTTCTATTTTTGTCCAGACCATAATTATTCCTTCATTCAGGTTTTGCAATCTCTTTATTCTTCACACATACTCAATCTGTTCACTTACTTAATTGGTTCCTAAATCATAATATCTTTATTTCCACATTTCCGATACTCTTTACCTTTTTTTTCCATTTACATTTCCTCCACTGTAAGTTAGACCCTCATCATCTCTCTCCTAAACAAGTACAATACTACCTTAATTCTCCTGCTCTCTTCATCTTTCCCCTCTACAAAACAATCTCCAAATAGATGCAAAGAATATCTTCCTAAACCGTAGGTCATACTCAGTTAATTGCAGATTGATGTACCTCAAAACCTCTTTGATGCAGTCAAACAGAACTACTTGAATTTCCCCATACATAGCATTCCATCAGCTCCTGCTAAACTTTGTATAAGTAGTAACAGATCCTTGGACCTCTCTTTCTCTCTTCAGTTTCTGCTCTTAGAAGCTCTATCTTCCTTCGAGGTTCAACTGAAGTTCCAACTACATCATAAAGCTTTTCCTAATCCTCCCAAGTATTTGTGTTTTCCTTCAGCCAACTTACTTATCTTTTTTCCCCATATCTTTTGAGTTTAAGTTCCTTTATAGTAGAGTGTGTGTGTATGTGTGTATGTGGGGGAGGGAGGGTTGGTTTTGTATAGGAAGTGCCCTACTCATGGGATGAATAAAAAAGATAATTTATAGTAATTGAATTCAATGACTGGCACACAATTCATAGTCTATATAGCCAACCTATTGAGAATTACTTTTAAGTGACACTGCTGAATAATTATATGATATGTTAGGTGCAATTTGACTTTCCTGTATAGTGTGCCATCTTTTTTTGATAGGAGACAATGATGATTATGAATGAATGCTTTTTAAACTCACTTTACATGTTGACAATTTGCAATAGACTTTTCTTAGGGAAAAAAAGAGAGGATCAGCTTGTCAGTAAGTTTGTCCAGATTGCTGTAGAATTCTTTTACTCATTAATATTTACCATGAAAGGATGCCATGCTGCTGATGATACCATAATTCTTGTTTTAAAGTAGTCTTTTCAGTTGGCTACTATCGCTAAAGAAAAAATGCAAAAATCGCTTAATATGTGGTATAATTGAAAAATATCATAAGCCATATAAATATGTGCTAAATAATTAGCTCCACATACAGCTATAAATTATGAGACAGAATACAAAATGTATTCATAAAAAAATTCACCAGTAGAAGTGAGATATTTCCAATTTTAGTTTAGGGTTTGAAGTTATAGTTCCTGTAGTTCATTAATTTCAGCTCATGATTTAAAGTTTCCAAAAGCAAGTAATCAATTTTGTTATACAATATGCCATTTGGAATTGATAATATGAAAATGCTATTCTATTTTTATGATAAAAGACTTTAAACCATCAATATCAACCAATATATGTTATTCTGTTATATTATAGCAGCATTTATCATTATGACAATACTTATGGTTACATTTAGGAATTTTGCTTAGCTGAATATCCATAATGTTTAAAATACATTAAAAATGATAAATCCAGAAAATAGAGCTTCTATTTCTTATGGTTAAAGAGAAGAAGAGGAATGAAAAAGGAATGAAAAATTCCCTTATTCCTTTAATGTTATAATCATTCTCTATCCCTTCTGTAGGTTCAATGTCTCAGTTATACACATATACATACATATATAAAATATATATGCATACATGAGGATATGTCTTATGTGTATATATGTATATAGTATGTGTGCATGCATACATAAGATAGGCCCTACATTCAATCACACATACCATAAATAGGAAGTGGAGCAAGATTAGGGAGCACTTTCTCTTAAATGATACATAACATAATCATTCATGTGATGTAACCAATATACTTAAGGGTAAATATATTATCTACATGCCTATTATATTTGCACTCATACATATTAAATATACATATGCAGTATGTAATTAATACATGCATTATTATATTGTGTAGACACATGCACACATGTATATATTATACAAAAATCTTTCTTACTGTATCTCTTCTTTATGTATAGCATGTCAAGAATAAGCAAATCAATACATCAATAAATATATAAATAAAACATCTACATATAACGCATAATAATATTTATAATGGGTAATATATAATGGATATATCTACATATAATGGGTATCACTGGTACCCTAACAAAGTGGGGGAAGAGAGAGAGAGACAGAGAACCAGAGGCAGAGAGACAAAGAGAGACAGAAAGAGGCAGAAGTAGAGATATATATTCATGATATACTATTGCCTAAAGAAAATAATTTGGAAAGGGATATTTTATATATTTGACAGACATATAGTTAATATATGTTTGTCCTTACGCATGTCTCATATGGGTGTATGTGTATTATTTTGCCTTAATTTTGACTCCCTAATAAAGTGCCTCACAATCTTAGTCCCTCTCCTTCAGCATTTCAGAGTCAGATGTTCTATATTATCATCGTTAGAGTGCCAGTGCAGTAGTTTGTGAAATCATATCCTTGTAATGTAGAATTTGAAGTCTAAGTGTTTTGACCATGAGCTACATGCCCTTATAACTTTGGGTCTATTGGGTATTCAGTATTTAGTCTTGTACAATTGTCAAATTCAAGGATTTACAAAGGCTTCCAAATCTATCTCAGACATATATAATTCTAAGTACAAATTTAATTCCTTCCCTACTCCTCACAAAGCTAATCACTTCTGGTAATTATTTTAATAACTAAGAAAAACTCTCTACCCCCAACACCATAAAATGAACTCTGAGACTTAATCTACATAATAATTGTCATTTTTTCAGCACTTTGTTTTTCTTAAGGTATTTCATATCCTCACAAAAGTCTGCAATACTTGTAAATACTAGTTTATTACTATTATTATTATTACAACACCTCTACCTCCACAGTAATAACAAGAAAACCTTTCTCCCCTCTTTAATCTTCTGTTACTATTGAGTGGATGACCATCCTCCTGGTCATCCAGATTTATAACTGAGGTGCCATTTTCCATTCATCAATCTCTCACACTCCCCATATCCACATTAGTAGCGATGTAGTCATTTCTACTCTCTTAATATCCGTTTTTTTCCCACTCCTCTGAACATTAGGACTGACTTGATGCAAGCTCTCATCACCTTTTACCTAGACCGTTGCAATGGCCTGCTGGTCGGTCTGCCTAACACAAATCTCTCCTCACTCAAGTATATCTTCCATTGAGTTGTCCTATTGACTTTGCTAAAATATAGGTAGAGACCATATCACCCATCTACTCAATAAACTTCAGTGACTCTCTAAGAGCTCCAGGACCAATTTTAAAAACTTTTCAAATTTGAAAGTTTTTCACAACCTGGATCTTTTCTACTGAAAGATCGAAAGTTTTCTTAAATCTTACTCTACTCCATGCACTTTACAACCCAGTGACATCCACCTCCTTATTTCTCACACAAGATACTCTGCCTCCTGACAAAGATATTTGACAGGTCTATCCCTTGTGCTTGGCATGCTCTGCCTCCTCAGCTCTACCTCCTAGCTTCCCTAGCTTTCTTTGAGTTCCGACTGATGTTCTATCTTCTAAACAAAATGCTTTCTATGCTTCCCTAATCTTAGTTCCTTCCTTCTAAGATTACTCCTTCTTTTAATTGACCTTGTTTACTCCTATTGCTTGTAAGTTGTCTCAACTCCTTAAGCTCCTTAAGATCAGGAACTTTGATTTTTATTTTTTATGCCCAGTGCTTGACCCAAAATAAATGTTTAATAAGTGGTAATTTACTGGTTGACTTACTGGACTTTCTTACAAAAGAAAATGCTAAGGTCCTAAGAGAATAAATGGTATGAACAGGATAGCAGAATCAATCATAGGATTAAAATCCTGGTCTGCCTTGATTTCAGTTTCAGCACTCTTACCATTATACTTCTTCAATACTCTAGAACCAACTTGAAATTGTAGGTAAACTCTTTTAGTTCCAAGTCGCTAGAGAATACCCATAATTTTATTCTCTATTCCTTTTCTTGGCTAAGCTCTTTGTAAAATTATTTTATAGATTCTTCTTTGGCTATTGGCATTGTATAAGCGACAATTCTGTAAAAACAGAGGCATTGACTTTCTCTTTCAGAACAACACATGACTTGGCCAAATAGGTCTCAGTCCTTTAGCTCTGAATATTTTCTGTATGTGTGAAGAGATTAGTGATTTTGATTTTGTGTATTTCAAAAGGTCAGATCTGGGTATCCATGAATCCCAAGATCCCATAGTCTAGGTTTTGAAGTCAATTCAACATTAATATTGCCAAGGAGTGACTTTTGCATGACTTTCAGTGGTACCTGACACAGTGACTCATATAGAAGGTATTGGCTGGATACGATAGCTGAATGCACAAGCAGAACCAATGTTATTTAGAAACTGAAATGTATCTGAGCCAACTAATCCCCTGAGACAATGTTGGCATAAAAATGATTGTGCTCCAAAAGTGTTGGGATACTATATTTTTACTTCAAAGTAAATATCCTTTTGTTTAAAAAAAAAAACAGTCCTTTACACTCAGTACCTTTCTTTTCTTTGTTTTAGTTGATTTTTAACCCTGTAATCTAGATTTTGGCATTATTATTCACCTTAAATTATTCTCTTCAAAGTTACCAATAATCTCTTACTAGTCCAATCTAATGATCTTTTCTCAGTTCTTATCCTTTTGGGTCTGTCTTCAGTTTTTGGCATAATTGATCACCCTTTTCTCCTATATTCCCTTTTATCAAGGTTTTCATGATGTTGTTCTTTCCTTGTTTGATCTTTCTACTTGTTTGATCATTCTTTCTCAGTTTCTTTAACTCACTGTTCTTCCAAACTATTTCCAGTAACCACGACTGTTTTCCAAAATTCTATCATGGGAGCTCTGTTCTTCTTTCTCCATTATCTTGTTTGGCTAACCTGTCAACTCCTATGGGTTGAATTATCACCGCTGTGCTGAGGATTCCTAGATTTGAACCTTTCCCTCATGTTCTAGTGTCATATCACCAACTGCGTTTTGGACATCTCAAATTTATGTCTCATTCACATCTCAAACTCAATCTATACCAAAAAGAACTAACTCATTATATCTTGCCCCAAAACCTGTCCTTTTCCAAAATTTACTCTTATTATTGAAGATACTGCTATCTTCACAGATGATCAGATTTTAAATCAGGACATCACACTTTAAGCCACTATTTGTTAACAAGTCCTGTTATGCTCTCTCTGCATTGACACAACCTACACCCTGGTGCAGACCCTAAACACTTCACTCTTGGAGTAATACAATGATCTTCAGACTCTTTCTGTCTCAAGTCTCTCCACTCTGATACATCTTCCCTACATCTGCCAAAATTATTTTCCTAAAGAACATGCTACTCTCATATTCAATAATCTCTACTTACTAGTACCTCTATATTTGTTCCTGTAAATATAAAATACTTTTTAGGCCATTCACAACTTGGATTTGCAAGTTCCTACCCTAAAAAAAAATAGTGTCATAGTGTCAGATACCAGGGTCTTTGTAGTCTGAAGCTTGAATAATTTAGATAAACTCATTGCGATGCCATTTGACAGTCAGGGTGAAATACTTAACCAGGTGATTTCTGTTTTGATCCTGAGGCTCTCAGAGTTCATTACTCCCTCAAATCTCTATTGGCAGAATCAAAAAAAGCAACAAGTATGTTGAATATATGTTTCAGGCACTAGGGATACAAGAGAAAACTTTAATCATTCCTGTCCTCCAGGTATTTATATTCTATCAGAGGAGGCAATATTTACATATGACATACACAAACTATCTACAAAATAAATTAAAGGTAAATCTCATTTGAGGGTGGTAGGCACTAGGAGCTTGGAGTTGTTAGTGGTCAAAAAAGGCTTCATATGGAAAGTGTCACGTGAGCTGAGAATTATGCCATGACTGTATTCTTTAGTAAGCCTGAATGTATGCTTACCAAACATTATATAAGTGAGGAGACTGTAGCTGATTACTTTAAGCAAACATTATAGTCCATCTCCACTAGAAATGCCTCTGCAATTGAATATTGTGTGGGATGTATTTTTTTATTACATGAAGAAAACTCATGTAATTTTAGTCCCTCCAGATAGAACCCTGACTTGTCTCATGTTCCTTGAAAAATTATTTTTCCTTTGCCCTCGTTTTGTTATTTGTAAAATGAGAAAAGTCAAGTAGTTCTATTAAAAAACTGCTATGGAGTGAGAAAATAAAGTCCATAAAAGAGTAGCACCCTTAAAACAACCAGACATTGCTAAAGAGTGCACTCTAATCTATCAAATTATTTTGAAACTTCCTTTGACATTATGTGATAAACAGTATACAGCTCGGTCCCAAATAGCAGGAATAATGAATCCCTCTGAAGTATTCACAGGAATTTTAATTCACATTATCAGAATTATAATTATGAAAAATGTGGTAATTGGTTCCACTCCAATGGAAATATATAGTGAAAATTCATAATGTTAGCACTTCAGGGGATTTATTACTTGTATGAATTGAGACCTAGCTGCATATGAAATTTGAGTTTTACACAAATTTTAAGTGTCAGAAATCTTCATGTAAACTATGAAAGCAAAAGAAATTTTAACTAATTACTTATGAATTCATGAAAAAAAGAAGTGGTTTGGGTTTCAACTTCTGAGGTAAACATAGGCATGTTGATTATAGCTTGCAAATTCCCATTGGCAGAGAGAATTAGTAGCATGCATGAATATATTATTTCCTTCAAACTCATTCCCTTAAAGTCATAAAAGGGAGTAAAATATTAATCAGACACAAAAGAAAGCAATCACTGTAGTCATAAAAACATACACACATATACCCATGAAAGAATATCATTTGGCTTTACTGTCATACTTCATCCTTCCCTCAAAGCATGATGTAAAAGAAGTTGTCACTTTAGCGTTTTCCTTAATCAATCACACTAAAGTATTGGGAATGTTACTGAGTTTGAGATCAATCATTTGTGCATGTAGGTCTGTCATTTAGGTTATGGGAACTCAATCTACACATTCCTCAAAAAGCATGGAAATCAAAGTTCAATTTCTAGTGCAAAATAGTTAACAACACCTACATCTGCTTAGCTAAGGAAAAATCTTGTTCAGTCAGGCTTCAAAGTCTGGGGGAAGAAGAGGATTAATTTATCTCTCCATTTCTTAGACCTCTTAAAAAACTTTTTGCTGTTTGGCATTTCATAAAAGAAACTAAAACAATTAAACAGGGATTCTCATGGGTTATTGATGGTTTCTTGCCAATTCAGCTATCAAGATATTGAGTGCTCAGCAAGGCTTCTAAAACTTCACTGATAGAGTCTGTTACAGAAATGTTTGCTCTTTGTCCACATTTCTCTTCCAACCAAGGGAAATTCAAAGACAGGAAACCAACAAAAACTTGTAAAACCTTCCCTATTTTAAGCTATCTTAGACTGCAGGAAGGACTTCTATGATTATTTTGATCTTTTGATAGTATTGTAGAAATGTATAGCAAATTTTTTGGCCAATGATGTTCAGATTGTTTTAATCCTCCAGTTAAGATGCTACAAATCAGATCTCTTTTGTGGTTCTATATAGGATACTTTATGTCTTAAAACACTCAACTTTACCTGATATACCTACTTCCCTCAGTCAAGAAACTGTTGCAGAAGGAGAGCTGGTGTATTGAACTCTATCGAGAGAGAGAGATAGGGAGAGAGAGAGAGAAACAGAGAGAGAGGGAGACAGAGACAGAGACAGAGACAGAGAGACAGAGACAGAGAGAAATCTAATGAGGATCTGACCAATATTTTCTTCCTGGACTTTACACCAACATCTTAACATCAGATTCAGGCTCAATTTCACATGGATTTTTTTCTAAGTTATAATGAAAACAGAGAAAATTGATCAAGATAAAATATGAAATATTTAACAATAAATAAAACTAAGCTGGTTTTATGGAAAAAAATAATAAAATTTATAAAAGTTTGTTCAATTTGATTTCTAAAAAGTAGAAAACCAAATTACATTATCAAAAATGAAAAGGGTAAACTCATCTCCAATGAAAAGGAAATTAAAACAATAATTAGAAATTACTTTGCTCAACTGTACATCCATAAATTTGACAATATGAGTGAAATGATGGATATTTTTTTAAAAATACAAATAGCCCAGATTAACAAAAGAGGGAGTAAAACATGTAAATAACCCTGTCTCAGAAAAAGAAATTGAACAAGTCATCAATGATCTCCCTAGGAAAAAAATCTCCACGTTCAGATGAATTTACAAGCAAATTCTATCAGTCATTGAAAGAACAGTTAATACCAATACTATATAGACTATCTGGGTATATTGGCAAAGAAGGAGCCCTACCAAATTCTTTTTATGATACAAATGTGGTTCTGACATCTAAACCAGGAAGAACCAAAAAAGAGAAAAAAAATTACAGACCAATTTACCTAATGAATATAGATGGAAAAATTTTGAATAAGATATTAGTAAAAAGATTACAGTAACTTATCATAAGAATAATACACTATCATTAGGTAGGATTTATACCAGGAATGCAGAGGTGGTTCAAAATTAGGAAAATTATCAGCATAATTGATCATATCAGCAACAAAACTAACAGAAATCATATCCTTATCTCAATAGATGCAGAAAAATCTTTTCACAAAATTCAGCACTCATTCCTATTGAAAACACTGAACAATATAGGAATAGATGGAGCTTTCTTTAAAATAATAAGTAGTATCTACCTAAAATCACCAGCAAGCATTATATGCAATGGGGATAAGCTAGATGCATTTCCAGTAAGATCAGGGGTGAAACAAGGACATCCATTATCACCACTGTTATTAATATGGTATTAAAATGTTAGGTTTAGTAGTAAGAGTAGAAAAAGAAATTGAAGGAATTGGAATAGGCAAAGAAGAAACTAAGTTAACACTCTTTGTAGACAATATGTCTATGTACTTAGAGAATCCCAAAGAATCACATGAAAAACTACTTGAAATAATAAACAACTTTGCCAAAGTTGTAGAATACAAAATAACTCATTTAAATCATCTGCATTTCCATATATTACTAATAAAGTACAATAGCAAGAGAGAGAAAGAGAAATTCCATTTAAAGTTACTGCAGACATTATAAAATATTTAGGAGTCTACCTGCTAAAAGAAATCCAGGGACTGTATGAACACAATTATAATTCACTTTCACACAAATGAACTCAGATCTAAGTAACGGGGAAAACATCAGTTACTCATGGGTAAGCCAAACCAATATAATAAAAATGACAATTCTACCTAAACTAATTTACTTATTCAATGCCATATCAATCAAACTACATGACAATTATTTTCTAGAGCTAGAAATGTCTGGAGAAGAAATGTCTGAGAAGAAATCATCTGGAAAAACAAAAGGTCAAGAATATCAAGGGAATTAATGGAAAGAAATGCTAGGAAAGGTGGCCTAGTCATACCAGATCTCAAATGATATTATAAAGCATCATCAAAACCATTTGGTACTGGCTAAGAAACAGAGGGCAACATCAGTGGAACAGGTTAGATACACAAAACACAGTAGTCAATGATTAAAACAATCTACTGTTTGATAAACTTAAAGATTCCAGCTTCTGGCATAACTGCTGGGAAAACTGGATAATATGTGTGGCAGATACTGGGCATAAACCAATTCCTGACATCGTACACCAGAATAAAGTCCGAATCGGTACACAATTTAGGTATGAAGGCTGATACTATAAATGAATTAGGAGAACAAAGGTTAGTTTAATTTTCAGACTTATGGACAATGAAGAAATTTATAGCTAAATGAGAGATAGAGAATATTATGAAACACAAAATGGATAATTTGGATTACATTAAATTGAAAAATTTTTGCACAAAGCCAAAGCAACCAAGATGATGGGGAAAGCAGAAAACCAGGAAGGGAGTTTTTATAACTAATGTCTGTGATAAAGGCCTCATTTCCAAAATATATAGAGAGAACTGAGGCAAATTTACAAGAATATAAGTCATTCCCCAATTAATAAATGGTCAAAGGATATGAACAAGTGGTTTTAAGAGGAAGAAATTAAAAACTACCTATAGTCATATGAAAAAATGCTCTAAATTGCTATTGATTAGAGAGGTGCAAATCAAAACAACTCTGAGGTACCACACCAGGCCTATCAGATTGGCTAACATGACAAAACAGGAAGATGATAAATGTTGGAGAAGATGTGGGAGAGTTGGAACATCAATTCTTTGCTGGTGGAACTGTGAGCTGACCCAACTATTCTGGAGAGCAATTTAGAACTATGCCCAAAAGACTATAAAAATATGCCTATCCTATGATCCGGCAATATCACTTCTAGGACTGTATCCCAAAGTGATCATAAATATAGGAAAAGGAGCCATATATACAAAAATATTTATAGCAGCTCTCTTTGTGATGACCAAGAACTGGAAATCAGGGGAATTCCCACCAATTGGGGAGTGGCTGAACAAGTTATGGCATATGAATGTAAAGGAATACTATTGTACTATAAGAAATGATGAACAGAAGGACTTCAGAAAGTCCTGGAAGGACTTATATGAACTGATGCTAAGTGAAAGGAGCAGAACTAGCAGAACACTGTACACAGTAACAGCTACAGTGTGTGAGGACTGTTTCTGATAGACTTAGTCATTCACAGCAATGAAACATTCCCAAAGGACTTGAGGCAAAATGCCATCCACATTCAGAGAAAGGACTGTGGAATCAGAAAGCAGAATGAAGTAGACTATTTTCTCTTGTGTTATGTTGTTTTATTTTGGTTTTTCTCATAGTTTCTCCCATTTGTTTTAATTCTTCTATGCTACATGACTAATATGAAAATTAATAAGAAAGTATGCATAGAACCCATATAAGACTGCATACCATCTCGAGGAAGAAGAGGGAAGGAAGTGAGAAAAAATTTAAAACCTATGGAAGTGATTGTTGAAAATTGAAAACAAAAATGCTAATTACAAACCACAAAAACAAAACTACAAAATGTTTTGAAAGTTACAAGTTAATTGGTAAGATTATAATAGTACACATTGCATTTTCATAAAACTGTGAAATTGTATTTTGTAAGCTATCATTTTTGATATAGATGAAAATTATCAGAATTGTGATTCTGACTAAGGCTACTTCTCTTCCCTCAGAAGCAGGAAAGAGGATGATATAGGATGGTATGTTGAAAAAGCTGAAATCAGTACTAAGTGCATAATTTCAGATTCTCAAAGTAAAGAAATTTTACAAGAACTATATTTAGCTTCCTCTTGCCTATTTAAGAATAGTATAAGCAGGAGGTGGTGCCAAGATTGTAGAGTAGAAGCAGAGACTTGCTATCACTCTCTCCCCAAGCCCAGCCAAATACCACTAAAAAATGACTTTAAACAAGTTCTGGAACTGCAGAACCCACAGAACGGTTAAGTGAAACAAATATCCAGCCCAAGACATCCTGGAAGGTTGATGGAAGCATCTCTTATGCCAGACTGGGAGCAGAACACAGTGCAGCATGCGTTTCCCCGACACAGACTAGAACTGAGAAGGCTTCATGGAGACTGCATCTCTGGCACCTGTGACAGCTTCCAGACTTTACAAACACAAAATGCCAAGAACAAATGGGAAGGTCAGTGGAAGAAACCCGTCAGTTCTGTGTGAGAGAGTAGAATGATCTGGTCCTAGCCCTAAGGTGGTGGAGGGGGTAGAAGAACCTGGGGCCGCCACAGCAACATCAATAAGGACAGCAGTAACCTCTGTTTCTGGAGCTCTAGGTCCACAGATTGTGATGGGAGTAGGCAACTGATAGTACACCTCCACACCCCCACTAGAAGCAAAGAACTACCTTTACACAGAGCTCAAAAGTCAAGTAATTGGTTGGGGAAATTAGCAAAAATCAGAAAAAGAATCAGACTATAAAATATTACTTTGGTGATAAGGAAGACCAAAATATACAAACAGAAGAAAACAACAAAACCAAAGTTTCTACATCCAAAGCCTCCAAGAAAAACATGAATTGATCTCAGGCTATGGAAGAGCTCAAAAAGATTTTGAAAATCATGTAGGAGAAGTAGAGGAAAAATTTGGAAGAGAAATGAGAGTGATGCAAGAAAATCATGAAAACTGAGTCAACTGCTTGCTAAAGGGGACCCAAAAATGCTGAAACATAAAGCATCTTAAAAATAGACTAATCTAAATGGCAAAAGAGAACCAGAAAGTCAATGAGGAGAAGAATGTCTTAAAAAGCAGAATTGACCAGATGGAAAAGGAGGTCCAAAATCTCATTGAAGAAAGTAATTCCTAAAAGATTAGAATGGAGTAGGTGGAAACTAGTGACTTTATGAAAAGACAAGAAATTATAAAACAAAATCATTGGAATTAAAAAAAAAAAACAGCAGACAATGTGAAATATCTCATTGGAAAAATAACCGATACAGGTTATATAAAAAATAGATACAGGAGAGAATTTAAAAATTATTAGACTACCTGAAAACTGTGATCGAAAAAAGAATCTAGACGTCATCTTTTAAGAAATTATCAAGGAAAACAGTCCTAATATTCCAGAATCATAGAGTAAAATAAATATTGAAAGAATTCACCAATCAGCTCCCAAAAGAGATCCCAAAAGGAAAATTCCTAGGAATATTGTAGCCAAATTCCAGAACTCCCTGGTAAAGGGGAAAATATTGCAAGCAACCAGAAACAGTTTGAATATTGTGGAAAGACAATCAGGATAACACAGCAGCTTCTGCATTAAGGGATCAAAGGAATTGAAACATAATATTCCAGAGGTGAAAGGAGCTGGAATTAAAACCAAGAATCACCAACCCAGTAAAACTGAGTATAATACTTCAGGGAGAGAAATGGTCATTCAGTGAAATAGAGGATTTTCAAGCATTCTTGATGAAAAGACCAAAATTGAATAGAAATTTTGATTTTCAAACACAAGAATCAAGAAAAGTATGAAAAGGTAAACAGGAAAGAGCACTTAGTAAAGTTGAACTGTTTACATTCCTACATGGAAAGATAATATTTGCAACTCTTGAGATGTTTCTCAGTATTAGGGTAGTTGGAGGGATTATGTACATATAAGACAGAAGGCCCAGAGTGAGTTGAATAGGAAGAGATGATATCTAAAAAAAAATAAAATTAAGGGGTAAGAGAGGAATATATTGGGAGGAGAAAGGGAGAAATTGAATGGGGCAAATTATCTCTCATATAAGAGGCAAGAGAAAGATTTTTCAATTGAGGGGAAGAGGGTGGAGGTGAGAAGGAAAGAGTGAATCTTATTCTCATCGGATTTGGCTTAAGGAGGGAATAACATGCACACTCAATTTGTTATGAAAATCTACTTTACCCTACTGGAAATGAAGGAAGAAGGGGATCAGTGAGGGGTGGGGGTATCATAGAATGGAGGGCAAATGGGAGGAACTGGTAATTAGAAGTAAATACTTTTGAGGAGGGACAGGGTCAAAAGAGAGAACAGAATAAATGGTGGGCAAGACAGGGTGGAGGGAAATATAGTTAGTCTTTCACATCATGAATTTTATGACAGTCTTTTGCATGACTACTCATGTATAACCCTATATCCAATTGCTTGCCTCTCAGTATGAATGAGAGGGGAGGGAGGAAGAAAGAGATAGAAGAATTCAAAGTTTTAAAAAAACTAATTTAAAAAATGTGTCTTTACATGCAACTGAGAAATAAGACACACAGGCAATGGGATGTAGAAATCTATCTGGACACACAAGAAAATGGAGGGGAAAGAGATGAGAGAAGGGAGGGGTGTGATACAAGGGAAGACAGATTAGGGGAGGGGGTAATTGGAATGCAAGATATTTTGAATGGGTGGAGGGGATAGATGGGCAGAAAATTTGGAACTCAAAATCTTGTGGATATGAATGTTCAAAACTAAAAATTAAATTAATTTTCTTTAAAAATAATTTTTTGCAAGAAAAAGAAAGGAATTTTTTTTTTAACAAACTAGCTCAATATATTGAAAAACTGTAGCATTCTATGCAATGTTTCATATCTATATCCCCACCTCTGCAAAGGAGCAGGGGGATATGTCTTAACAAGTATTTTAACCAGTAGTAATATGAGGAATACAAGCACGGAAGATGTCCTACAACCCACAAAATTGCAAGGACATCCGAGGGAGAACAGGATAGAATCAAGAACCAGATAACGTTAGTTCAGCCAGACAAAAAAAGGAATAAAGTAGGGAGAAAAAAGCTACAGATATAGAAACAGGTAGACGGTTAAGGGGGCAGCAAGGGAGCTCCATAGAGCCCAAGGAGCCAGGCCTAGAGTCAGAAAGACTCTTTGTCTTGAATTCAAATGTGACTGCAAACACTTATTAGCTGTGTGACGCTGGGCAAGTTACTTAATTCTGTTGGCCTCAGTTTCCTCTTATATAAAATTGGCTTGAGAGGAAAATGACAAAACACTTCAGTTATCAAGAAAACCCCAAATGGGATCACGAAAAAAAGCATAGTATAAACAAAGGTAGCTTAATTCTTTCCCCTTTAGACCAGTCACTTGTTAAAAGGCTTTAGCTTCTCTTGTCTACGTCGGACTCTACTTTTCTCATGCTTCCCATACTGATTAATAGTCTGGCTTAAGTTTGTTTCCTGTGTTGTGGCACAGTTTCACTTTCCAGAACCAGATTAAAGATTACTGTAAAGCTGTAGTAGAGTTATAACCATGTTTTGTGTTTTTTGGCAAGCCATTCTCCCTCAATAGCATGGATGTAGTTATGGTACATGAAGGGATTTTTGTTTTACTGTTTTCTGTACCTTGCTATGCAGAATTGAACTAGCACATGTCTATCAAACCTTGAAATCATTCCACACTTAAAAATATTTGTAAAAAAATTTAAAAAGTCAAACATTCAGTGAAATAGCTTGAATTATCAAATCATGATGATAAAAATTCAGGATTGTTATCTCTTAAACATATGTGCACTAAATCCTTGAGATTTTTATTGCAATATGATTAAAAACTGGCTTTCTTGACAAAACTGTTTACCAATATGTTTAGATCCTAGGCCTTGCCAAGAAAGTCCTGCTAAAAAAAAAAAAGAACAAAATTCAAAAGAGATATTCAAAGAGACAGGGAGTACAGAAACATGCAAATGAGATATATAGGGCCTTAAAAGTAGATAAATACTAACAATGGAGTTTAAAAATTGTTGCTATTGTATAGTTTCAAGAAACAAGCTGATGTTGAGTGGATGGTCCCTGCAAGGGATAAGTGAGATAAATCCTGGCAGTCAGAATGAAACTAAAGGTGAAGTCTAGGTGGACTTAGGACTTAGCATATGATGATAGTGATGATGATGTGATAATTTTAATATACATAGTACTTTAAGGATTTTCAGTTACCTTACCTACATTAATTATCTATACTGTTATTTAAAGACAATCTTGTGTGGTTAAGTGCTATTATTATCCCCATTTTATAAATATTAATTAAATATCCTTGAATTTAGATTGCTTCAAATTCTTCCAAGGATATTTCTAGAATATTTAACTATTATTTTTTAAAATATCTTTAGCTCCTAAAATATCCAGGATAAGTAAAAAGGACTAGGGATTTATAACAAGAATGGTAAAGTAAGTGTTAGGGGATGCAATGTAGTTTCACTATATTTCAAAACAGTTTTCTAGGAAATCTGTCAAAGGGAAAGGCTATTATGATTTAAAGTATATAATATGAAGGGAATGAGTTGACACATTTATGTAGTATTTAGAATAAGTAAAACCACTAATTAATAATGTCATATGTTAAGCAGAGAAAAGTCAATCAAGCATCATTGAATTATACCATTCTAAGGTTGGAAGGGACAACTAAAATTTTCTCTGTTAACTCCTGTACTGTCATAACAATAGAAATGTTTGCTGTGTCTCTAGAGTATGTAGCTGAGGTAACAATTTCACTAAATTTGTCACATCTGATGACTAAGACCCTCTTTGTCTAATTAATGAAGGTATAGAGGATAATGCCAAACAAAATCTATATTGTCAAGGATGGTTCTATTTGGCAGCTCTCCCTTGCTTTGACTCCTACACTGACTGTATCAGGTGACAGTGTTGTAAAGGGTCTTCTCCCCTGTTGGGTCTTGTTTCCCCAAGAAAATAGGTCTCAGTTCTTTGCCTTCCTCTTCATTTATTACTTTCTGTTTTAGGTGAGGGAATTAAAAACTGAGACCTTATGAGTGTGGAAAGGAAACCTTGCAATTCTGTGTCCCACCAAGGAACTGAGTTAAGCCTGGATCCATTCTCTCCAAAGATCATTAGTATAGGGAACAAATTATAATGATAAACAATAAAAAAAAAAAAAACACAAAGTGCTTACTATGTGCCAAGCACTGTGCTAAGTGGTGTATAATTGTTATCTTATTTGGGACTCACAACAACCTGGGACGTAGGTGCTGTTATTATTCTCATTTTACAGATAAGGAAATTGACATAGATGAAGGACTTGCCCAAGGTCCCAAAGCTAGTAATTATCTGACTGAAGTTGCAGACCTAATACTTTATCCACTGTCCCACCTAGCTGCCTGAGACTGACCCATAGATACTGGGGGGTGGGGAGGGGGAAGGGGGAAGGCTTTGCAAAGGGAAACTATCTGTATTTCTCCTCTTCCTCCTCCTATCCCCTTTTCCTGCTCCTTCTCAGTCTTCCTCCTTCCCATACTAATCTATGTAAAAGCTAAAAAGAAGTGCATTACAAAGGATGAGAAAGGCTTGTGGAAGAAAGTAAACATTTTAGGGGAATAAATAGTGTTTTCACTATTGCTATCAGTCACTGAGAAAGTCTTCAGAATTATAGAATAGTTCTGATTTGAAGATTTGAAATATAGAAAATATTTCAATAGAATTGAAGATTGAAAAAATGTATAGCTAGTACGTAGGATGGCACTAGGAAAGGACTCTAGATGAAAAGCCCATAGGTCACTCACTGAATAGCCACGCCCAAGGTACTTGAAGAACACAGCATAAATTATCCAGACTCCAATTAAGTGTGAGCCAATAAGACACAGTTTAACTTGCTCAGTGCCAGTCCTTAGAATTCATGTATTAATATATCCTGTCCTAACTGACTCAGAGATTGAGTGTTCCCTTCGCCCAGGTGCTTTTATGCTATGTCACAGAGTTTAGTTTTCTCATTCCTTGACACTTAATCCTTTTTCTTTAGTAAACAATCCAAAAAAAAAAAAAATTCATTTCAACGGTATTACTCCAGGGATGATAAATGGATCTTCTGGTAGTGAAAAGACCACTTCATAACTTTTGCTAAAAATTTTGTTTCTTGACCCACATACAGGTTCCTTAAGAGACAAGTAAGATGTTCTGGTACTCTCATCTCTTTGAAAACTTGCCACATTTTGTTGCCATTAACACAGGCAAAGACTTTAGTATAGTCAATGAAACAGAAATAAATATTTTTTTCCTGGAATTCCATTTCTACATAATCCCATGAATGTTGGTAATTTGGTTTCTAGTTCTTCCTTTTTGAAAACCAGCCTGCTTTTCTGAGTAAAGCTCTTTAACAGTGTCATCTTTTAGGATTTTGAATACTTAAGTAGGAATTTCAAAACTTCTCCTAGCCTTCCTGTTAGCAATGCTTCCTAAGGCTCACTTGAGTTCAGTCTCCAGGATGGCTCTAGATCATTCATTGTGGTTAAAAAAAGCACCAAATACTTTCTAGTATGGATCTATATATTCCTGCTACTTCTTAATGTCTTCTACTTCAGTTAAATTCCTACCATTTGTCTTCTATTTTGCATGAAACATTCCACTAATATCTAATTTTCTTGAAGAGATCTCTTATCTTTCTTATTCTATTAGTTTTTTTCTATTTCTTCGCATTCTCATTTAGGAAAACTTTCTCATTTCTCCTTCCTATTTTCTGGAATTCTTTATTCAGTTTGGTAAATCTTTTCCTTTCTCCTTTCCTTGTTGCTTTCTTTCTTTCTTCAACTATAAAAGTGTCATCAAACAACCATTTTCTTTCTTGCTCTTATTTTGCTTTGGATTTTTTTTGGGGGGGTACCGTCTTATATACAATATTCAAAACTTTTGTCCATAGTTCTTGGAATTCTAGCTACCTGATCTAATCCTTTAAATCTGTTTATCACTGCCACTTTTTATATTCATAAGAGATATTATTTAGATCATACCCCTACAGTCTGATGATTTTCCCCTACTTTCTTCAATTTAAATCTAAGTTCTGAGGAAAGAAAAAGATCCTCATGCAATTCCAAAAGACTCATGATGAAAAATGTTAACCATATCAGGAGAAAGAACTATGGAGACTAAATGCAGATTGAACCATGATATTTTCACTTTAGTTTTTGCTTTTTCTTTCTTGTGTTTTTTCCCTTTTTTTCTAGTTATTCTTTCATGATATGTCTAATATGGAGAAACGTTTAACATGGTTGTATGTTCTTGTTGTCTTGGGCAGGGGAAAGGAGAGAGAATGGGGAAGAAAAACGTGGAACTCAAAATTTTACAGAAATGAATGTTGAAAACTATCTTTACATGTAATTGAAAAAACATAAAATATTATGAAGATTAAAAAAGATGCTCATGATGTGAGCCACAATCAGTTCCAGGTCTTGTTTTAACTGTTTTAACCTTTAATTGCAAAACATATATACTCAATCTGATTTTGATGTTGATCATCTGGTGATGTCCAGGTGTAACGTCACATTGTGGGCTACTCAAAAAGTGTTTATTATGACCAGTGAGTTATCTTGACAAAATTCTACTAGTATCTACCTACTTCGTTTTGTTCTCTATGGCTAAAATGTCTGTTATTCTAATTATTTTCTGATTTCCTGCTTTAGCATTCCAAACCTTTTGTTGAGTGTGACATCCTTTCTTGTGTTATTTCTAGAAGATGCTGCAGGTCTTCATAGAACTGATCAACTTTGACCTCTGGCATCGGAGATTTGAGAATAGACTTGTATTCCTGTGATGCTGAATTATTTACCTTGGATTTGGACAGATGTAATTCTGCTATTTTTAAGATTATGCTCCATTACTGCTTTTCTTACCCTTTAATTGATTATAAAAGATGCTCCACTTCTTCTAAGGGATTCTTGTCCACAGTAGTCTATGTAATGACCACATGAATTAAATTCATTCATTCACATCCATTAAATTCACTGACACCCACGGTGTCATATTTAAATTTCTCATCTTCTGTTTTTGACCACATCCAACTTACATTAGTTCATAGATATTGCATAACAACTTCCCATGCAATATTCATCTTTAAGTTTCAGACTTTCCTTTCATCACCAAGCACATCCAAAGCTGATCTTCTTTTTGTCTTTGTCCCAGCCATTTCATTATTTCTGGAGCTACTTATAGTTGTTCTCCCTTGTCCTGGTCATTTCATTCTTTATGGATCTACTTATAGTTGTCATCCCATCTTCACCAGTAATATATTGGATATCATCAGTTGTAAGGAGCTCATTTTTCCAATGCTATATCTTTTTATCATTTTAATACTGTTCATGGAGTTTTCTTGACAAAAATTCTGGAGTGGTTTGCAATTTCCTTTCCCAGTGGATCCCCTTTTATCTGAACTCTCTACTGCAACTTCTCCATGTTGGGGAACCCTGCATGGCATAGCTCAGTTTCAATGAGCTATGTAAACTCCTCCATCATGGTAAGGGAAGGATAAATGTTCACTAATCATCTGTTTAATAATAAATTCTATAATTTTGCCAGAAATACAAGAAAAGTTTTCTGGCCTATTTTTTAGAGATTCCATAGTCTGAAAGTTCTACCTTCTATGCCTCACTTATTATTGATTTCACATCTGTCTCAATCACTAGTCTTGTCTACAGATAATCAAAGAGTATTGGTCACCTCTTACATAAAATCTTCCTTTATCCCCCAGTTGTCAAAATTCACCCCACTCCTGATCAGTTTGCATTCATTTATATCTGCTCTCCCTGCTCAAGAAATTTCCCTGGTTTTTAATGGCTTATCAGATTAAACACAAACTCCTCAATTTAGCGTTTAAACACTTTACAATCTAGTTCCAGACTGCCTTTTCAGGATTATTGCACATTTTTTCCTTCATTCATCCTATGTTCCATTCCAATTGGATTCTCATTAAAGTAGGAGTTTAGCTTGATGACCTTATGAAGTACCTTCACAAACTTTTGTGTTCATCTAATATCTTGATAAATAATAGAAGCATAAAATGAAAATGAAATGTGATAAATTTCATTGAAGTCACATCTTGATTTGTAGGAAATCATAAGAAAAATGGATGAAGAATTATTAACAAATTAGTTTTCATTAAAATTCTGGAAAACTCACTGGAATAAAAGAATATATAGTATACTTTTCCCCCATGAAATAAATCTTTCAACATAGTTCCAAGAAATGTCCCATACATGTGATATATTTGTGGGACAATATGAACAGTAGTGTAGACTGTATGAACACAGTTGTGTTAATACCTACATTGTTGGAGAGTGTACATATATTGATTCATTCATAGATTCAGAGAAACATGGAAAAGTAGTCATTTATGAGCACTAATTCTTTGCTATTAAGCATTTATCACAAAGTTGTATAACACAATCTCATCATTTACTTCAATACAAATCATAGAAATTACTCTTTTGGCCAGTTTTTAAAAATTGTTTAAGAAAAGAAAATAACAATAATTCCTGCATCTTTTTAATTAAAAAGCTTCTGGGGACAAAAGAGCCAGTTAAAATTTGTTATCTTTATGCCATCCTTGCTGCCACAAAGTACTATATCCAGTGTACTAGAAAAGAAGTACAGTTATTAATTTTCATTACATTGTTTAAGAGTGGGTGAATGTATACTCATGCTCTGTGCAGGAAATGAAAACTGATTTGTTCCCTGGAGAGCAAATTCCCAACTCTGAGTTCTTAATCTGCAAAGAGAAATGACACTGAATAGTTGTTTTAGTAGAGGACTGTAATGTCTCCAGATGTTTTTTTTTTTCTACTTGGCAAAGGAATTAAATTTGAGAGTTACTGCATATATACATTTTAATTTTGTTTTATCAAAACGAATGATACAAATTCATGATGGAAAATAGCTGTGTGGTATCTTTAAGAAGGTGAAAAATCAAGGGTTCAACTTTTGAAAGAAAATATTTGTTTAGATATCTCTCTTCAAATTTGGTTTGGTGTAGACTGAAATAGATACTATAAATCATAACCACACATCTTTGACTAAGAATCAGCTAACAGTTAGTAAATGGCTGTAGTTTTCATAACATACTAAGTCAGATGTTGAGGGAGAAACAAAGTTTCGAGAGGATCTAACCCATATCCTCATGGATCATAGACTCTGTTAAGAGAACAGTAGACCAGTACAAATAGATATAATATTTATTATTGAATAAATACAAAAATAGTTACTAAAATTACTATACATTAATATAAAATTACTATAAATATATAATAGTTACTAAAAAAACTACTATAGTTACTAAAATACTATAAAAATCTGGGGGTTGAAAGTCATTAATAGTTTTAAGAGAATCAAGGAAGAATTTCTAGTGTATTTAGTATTTGAATAGGCTTCAAAGACAGGGACTCCACAGAGAGGATTTCAGAGAGTAGTCCGATTTGTATGGGACATGAAATATACATATAAACAAGGAAGTCATATAGTGTAAAGCTGAAGAGATAGGTTGTTCCACATTGCAGAGAGACCTGAATATTTTCCAATAGTCATTCTTACCATAGGGTGTGATAGTACGGCTAGGGACATTTAGTCCATTAGACAAAGCATTTATTAGACAAAGTATTTAATAGACTCATATGTTTTGCTAACAATTCTAAATGTATGAACAGAATACTTTGATGAGTAATGAGTTCTCCCAATACATAAAGGTCTTCAAGCACAGGTTGGATGATGGGTTATTTTTTTCCGTTGTAATCTTTTTTTTTTTATTTTTTATTTCATTTTAAATGGATGGCGTGGTTTAGGATGGATGAGATGATTTTCAAAATCATTTCTCACTTTGATTCTACATTATTTTACATCCTTATTAATCATTTTATAATATTTGTGCCTTTTAGCATCTCTTTTATGTCATTTAAATACCAAGAATTTTTGTGACTGATTAAACGTTCATTCAAGTGAAAGTTTTCTCTCAAAAGTTACCAAGTCTCTTAAAGGTCAAATGCAATCGTCTTTTCCCAGGCTGCCTCATTCTTAACCTCTCTGTGGCATTTGATACTGTTGAGCAGCTCTTTGTTCCTCCATTCCTCTCTTAGATCCACTTCTAAATCTCCAGGCTTTTATCTCCACCATTCCCATTACCCTGGCAGATCCCTCCACCCTGAAGCCTTTTACTTTGCTTGGTCAGTTTCTCCTAAAACTTCCACTCAACACCATTCACTACATTTATAGCTTGATCCTGAATCTCTGGGCTTCCTTTTCTTCCATGCTCTCACAAAGTAACTTCTTCCTCCAACTCTAGATTATAGCTTCCTTTTCGTGTGGTCTCCCTCCATTAAAAATTGAGCTTCTCACATCATAGTGATTGGGACTCTCTTCCTTTTGCTTGTGTTTGTATTCCCAACACTTAGCACATTGCCTGGCACATAAGTGTTTAGTAAATGGTTGTTGTCTAGACCACACTGTCCTCCTAGATATACTCTCTCTTTTCTGAGTTTTAATGACACTACTCTTTGAATCTTCTCCTGCCTGGCTGACCACACTTAGTCTCCTTTTAAAACTCATCAGCTATATTTTATGTATTAATTTTGAATTCACTCCAAGATCCTAGCCTAGACCCTCATTTTTTCTTTTCTCTACATGTTCTTTCAGTGTCTATCTATCTAATTTGTTTATCACTTTATATATATAGTTATATAATTATAGTGTTATATATATCACTATAGATATGGTTAGATGTAGATGTAGGAAAAATTGCTATATATGTATATATATATGTATATATATACACACATATATGTGAGTGTGTGTGTATACATATACAACTCAGAGACTCCTCCATTAATTTTAGTCCCTCATCACAGTACCAATCGTTTCTTGACCATTTATTAAAAACTAAATATCTGGGAGATATCTTAAACACAATATCTTTAAAATGGAACAGATTATCTTTGCCCCTAAATTCTGCCCTGTAAACTTTTCCACTTCTAGCAAAGGCACTGTTCTTATTATTATCCTTAACCACCTCCCCCTATATATCCATTCAGTTGCCAAATGTTGCAATTTTGATCTCCATAAAATATTTTTCATCTAACTCCTTATCTCTCTCTCTCTCTCTCTCTCTCTCTCTATATATATATATATATATATGTATGTATGTATGTATGTATAATATAGATAGAACATAGCTTATAACATAGCTACTTGTTATTTTAGTAGAAATCTTTATGATTAATTGTATAAACTCTGAAATTCACACCTCCTCATTACTCCCTGCTTATTGGTGACCTCCCTTGACTGGAGAAAGTGAAAGGTAGATGTTAGAGAGCCCTTCTTAGACTCTCCATTTAAGGAGAGTGCCTGAGGCAGCCATCTCATTATTTCCCATCTGACTAAGAATTCATCATGTCCCCAAAATTGGTAACCATGTTTCCCTAGTTTCCTGATTTTCATCTATTTTTGCATTACCTCCCCTACTGGACTGTGAAATTCTTGTTTAAACCAGAAGAAAAAATTCTTGGGGTACATTTCAACATTTCTTGTTATACTCCTGGAATTGCTGTGAATGTATGTGTAAAAGTGTATGAAAATCAAAGGAAAGGTAATGAAAGGCAAATTAATCAAACATTTACAGACCTCAATAAAGAGTTTATTTTCAGTCAGGTCAATTGGCTGAATTAATTTGTTCAGCCTTAGCAATCATTTGTTAAGGATTTAATACCTAGTGTCTTTACTTACTGGAAAATATAAATGTCCAGCTTAAATTTAATTTCTCTAGTTCAAATATTTTAGTCTCTAGCATTTTTCTTGAATAATGTCTCTTATAAAATCCAGAGGCTTCACAAGGTTAAATGAGCATTGAATGATCCTTTACTTCCCTAAATTTAATCTTACTCTCTAAAATCCAACAGTAATATATTATTTTACAAAATCAGAGAAAATAGATCCTATTAGTGTATAGATATCCAGCTGTTAACACATGCATCTATTCAAGAGAACTCAAAAGAAACTGATTAGAAGAAATTTAATTGAAACTGTCTATTCTGAATTAATTGTCTAAATTGTATGGGCTATATACTGTGTAACTTTCCAATCAGGCCACTTCCAGAGGCAAAATGGTATGTATTTCAAAACAAGTCCTTTCTTAAGAGACATCTTCTTAGAAATTCATTAAATTTGTGCCTCACTGTGGGTCGTGATGGCAGAATTATTTTGCCCTGTTTTAATGCAGTGGGGAAGCAGTATGCGAAATGGATAAGAGTTGAGAAGTTGTGGGTCCAATTTCTGCCTCTAACACATACAAGTTTTGGAATGCTGATCAAGTTATCTGGCCTCTCAGTGCTGTAGGCAAGTGTCTAAGATTATAATTTGCAAAGACAGTGCTTACCTGCTTTCTTAAAATTAATTTAGCTAATGATGTTATCCCACTATATTGCAGCATATTGATATTTTCAAACTAGATACCACAATGCCTAGAATGTTCGACTCAGAGTGAGGCAGATCTGAATTCAAATTCTGCTTCAGACACTTACTAGATGTGGTACCTCTGTCTATCTCAGTTTTCTCATCTGTAAAATTGGGATAACAGTAGCATCCACCTCCCCAAAATAGCATTGTCTCCCAAGTTGTTGTTGAGATAAAATGAGATAATATTTGTAAAATGCTTTGTAAACTTTAAAATGCTATAAAAATGCTTGGTATTTTTTAAAATACGCATCATTACTATTTTTGTTGTCAAATTTTCTTAAATCAAGGGCAGCATTCTTAATTATAATTGAATCATACATATTGAGAACTAGATGGACCATTAGAAGTCATACTCAAATGCCCTCATTTGATATATAAGAAGCTTAAGACCCACAAAATCTAAGTGATTTATAAGTGATTAGCAGGTACAGGATGCAAGCTAGGTCTTCTGATTCCAAATTCAGCAAGCACTCTTTCCACTGCAATCAGTACTGTGTCTTCTTGTTCACTTTTTAGCCATAGCATAATGAACTCAGCCATTGTGAATGATGGTGTTTGAGTCATTACTGCTTACAAGGAAGGATTCATTACTGGCTTCAGCACTCTTTTCCATACACAATATACCACATACTTTATGATTTGTACAGCCTCATACACTTGACATTGCTGTTTCTCAAAAACCATACACCATACTTTCATCTCTGTTTTTGCCCTGAATTTCCCCCATACCTTGAATGTTCATCCTCCTCACTTCTAGCCAAATCAAAAGTTATATATTATTTTCAGAGATAAGTGAATGATTTCTAGAAAATCTATGTAATTAGTGACTAGAATTCCTTAATTCCTAAAGCTAAACATTTTAAATAAAATTTTGATAGCCCAGGTATTTTATACTCCCCACTCTCCCGACAACATCTCTGATAGTTAAAGTTCATCAAGGGTAATAAATGCAATTCTGAAGATACAAAAGCAAATATTCCCATTAAAGAGTGAAAAGGGGGGAAGGGGGCCTAAAATGATTGATGGGGGTGCACCTGGAATAATCAACCAACTTAGATTTCTTTTATATACAGAAGAGGGAGACAAAAATAGGTAATAAGAAGATTGCAATAATATTTGATGGTAATATATGAACTGTGATGAATGCTAATTGTCAGAATGAGCTGAAACTAAAATGAAAAATAAGGGCATCCCAAGGTTTTTATGTGTTTGTATGTTTGTTTTCAGCTTAATTGAGCATTGGGAGGAAGGACAGTCAAATTAAAGATAGAAAAAGTTCTCAAGATGGATAGGACAGTGGGCAGTTAACAAGAGAGGGAATACAGGGCTACTTCATTCCTCTTTTCTTTGCCAAAGAGAGACCAGAATGGACAGAACAAAACTTACCAAGAGGTAGCTGTTGATCAAAGTGAGTAAGGGAATAGTAAAAGTGTATAGTCTTGTCCTTAATGAATTTAGGTCACTTAGCAAATTTGAACTGTGTCCTTGGATAATAAACTGACACCTGATTATTGAAGAACTTACAAATTTATTAAAGACTGTGGGATATGGAAAATGTAGCATAGGTTTATAAAAGCAAAATGTTGTCAAAATTTTCCAAAAAAATGAAGGAAAATACAATAGAATCTGTAAATTTTATTCCAGTGAATTTTTCTTAGAATTCTGACAAAATTCCAAAGAACACCATTTTAGTTGATGTCTAGAAAAGGAAGTGTTGAATGCAAAAATAGATCATGTCTTCATGAGGACTAGTTTATGCCTGAAAAATATTATTTCCACTTTTGACAGGATTACTAAAGTATTTGATGCTATAGATATGAATAATTTAGATTTTAGCAAAGATTGAGAAATGAACTAATGATGATTATATGAATTAAATAGATTTAGAATGGAAGAATGGTTGGACTGAAAGAATAATCTTAATAATTGAGAGTCATTGGGACAGAAGTTCTCGTTATAATATCCCAAGGATCTGTCCTTAGCCCTGGGTTATTTAATATATCAGTGACCACAGCATAAAGGACATGATCATAAAATTTACAGGAGTCTCAAAATTAGAATAACTTCAAGATTTCTGACTATTTCTTTATGTACAACAGATGATTGGATTTATTTTTTAATAGAATTATGGTCTTGTGTCAATGAAATATAGGGAAAACAATGTGATAAAGTCAAAAGAATGTTAGATTGAGTCAAAGTGACTTAAATTAAATCTCTGTTTTGTTACTCCATCTGTAACAAAGGAATTAGAGTAGATGCCTCTTAAGATCTCCTTGAGTTAAAAACTAGAATGTTAATAATTTATTCATAGATCTAAAGTCACATGTAATTTTACTTATGAATGACAACTACCTGTGAGTATGTGTGATATGCCTAACATCTAGACAACTCTTTTAGGTGAGAAGTATGTGACTGTATGCTCTTCTTTAAGATCACTTACTCCTTTAACTTCGTGTTATTTGTGGCTTCATCGATATGGGAATTCATTCAAATACCTAACCATATCTTTGTAAACCTGGCAATTCTTAAAGCAGGATTACCCTGAAGCAAAGCATTATTGGGGAAAGACAATAAATTAAAATCTAATCGAAAATAATCTAAATAATTTAAATAATCTTTTTTCTAAATAATTTAAAATTCTTTTTTCTTTTCAAAAAGTATTTTAGTCACAAAATTGAAAGAAAAAATGTTGCAAATATAATGTATGATCAGTTAAAACAAAACAAAACAAAAATAACAAAAAATCCATAGCATGCTTTGTTTCCTTTCTACTTAGATGTGTTAGGATTTTTCAATGACATTAACATTGTCTTCAAAAGTCAAAATTTGGCAACTGAAATAAAATCAACTTACTCCAATAATAAAGCAAAACACTGAGAATCAACTAAAGCAATGTTTGAGTGAATCAACAGATATCAAGGCAAATTCTGCTATCATCGGAGGATATATTATTCACTTGCACATAGGATGGGGAAAATATGCTGGCCCTGCCATTTTTTTCATGTTGTGTAAATGTTTTTAAATTTTGCTTTACCTTTCTCTTTTCAAATTCTTTTTTATTCTCAAAAGGGGATTGCAAAATATAAACATATCTTTTATTAATTAGGTAACAATTTCCGAAATGTTCAATCCCCTTGATTATTTACAGTGATTAATGATGCATTATTTAAACTATTTGTTTGATGTTTATAGTGAACTATATAATGATAACGAACACTAAAGAAAAAATAGGAAATGAACAGAAGCAAGGAAATTAAATTCTCTAAGTGATGAACAAGATGTTTTATTGGAATTGCATTCTTATACAGCATCTTCCCCCATAATTCATCAAATTCAATTAATGCTTTATTTTAAAACCAACATGACAGTAATGAACTATTCTGAAGGATTGTGCAATCATTTTGACTATTTACTAATGCACTTAGAGTGATTTGGTTAACTGGTGTACTTTGAAGGGTTCCTGTATTATTAATAAATGATCATCTAAATTCATTTGGCTGCTTCATTTTATCCATACTGTAGCTACAAATTATTATGTAATAGTAAAAAATCAAGAAAATAACAAAAAACCTGCTATAAAACACTTAGCTGAAACCAGAAAATAAAACCTTTTATTATTTTTTCCCTTTTGTCTGTAAAAGATTTTACCAAAAGAATAAGAAAAAGGTCTTAGGAAGCAATGATGATTCCTTGGGGCACACTCTAGAAATTTGCTCATTCTTCCCTCACCCCTCCAAAATGTCCCCACAAAACATATTTAACTATCACTGACAAAGATTAGAAACTAATTGCACTTATGAGCTTCAAATTAACTGTTAAGCCTTAGGCTAAGTATTATAGGCAAACTTGTTAACTTAATTTTGTCCAAAGATAATGAGAAAGTGGATAACTGTCCTCATCACTTTAACAAAGCTAGACGATTAATTGTTGAACACTGGGGCTCTGTGTACATATTCAGAAAAAAAATGCAGAATCTTTCCAAAAGTAGATTTTAGGTGAAGTAATACTCTCTACCTTTGTGGCAAAACTCTTTGTGCTTAGTTTACTATTATCTCTCAAATGCAATGGTTGAACTAGATGGACTCCTATGTCATTAGATGTATAAGATAACCTGGTACATCCAGGAATTTATCAGTTCTCCTACTATGTAGATACAAGGAATTAACTGAAAAAAGTTCTGGATAGATTTCATGGGTTAGTTCAATGGAACTTTCTCTTGTCTGTTACAAATAATTTTGGTAGGATTTATTAAAGACTTTTGTAAAATTTGTAGTTAATATGTTGCTCTAAGTTTAATGAATATCTTTTCTATTGATGAATCCTACCCTATTTGCTTAGAGTGAGGGTAAGCTAGGTTGGTTAGAAAATTTTAAAATAATTAGTTTCTTAGATAATATAAAGAAAAAATAAATCTTTATAAAATGTGAAAATGCTACCATGAAGTTTTGAAAATATGCTTATTGAAAACACTGGACCCTTAAATTTGAAGTGTGGGCCTTGAAAAAATTAAGATTTTTAGAAAAATTAAGGTTTCTGTATTATTTAAGGCTGTATTGTTGAATTGTTAACATTAGTGGCTAATTTCCTTTACTCAAAATTCATTCTCCAAATTATAATGTGCTTTCATCTAAATGAGATGTATGCAAATCAAAATTTAATAAAAATGAGATAAAAGTACCTATCTCTCATGGTTGGAGGTGGGATGAATCTCATATTTTAAAGTGCTTAGCACAGCATCTCACACATGGTAGGTACCATATAAATGTCAACTATTGTTTCTTTAAATGTAATTACTTTACTTTGGGTTTTTAAATGGGACTAATATACAATATCAAACTGTTAAATTTGGAAGTACATTCAAATGCATGGGTGTTATTTAATTGACAAATCCATTCCCCCTCCAAAAAACCACACAAAGTTGTGTCATGATGCAGAATATTATTTGTCTTATTGTTAGACTTTTAAAAATATCTTATGTTTCCATGATTGGATCAGAATTCTGCTCAGTTATGAAATTGATAAAGAATGTGTATTTGAATTTATTTTCATTTGAGTATATTTTACTAAAGGAATATCTAAAGTTCCTTGGGACTTAGTACTTGGGCAAGGTTATAAGATCTTGAAAACTGCTGACCACATAGTGTGAATTTCTGAAAATACTACAGTTTGAGAGACTAAAACTAACTCCCAGTCAAAAATAGGAAGCTCATTCTTTATTAAAAGTACACCTGTATGACTGTATATATGAGGGAACTACCTAGTTTTTTTTGTTTTGTTTTGTTTTTTTTAATAGAAAAAAGAACATGAGTCTTTTCTAATTTGGCTACTGTCTCTGTTAACAAATAGCATATGACATTTTGAGTCAACTTAGATCTTAGATTCAAAGATTACAATCTTTCCTTAGACTGATTAGAGGCTCACAACAGTCTGCCTTATTCTAGGAGTTGTGAGTCAAGTATATGGTATTAATGCAGGATAAAGAAATTATCCTTGTTGGTGTTCATTGTTGGAACATGAGAGTATCAACCTAGTCCTATGTTATAATTAGTGAAATTTCCCTATCTAAGGTAAATAGTTATGAAATTGTAATTTGATATTGTTATCTGTTTGATTTCAGATATAGTCATCTCAGGTGTCACTAAACCAAAACTCTGCCATTTAAGCAGTCAAAAACCTGCCATAGGCACACATCTGTTTAAGCAAAAAGTTCATGGGACAACCCTACAAAAGTGAAGGTAGAGTCCTCTTGACTCAGTTGCCCATTGTGCTGTTTTCCTTTTAGATAGGACATTTTCCCACATGGTCAATTCTTAGCCTCACTTAATACCCTCTGATGATACTGGGAAACTTAACTGTTGACTGTAAACTACAGCTCTTATCTGTAAGCAAACAAAGCTAAGGAATTTTTTTCCTCTGTCCTTCCCTTTTCCCTTTCATAGAAAATTTCTACACTCAAAGTAAGTAAAAAATAAAAAATTCACAACACTACATCTATTACTTAATCAATTAATATAAAAGATGAATATTGAAGGCATATAAAATTAGGTTTCTCATTCTTCCCGAGTTACATGGGGATACTATTCTCTGAAGGGGAGAATTAGACAAGGAATATGAAAAAAGCTGGTAAGTATTACTAATGTTTCCCAAGAGGTTTTCAAGTTTCCCAAGAAAGTTTTATAATTAAAAGGAGTAGTAAAGTTTGAAAAAAGCAAAAGGATCACACGTTTTTTTCTAATAATTGGGCAAAATATTTCTAATTGAGGCATACAGACTTCTCAAAATTAAATTAGTGGTTTTACATATGTATCAGTAAGCACTCAAACATACACAGGGGAGCCTACTATCACAGGTTCTTAGATCTGCATTCATAAAAGGAAAGGCAACTTTTGAGGGGTTAACAATCACTTTAATCAAGCACATGCATCATTCCTTCAACCAAGCAGAAATATCATTCACCTCATTCAGGGGAGTCAGCACCTTGAACTTCAAAGAAAATACAAAGAAATCATTGATCAACACACATGACTTTCTCTGCCTGAATTCAACAGAGAGGTCCGATTATCTGACCATTATTACCAGAGGGGGAAGCATCAACATCTGGGTTTTCAAAGCCAGGGGGTCCTTTATCCCAGAGTCCTCATCTGGCCAAACAAACACTTTCAGTCAGTAAGCCCAAAGTAAATCCTTAGCTCCAAATATTTATACCTTTTTTAGAGTCAGAGGGCATCACAACCCTTGAGAACCATTGCCCCATTAACAAAAAGTTGGGCCTTCCCACAAATCTTCCCTAATCAAACTACCCTTAATGGGCAGACCCATGAATGGGTGGGGAATATCTTTAATCATGTTAAAATAATTAACAGTACAAATACATATACTAGTTCTAGTTGAAGAAGCGCTTGTTTCTTTATTTTACTCCTTGTAAAGACTTTCAATTAATAAAGGTAATATTCAATCAGAGGCACTTGATTACATTATAACAAAAACAGCAAAAGATCCTATTTCGCTTGCCATCACAACATAATAAATTGTCATGTGAATGATGGGTTTCCAATTTGATTATTCTTCTTATAGCCCTGTTTGGCAAAATGTAGCAAATTATAAGATTTCAGCAAAAGTAAGCGCCTGAGGACCAGATCTACTAGAAGAAACTGCCTTAAGGACAAGACCTACTCCAGGACATTCAAGAGAAGACAATTCCAGAGACCAGACACTAAACAAGACATCTGAGACAAAAGATGCTGATTAAACAGGGGTTGAGAGTGGGCTATTAAGATGCAGAAGAACTTGATGTTAGGTAATGATCATTATTATATATATTTTGGGAGGTCAGGGCTGCTTATGCTTGTTGCGTTTGTGGAAATTGAACGGTTCCATCTCTGAAACATTCCATGCTTGCTTCTCCCTTGAGGTGGAACTTGTTGCAAACTCATTTGATATTGAATGTTCTCACTGATGCTGGAAGACTTAAATACTTAAATAAACTAGAGGAGCAGTTCTCAAACTTTTTGGTCTTAAGACAACTTATACACTTAAAAAGTCATTGAGGACTCCCCACCAAGAATTGGTTTACATAATATGGTAAATATCTATTCATATTTATCCTATTAGACATTAAAATAACAAAGTATTATTATTCTCATGAAAATAGTTTTGACTTTGAGTAGACCATAAAAGCTTCTTTGGAAAAATCAGGGGGCCTTTGAAGACCATTGGTATGTAAGAGTCAGACATAGACACTAGATATGAGCATAAAATATGTTAGTTCTAGCCTAGGTCTGACAATATTGACGTGACCTAGACAAAGGCCCTTAGTGTCTCTGGGACCAAGCGGTTTTGTTTTGTTTTGGTTTTTTTCATTCCTAAAATGAAATGATTAGATTGGTTTGTCTCCAAGGTATCATCCAATCCTAAAATTCTATGATCCTATGATCAATTACATTAGTTTTTTTTTTTAATGTAGCCAAAAAAAATCTAAGGAATCAAAAGTTTTACTTCATCATTTTTAATTCACTTCAGCAGATACACATAACACTTAGCTGGTAGAATCTAGAATAAGATGCTTAGCACATGCGTATGTTGTGGTATTTTAATCTTTCCCTTTGGTTTTTATTTTTTGGTTGGTGGAGGAACTAAAGATTGGGGAGAATTCATTTTGATTATTTAAATAAAACTTTTAAGTCATTAACAATATAAAATCATCTTTGCAATGACTCTCCACAACCATTGGTTGCACTTTTTCAAACAGAATGAAAAATGGACCCCAGTGTGATAGCTTACAATAAGTGCAAAGGCATGTTTTCCTTTTATATATGTGTGTAGAATCTGTTCTAACTCAAGATCATGACCAAAGCAGGGAGAAAAGCTCAATGTAACAAAGGACTTGGTCTCTGTCTTCTCTGACCTCTGTTTTAGTAAAAGCTCTGTCATCAGATCACCTTGGAAAAAGAACAAGATGAAACAAAAGGAAGCATCAAAGAAGAGCTCTGTATGGAACATAAATATTAATTTAATTGCCTTCTCTCTTTACTGTTTAGAAGGTACAGTTTTATTCAAACAATTTAGTTGTTTTCAGCTTGATGTGCTGATAATCAAATAAGGTTGACATTCACAAATATGAACAAAAATGAGCTCAGTGGATGACTGACAGTTCAAAAGAGATGATAATTCTTCATGGCTTGCAATATCATAGAGAAAAGGGTGACTTTCCTCAGTGAATTCCAAATATTATAAAAAATTTACTTATAGTTAAATTCAAGAGAATAAAGACTGTCTTTCATCAATGAAACTTCTTTTCTTTCATAGAAAAGCCTGATTTTTTTTTCAAAGGGAGAGAAAAGAAAAATCATTTTTATTTTTAAAGTATAACTTGGTGGCAAAGAAATGTCTTCGTAAAATCTTTGCAATCTATTTTAAACAGTACAGTGAGGGAGTGATGAATCATTAAGCTCTGTACCGATCTGTATGTTGTCATAGTTTGGCAAATGTGAAAACTAAGGTATATAAACTCTCAGTTTGCAGTAATGTAACACTAATTTAAATAATCACTAGCTTTTCTGGGAAATAAAATGTTACAAAACAGGACTTGGAACCAAAAAAAGAGGATGATCTATAAATGATTCAAAATCTTTGGTGTTCTTTTTCCAAAGAGCAACGGAATTTAGCAAAGCAATACTGATATAAATTAAGGTTCCTCCAACACCCTTGTAGGGTAGATATGGTGGTGAGCCTGAAGTCAGGAAGACCTGAGTTCAAAAATGGTTTCAGACACTTATTAGCTTTGTGACCTTAGGCAAGCCATTTAAATCTCTGTTTGCCTCAATTTCCCACAGTTGTAAAATGGAAATTATAATAGCATCTACCTCCCAGAGTTGTGAGATAATATTTGTAAAGCATTTAGCACAGTGTGGCATATAGTAAATGCTATATTAATCAAGAAACATTTACTAAGTGCATGGGGACCATGCTAAGTACTGGAGATACAAATAGGTACAAAAGACAGTCCCTGTTCTCAAGAAGTTAGCAGTTTAATAGGGGAGACAACATGTAAATACATACAAAGCAAGATAAAAACAGTATTCCTATATGTGTATGAGTACATATATGTATACAAATGTGTATACATGATACAAACACATAATATATATACACACACACACACACATATATATATATATACATGATAAATAGGAAATAATAGAGAGAACACACTAGAATTAAGAGGGATTGTGGAAGTCTTCCTGAAGATGTGATTCATCATGGACTTAAAGCCATGGAAATCAGCAGTCAGAAACAGGAGAATATTCCAGTGGTCATGCCACTGGAACCAGACGGCTCAGAAAAAGGAAGTGAGGTTGGTGACCTTGCACAGCTCTCCCTCACTCAAATCAAAGTCAACTGCAAGTCATATCAATATCTTGATGTCATGGTCCTCTTCAAAAATAAATGACAAACACAACAACAAATCAGAGAAAATGGACAGAACAAAGCAATGGAGTGTCTTGTTTGTGGAGTAGTCAGGAGAATAATGTCATTAGACTGAAGAGCATTTAACAGAAGACAGAGTTTAAGAAGACTGGAAAGGAGGAGAATTGGATATGGAGTGCTTGGAATCCCAAGCAGAGCATTCTCTATTTGATTATGGAGATAATAGGGAGCCACTGAAATTTATTGTATAGGGGTGCCATGATTGGACTTGTGCTTCAGGAAAATCACTTTAGTGTCTTAATGGAGAATGGATTGGAAATGGAAGAGTCTTGAGGCAGACAGATCCATCAAGAGGCTATTGTATTAATCAAGGTGTGAGGTGATGAGGGTCTGCAATAGAGTGGTGGCAGCATCAGAAGAGAAATGGGGATGTATTCAAGAGACATTGCAAAGATGAAATTGATAGACTTTGGCAACAGCTTGGGCAGTGTTGTGAGAGATAGTGAGAAATCCAGGATGATTTTTAAGTTGCAAGCCTGAAGGCCTTGGAGGATTTTGTTGACCTCTAAAGTAATAAGGAAGGTAAAAATGGGGGAAGGGTTTAGGAAGAAAGAAAATTAGTTCTGTTTCAGAAACACAGAGTTTAATTTCTGCTGGACTCCAGTTGGAGACATGAGATTGAAAGTCAGTAGAGAAATTGAGGCAGGAAAGGTCATTTGAGGGTCATCAGTATAGATTCATGGGAGCTGATAAGATTATCAAGTGAAAAAATATGTAGAGAAAAGTAGGTCCCAGATAGAATGCTGAAGGATATCTAAAATTGGAGGACATCATCTGGAAAAGAATCCAATGAAGGAGAGAGAGAGAGACAGAGAGAGAGAGATAAAAGGAGTGATCAGATGTGTAGGAGGAGAACAAGGAGAAAGTGATATCTCAAAAATTAAGTAAACGTCATTAAGTTTTGCAAGGAATATGTCATTCATAACTTTAGAGAGAGTAGTTTTGGTGGAATGATAAGTCCAGAAGCTAAATTATAAGGGTTGAAGAAGGAACAGGGAGGAGAGAAAGTGGAAAGACCACATGTAGATGGACATTTTTTTTCAGGAGTTTAGCTACAAAGAACAGAACAGATGTAGGATGACAACAGTGATGGAAGATTAGAGTGAAGGTTTTGTTGGGATAGGCAAGACATGGGCATGTTTGTAGGGAGTAGGAAAAGAACCAGTAGACAGAGAGATTGAAAACAAATTTTTAAAAAGTGGGGATGACAGAGGAGGTAATCTATTAGAGGAGATGGAATAAAATTGGACTGATCAAGCCAGTAGAAAAGTTAATTTTGGTAAGGAGCCAGGTCCTTTTATCACGTGAGCCAGGAGGAAAGGAGAAGATAGTGGTGGAAGGCATTTCAGTGATAAGATGATGAAGAAGGGAGTATAGAGAGAATTCTGGTAAAAGGCCTCATTTTTTTTCCTACAAATTATGAGGTAAGGTTCTCAGCTGAGAAAGGAGAGATAAAGGGAGGTTTGGAGAAGGATAAAAAGGTTTGAAAGAGCCACTTACTTTGATGAGTGGAATAATGAGTTGATAATGGCAGTATAGTCAGATTGTCTAAAACAGTGAGGGTTCAGTTGAGGTTGTGTAACATAAAATGATAGCGGACCCAGTTAGAACAGTTGCATGATTTTCTTCATCTTTGTTCAATATCACATATATAAATGTCAGCTATTGTTATTATTTATTGGTGATTACTTCAGTTGACATAATCATAGAAAGCAAAGAAAAAATAACAGTGATAATGTTATATCAACAATATTTTAAAATTTTTCATCCTTCTACAACATGTGGCCACCTTTCTGTAATGGAATTAATGGAAACATACATAGGCGAATAGACAGATTAGACATGTCCTTGGAGACTTTCCATTACTAGGCCCTAAGGAAGGAGTTTAAAAAAGATAGTAAGCACAAACCATAAGTGGAAGCAGAACTTGGCCACTAAGAGGAAATTGCTCAGGGTGGGGCAGGGGGTAGATTTTTCCCTACTTCTTCATGGACTATGTCATATTGAAAGGAAGGGCAAGAATTGGAGCCCTTGGTAGAGAACATTCCTTCAAGAAATAAGAAGAAAGGGATTTTATTTGCCCTCTCATCCTACCATAGAAAAGCAACCTGATTGAATAGTTGAGTCAATTTGAGAGAGTACCACTTAAGAGTGCTTTATGGATAAGATCTATGAGGAGGGGGCATTTCTTTCTCTTTCCTCCTGCATTGTCCATAGCTTCTATCAGGCGATGGATATTTACCAGGACATCTAGCAATGACTTACCCACAGAGAGACATCTTGACTAGCAGTTTGAGAATTTGCTGAGTCCAACTGGTTTGAAGCCCAGTTGAGGAAGAAGATATACATACATTCCTGAAAAACATGCATATATAAAGACAGTCTCTGAAGGAAAAAATAGTTTTGAGAAACAGAACTCTTGTTAAATCAGAAGAGATATAGTTATGAAAAGAAGTCAACTTTAAAATGATTAGAAAGAGCCTCCAGAACCTGCAGAAGCAGGAATTTTGTGGGTTACCTTTGCCACTTGTGTCCTATACTTTAGCCTCATAGCCACATATGCTAGATTTGAGCTTATCCTTCATATGGACAGTGTGCATATTTCTGAACAGGAATGATGCAAAGGGAATATCTTAAAACTACTGTTTTTATGATGTGGCCATAATAAATTTATTTTTAAAAAGATCATTATGCATACTGGCAAACTGTTAATTGGCGATCGTATTGATGGGTATTTATGAGCTTATATTGCTACAGAATTTACCCCAGAGGTTGACCCTGGAATCTGAGATCCTTGATCCTATGGGAATACAACATGGAAACTTGTTAGTGAGAGGTGAAGATGTAACCCAAAGGCAATATTAAAATGACATCCGATAGAGGCTGGATCTCTCCTTCACCAGATACTTTAGAAGAGGTGAAAGAGGTAGTATATAGGATTCAAGAGAAAGTTTAGGGATTAGACTATGACAGCTAGGCTATTGACTCAGGCTATTCATGTCATTGAACCTGTGATTTGTATAGTGCCCCACTTTTACCTGAGCCTTATACCATCTAAGGGCAGCAGGAGTTGAACTTGGCTTTTCTTATCAAAGATGAAGTAGCTAATAAAATGCAGTAATGGTTGAATAGTTTGCCTCTGGAAATAATAGATACCTGTCACAGGTTACTACATTCTAATGTACTACCTAAAATTTACATCTTCTTAATCCCCTACATTTCTTCTGTTACCTGTGATTGCAGAATGGGCATGACTTTATTAGCCATATAGAAAAGTAGTTTTACTTATTTCTCTTTGGATCCTTTTTTTTAACAATCATCATGGCAGTTCTCTCTGATCTCCAAAAACAAAAGTGATTTCTTCCCATTAGGAGTTCTCACTACATCATGCTTATATATCTGTTATACTCTTATCATACTTGCCAAGTCCTACTGATCTACAGTGAGAGATATGAGACAGCTGATGTTCAGTTTAGTACCTGGTCTCTGGAGAAGTCAAGAACAATAAAAGTTGTACAACATCTGAGGACTACAAAAATGCAGAAGAGAAAATGGGAAACTACATCTAAGGGAACATATGGGACTAGATACTAGAATCTGAGACCAGTTAAATGGAGATTAGTAGAGTACTCCTGAGAATGATAAATGAAAGCTTAAGAATTCAAATGGAGTCCACTACTCAGTATACCAAGGGAGTTAGGAGAATATGAAATTTAATCAGTTAAGGTGTAGAAGACAGGTTGCTGTATAATATTGTAGATTTTCCTTATAACTTCCTTTTCACTTGAGACCATATTATTTACATCTTCTTCAGTTTTAGGACTATAGGAAGGGTTATTAATTTTAGATCAATGGAATATAATATGTACATACATATAAACAAACATACAGAAATTGTGATATGTTCACTTATTTGTGAAAAGAGGCAAGAATTAAAAACATCTGGATAAAATGAACAATTTTAACTGCTTACACTAGAAACCTGGCTATATTTAAATATTAAGGAGGAATGAGAGGAAAAACCTCAGAATTTGAAAAATATTAAATGGCCTAGGAGATAAAAATTTCATATTAAGGAAACAGCTAACTCTACATATGAATCAGCTTACTAGTTTTGATTGGCCTGTCTAGTCAAATCAACTCCCAAACATACCCTCATTGATTAATATACACAAGCAGCAAGAACATTAAAACATCACTTTGTTTCTGAAGATTTTATACCATGTATAGATAAGAAAAATATGAATCCTTGGGCATAGGTATATATAATTTAGATAACTTTGTAGTAATCATCTAGGAAGTATCAGGATTTTTTAACAGTGAGAAATAGAATAAAAATGGTTATTTTAATATGAATTTTGAAAGTATTATGACAGAATCCTATCATACTTGTATACATTTGCAGGTAGACAAATATATTTCAAAACCAGTGATTTTGATGGAAAATGTCACCTTGCAAGAGAAAATATGAATCCTCAGGAAGTTAAGCAGATGTTGTACTTAATCCAAATTTATGTGTGACACGAAATGCCACATAGATGTTGATAAAACAGCTGGACTACATACAGATTCATCTGCATCATTTTGGTTATCAGAGAACAGAATAGGATAACAGTTGTCTGGATGGCGATGGTATATGTGGGGAGTGCTTGTGAATTAAGGAAACACACATGGAGGGAGTTCACAAAGAGTGTATATAGCCAGAGAACTCTCATGACTGGGTCATGCCAGTGACCAGAGTACACATGTGGAATGGACAATTCACACCTCTGTGTGTCAGATTTGTTAATATCCTCTTGTTATGGCATACACTTCTCTGATGTTTGATGTTTCCTTCTTGTCTTCTCTGTCTCTACCGGATGCACTGTCTCTGTTAGCAATGTCATATCTCCCCCTGACTATGTTTTCTTTTATCTGCTCAATTCCAGCCATTTGTTTGTTTGTTTGTGGTTTTTCTCTATAGGTCTCAGTTACAGAAGTTCTCTTGGTTATGTCATCTGGACTACAGCTCTCAAGGTACACCGGTTGGGCTTTGGATTTTCATCTGACTAGAGGGCTTCAAGTCACTAGAAAATCTCTCCCTGTCAGGAGCAGTATGATAACTCTTTTAGTTAACAGTCAATATGATAAGCAAGCTAAATGTTAAATCTAGGTAAGACAGTCAAGCAAAAGCCAGCAAATGTGCCCCATATGTCATGGTTAATTAAGCCTAATCATTTATTTGACTGCATTTGATGTTGAGTTAAATTCTACAGTTCCATATAACTATCTTGACTTATGATTACATTTTTTATAGTTCCTATTCCAGTCCTAACAAGGACCTTAAAGTTTTTTGCCCATTTATAGTAGTATACCTACTTACTCTGCTCCCCCAAATCAACACAAGCTACAATGGAGACTGGTGCTATGGATCCCATCTTCTTTCCACATCATCCTTGAATGATTTTTAAATTTAATTTAGTAATAATAACACCTAAGTAAAGAAATAAATCATTTGCTCTTTGTATTTTCCTCTTAATTATACATCGACCATTAATAACAAGAATTAAAAACTAATTTGAACTATAGGCTAATAAGAGTAAACCCTTGACATCTCCCTGTATCTTTCTAAGTCAGACCATAAAGGAGATGGAAAACCCTAAATGCAAAAGAACATTTAATTAAGGAAGAATAAGAAGGTAAGCATGGAATAGAATGAAATAGTAAACATGTTCTGTACTTATGCACAAAATGGCTGGTATCTCCCCTGCCTCTATGGGAATAACAACCAATCTTCCCTTTAATTAACTGTTTTCCTCCCATAGCTATAGGACATAGTCATTTCAAACACACAGATTGGTCAATGAAACAGAACCTCACATCATTTGCTTTTTACTTTCTTTCCCTCTATTCTCAATTTGAGTTTATTAGTGAGTGGATGACTCCAGGGAATTGGACAAATACTGATGGACTCCTGCTGTGGCCTGGGAATTGTCATGCCATGTCAGGTCATGTCACAAGGCTCCTGTGTGGGAGGCGAGAGCTTTAGCAGGATTGCTGCTGGCTTCTCCCAACTACTTTTCTGTTCTCTTTCCACATGGATCTTGCTCTTCTAAGTCCAATTTCCCCCTTTGTAACAGATAATTCACGTAGCTTCTCAGCTTCTTCCAGCTCCTCCTGAGTAGTTTTTTTCTCCAAACAACTGCTACTTAACTCCAAGTTCGCACGAGGCACTGCTTTCTCAGTCCATGTGGCTGCTATCTCCTTACCTTCCTAAGTACATTTAATATGATACCCTGCTCTCAAAGCAAAGTGTCCAGGGAGCCTCAGTTTCCCAGAACTTTCTTCAATGTGCAGCAATTTTGTGTATGGTTGGAATGTAGAACAGTCAAAGTACCTACACACTGTACTGTAATGGAAAAGCACAGGGAATGAATGTCATGAAATCGTAAGACCTGGATTGTTGTCTGGACTCCGTGGCTAGCTAAGTGACCTTGGGCAAAACCTGTTGCTCTGTAGTTCAATTTTCTCATCTTTTGAGTTAGTCAGCTCACCTAGAGAAATATTTAAGTTTACTCCCAGCTGTAAAATTCTATGACACATGGAAGGTATGTGTGTGTATACATACATATATATAACATGTTATAGTATATACTAGATATATGATGTTATGTCATATAAGGATGGATGTGTATGTGTGTGAGAGACAGAGAGAAAGAGAGAGAGAGAGAGAGAGAGAGAGAGAGAGAGAGAGAGAGAGAGAGAGAGAGATTCCTTCCCTTAATCATAAAATTTTAAAACTGGGAGCAAACTTAAAGGTTTCTCTAGGTCATCTAACTCAAAAAAGGAGAAAATTGAACTGCAGAGAGGTAAATATAATAGTGACTCATTCCTTGATGCCCCTGTCAGAGACAGAGGACTCAGGGATGAAGAAGCATCTCATTCCTACCATTTCTATTTGTTGCTATTTTTTGTCTCATTTAAGGTCAGGGGCAGGTGGTCTCCACATGTCTCTGCTTCACTTATGTAGAAGTGATTCCTTCCTCCTTGAATCTCTTAGGCCACTCCATTTGCCTCCCTTTTATGCACTTAAACATTGTGTATATCTTGTGTGTACAGTAATTTTCATGTGGTCACCCCCCTTTGGAACCAAAGCTCCATGGGAACATAGACCATGTTTTTGCTATTCTTTTTATCCCAAGTGCTTGATAAATAGAAAATACTTGATAAATGTTTTCTCAATGATTTGTTGATTAACCATTCCTACTTTTTATCATATTTATTTGTACACATATCCCACCCTTCTATTAGACTGTCAAGTTTTCCATGGCAGGGAGAGCCTGTCATTTTTCATCATTGCATGCCCAACATATAGGATGGTGCAGTGCTTTACAAAATAATGGACATCTTATAAATGTTTCTTAAATTGAATTAGTTAAACCCAGGGTGATAGCTTCCCCATAATGTCCAAGTTTATATTGATATTCAAATAAGTTTAGTCTCTCTCCTCCGTTCCAGTCATGTATCTCAAACTATTTATTAAATGTGTCAAACTGGATGTCCTGTAAGCATCTTCAAATCAACCTCAACATATTCCAAATAGCTGATTATCTTTTCTCCAAATCCACCCTTCTTATGAGCTTGTCTTTTCTATCCAGGGCACCAGCATCCTTCCAATTTAACGGAGTCAAGGACTATGGCATTATATCCTTGGCTACTCATTCTCATTCATTCCATGTCTAATCAGTTGCAAATTCTTGTTATTTCTACTGTCACTCTATTTCTTCTATATGTTCCCATAATTTCTACTCACACAGCTACCAATTCATTTAGGCCCTAATTTCCTCTTGCATGGATCATGGTAAATTGGTCTCTTTGCCTCAGGTCTTGTCCTGCTACAATCAATCCTCTGTACTACTGATTTTCCTAAAGGTCTGACCTGGTCAGACTCGATTCAGTAAACTCAGAGGGCTCCCTATCCCCTTTAAGATCAAATATAAATTCCTCTTTTTTTGTATTGAAAGCCCACCACAAATTATTCTTAAATTGCCTTTCTAATTGTATTATAGAGGTTGCTGATTTTTTTTTTGCACTGTGTGGTCTAGTTATAACAAGTTTTCATCTTTGCATCTTTGCAGACTCATTACCCATGCCTGAAATTCACTCCCTTCTCTTTTATCTCTTTGAATTTCTTGTTCCTTAAAAACTGCTGACATGCCACATAAGTCTTTCCCCACCTCCAGCTGTCAGTGTAACCCCTGAAATGATGTCATCTTTATTTCATATTGTTTATATAAATTTTTACTATATGCATAAATACATAAAATACATTCCACAAATAAAATGTAAACTATAACTACATAATACAAGTTATATGTATTTATATTTACTGTTATATATGACACAAGACTAGATATATATATTTATATTTCATACATATTCATTCTATCTAGATGCTATCTTTCTAATCCATTTATCACCTATAAATCACATATTATAAGTTTTCTTCCCTATCTTCTGTCTCTGATAGAATGTTAGTCCCTTGAGGAAGATTGTTTTATCTATTTATATTTGTGTATCTAGCACCTCCTAAAGTACCTGATATATGATAAGTGTGTGTTGTCCTTCAGTCATTTGGAGCAATAGATGACTCTTCATCCCACTATTTGGGGTTTTCTTAACAAAGATACTACAGTGGTTTTCTATTCCCTTCTCTAACTCATTTTACAGAGGAGGCAACTGAGGCAAATGGGGTTAAGTGACTTGCCAGAGCCACACAGCTAGTATGTGTCTGAGGCTGGATTTGAACTCAGGTCTTCCCAACTCCACCATGCCACCTAACTATCCAATACTGGCTATTGATTCGCTTTGTTGTTATGAAATAATGACCTGAATTCGACTTTATTAAATAACTAAATTATTAATTTGTCATCTATGCAACAGAATTATTTACTAAACACTTTCATGTTTACACAGCCTAAGTACAATGGACTCTGATAAAAAAAAGGCTAACTTCTTATCCTTCTGACATTTTTGTTACAGTGGAGAAAATATTGCATATACATAAAAAGATAATATATAGACATGTACAAATAGATAATACATAAATATTAAGAGAGTTCCATTCTCTAGGGAGGAAGGAGAAGAAAACTGAAAGAATACTTCTTTTTATTTTATAAATATACTTACTAATAAATTTTGTTTAATGTTTCACTTATTCTGGTTTTGTTCCTGTAACAGAAAACATTGGGGAATTTTCATCAAGTATTAAGCTCTGACAGCTGGTATTTTTTAACAGCTCATCTTCTATTCTAAGATTGCCTATTACAGAACCCAGTGCAGTTTTCAGTGATTCGAAGAGACTTTTTACTTTTCATCTTCTGATATTGACAATATGACAAGATTTTGATAAAGGTTTCACCTTACCTAAGGGGGAGAAAAGCTTACTCTGCCCTCCAGTTGTTGGACTTCATGCATATAGTTAGCATTCCTTCAGGCATAAAGCATTCTGGTCCTGTGAAACACTAGTATTCTGCACAGAGAATGCTCTTGTGGGTAGGGATAATGTGCAAAGACACAGACAACTTTAGTGTCAGCCAAGCATGGCAAGCAACTTTCTCCCCTCTTGTGGTTTTTTGATCCATGTAAAAGAGTAGTGTTTATCAAATGTAAAAATCACACCAGGGTTTTGTTGAGGACATTCTTTATTAATTGTAGAATTAAAAGCAATGTATGTGTCTATTAAAATGGATTTCAAATGTCCTCTTTGAAGTAAATTAATGACTTTCCTCATGTTCTCACATAAAGAAGCGTGACAATTTTTAAAACCTTACCTATATTAGTAAGAAAGACAAAAAAGATGGATTACTGAGCTTGGAGTGAGGAGAACAAAGGTTCAAATACTGCTGGTGACACTTATTAGCGGGTTGGCTCTGGATAGTTCACTTTACTTATATATATGTCAGATAACTTTCAAGAGTTACCTACAAAGTTTTGTGCATGTGTGTGTGGGTGTGTGTGGGTATATGTGCAATGAATTCACATATCAGGAGTTTTGGATGCTAAGGCTATCTCAGATCTTTAGCTTGTTCATATACTTATGAAAGGAAGAAGAAAACAGGATTTTTCCTTCATAATAAAGTTAGTGTTAGACAGAAAATAGGCACACTCATTTTCTTGCTTATTAATAGGTCTGATATAAGTTTCTTAGAAAATTTCTTGTAAGTAGGGAGGAAGGTATTTTTCAATTAGATCTGAAAATTAAAATCATAAGCCATGTGTGAAACATTTACCACTCTCTTTTTTTTACTTCATACTAAAAAATGCTCAATAACAGCTCATATTTAAATGTGTGTAGTAATACTAGTGATATTAATCTATAGCATTAATGCTTACAAAACCCTTGAGATATATATATATGTGTATATATATATATATATATATATATATATATATATATATATATATATATAAATTTGAGGATTGTTTTCTCCCAACAAATGTATGGAATATGTTCTAAAGCTATTATATTCTTAATTTTATAGAAGAGTAGACTGAGACCCAGAGTGCTAAGGTCAAACAGCTCAAGGCCAGTAGTTTCAGGATTTCAGCTAATATCCTTTGACTCTCAGTAGAGTACTCATATCATTATACTACATTGACATGCTTTACAATTATAACCTCATGGTGAATTTTTCATTATTTCCCAATCAATCATGGTTCTGCTTGCTACATTTTCTCTTCTTAGCAGACATTTGAAAATTATTCCAGCAGCAAGTATCTTGATGACTGTCTTTTCCTTTCACTGTGTAGAGTTTAATTGAATGCCTAGTGAGACTGCTGGCAGAGGTAACCATTACTGTGCTCATTAGGATGAAAACTATAGAGATCCTTTTTCTTCCCTTCCCTGGTGCAGTTAGGTGGTACAGCAAGTCTGTAATTAGAAAGGCTCAAGTGTCTGGGTTCAAATCTGGCCTCAGACACTTGCCATGTTTGCCTCAGTTTCTTCATCTGTAAAATGAACTGGAGAAGGAAATGGCATACTATTTCAGTATATTTTCCAAGAAAATCCCAAAGGGGGTCACAAACAGTCAGCCATGATTGAAAAACAACTGAACAACAATAACTTTCCTCTAAGTTCCAGCTCCTGGGTATCATGGTTTAATGTAGGCAGAAGCAGAAATTATATCTACAGGGTGGTAGATTATTTCACCAGTCATGTATAATACCACCATTTGTCCTATACCTTCCTCAGGTTAAAACTGTCCTTTTTTCTATTTCTGGAGGTCAGTTGTCATAGTTAATTGTATTCTTATCAATCAAGTGTGGATATGGATCTACATTTGTATGCACTCAACTCTTCCTTTTTCATGAATGTGAATCTTTGTGCATTAACACTCTGTTGTTTGTGGACATTGGTTAACACCTGAGAGACAACTCAGGGATAAGGGGAGTAGATAGATGATAGATAGGTAGATAGATAGACAGACAGATGGATAGATAGATGATTGATAATAAGCCTTTTATAGTGTCTTGAAGTTTTCAAAACAACTTTTCATAATCTTCATATCTGATCCTTACAGTAGTAACCCTATGAGGCTGTTGTTCATCATTCCCATTTCACAGATGAGAAAATTAAAAGACAGAGAAGTAATATCTTGTTCGGGGAAAGTCAAGGAAACAAAATAACTTGAGTAGGCAAGAGAAAAAGTGTGAAAAAGAAGAAAATCAGAGGGATAAAAAGTTTTATTTTCCTTTTCTTGGTTCCAGACAACTTGTAAGATAATATTTTTCTGTATTTTATGTGTTTACTTTAAAAAATTCAATCAAATGTCTGTGTATAATTTCCAACATTATAGTTAGAGAATTATAATTAATCAATTTGCAATAATTAGGCAACTACTAAAAAGTAGGCATTGAAAATACAAAGAGAAAAATTAAACAATAGCAAATGGTTGATAGGAAAATGAAAATTGCATTATATGATTTATTCAACAAAACATAGCAATTCAGGAATAGAATAGAAATTCAGGAATAGAAAATAATGATTGAATATATTGGTTCTCAATCATGTTTAGGGTATAAATCAAGTTTTCTCAATTGTTTCTCTGTATTATATGTGTGAAACCTTATTGTTTTCACAGGTAAGATGGAAACATGGCATTTGACATTAATTAAATACCAACCCTCAAATGGTCACGGGGATTTGTGTGACACATGAAAAGGAAAGTACAGATATAAATGATGAGCAAGTGCCAACATAGCTATATATCTCTGAAATTTTTATATTCTTAATCAACTAAGTAAAAATACTGCTACACATTCATCACAATAAAATATTGTCGGCAGTCTTATGATGAACATGTTAAAGAAAGAAAGTATAGGATTTGGAACCAAGGAAAAGAATTTGAATTCTCCATCTTCTTTCTTTCAAGATCCTGAGACACTTCACCATCAAATCAAAAAATCCCTTCATCAGAAAACTGAGGTTCCCTAATATAATAAATGGAACTTCACTAAATAAGTACTGAAGTTCTTTTCAGATCTAAATCTGTAAAATTTATGAAAGCAACAATGAATATCCTGCTTAAATGCACATTCTAATTGCTACCTAGCTAAGAAAGCTGACTTACAGAGGCCATTTCTCCATCCAAATAAAAAGATATTTAAATAAAGGAATACAGGCTTATAGTGACAACTGAGAAAATAAATTTCTGGCACATTTTTGGCTTTGCAAAGATATGTAGTTATACTTTATTTTAGTACAATTTTTCATAATTCTTTAGGTAAATGGATAAATATTTTAATTCTTATTTTATGTGAAAACAAAGAAACCAACAAAAAAGCACTGACGCAATTGAGAGACTGTTAGTACTTTCCTAGAGGAAAAAGAGTGAATTTTAGAAATGATCCTTAAAATAACAACATCTGAAGGCAATCACAGATGCCAGTCATGGATTTAGAGCTCAAAGTTACCCAAGAAGCCATGTGATCAAACACATTTTACAAATAGACTCTAAATGGTTCCATGACTAGACCAAGATCATACTGGTGGCAAGTGACAGAGCTGGGATTTGGTACTAGGCCTTCTCATTTCTGCACTATTCCTGCTGGTTACAATGTAACCAGATGTGATAAATAAGTCCTCAGAATGCAATGCATCTTGTTCTACTCCAGTTTAATTTGGGATAATATTTGCCATGTGTACTATCTGCTCTAGATATGCAAATTGATCAGCAAGCTCTATCTTTTTCTTTTTTGTTTTACCTACTTGAATGTTATTCAATTGGAATGTGGATGGTCAAGCCAAATGATTTAAATAGACTATAGCTCTCTTCCAGGAGGCTCTGTAGGTGAAAGCTGTACTAGCACCATGACTTCCAAAATCAGGGAAATCTGGAGGACTTTATCAACCACAGAGTTTCCTTATTTCTCCTGGATCCGATGTTGTATAGCTTCTATCAAAGTGATGGTCACCTTTTGTGAGCAGCTAGATGGTACGATAGATAGAGTAATGGGCCAGAAGTTAAGGGATCTCCAATTCAAACCTGGACTCAGACGCTTATTAGCTGTGACTCTGAGCAAGTTATTTAATTTCTCCCTTCTTCAGTTTCTTCAGCTGTATAATAGATATATCAATAGTAACTGTTTTCCAAGGTTGTATAGCACCAAAGCAATACCCACAGCAGCTGCTATGGGCATGCATGTGTATTTTCAGGATAAATTTGCAAAATATAACCTCTTCTCCTCAAAGACAAAACCAAGATATTTATTCAGATACCAGAAAGTCAAATCCATCATGGTGACAAAGAACTCTATACACATTATAGGGAGCATGGCCATCCCTCAAGCCTTCCCTCTGTCAAACTTCTCCACAAACAAGCTCCCTTAGGCAAAATTAGTTCCTCTCTCACTCATGCTAGCTGTACTCTTCTGCTCTGCCTGCTCTCTCTCAGTTCTACCTCACTCTCTCTTCCTGCTGCCCCCTTCCAGCTCCACTCATTCATCAACATCTTCCCACCATGGACTTCCTGTGACTCAAGCTGTGGACTGGGCCAAAACTCAAAGAAGGTCACGTATTAAGGATCAGGGAAGCTCTTCAAATTCCCTTAACATTACAGTTGTTTGAGGATAATCAAATGCCTTTTTTACAGTGTCTTGCACATGATAAGTACTTTGTAAATTCTTCTTGGGTATTTATGATCATAAAATTAATGAATAAGACTATCACTTTAAAGTAGTATTGAATGATTTTAACAAAGGAATTGGAGACATTTTGTTAGAAAAGATACTTTAAGATATAATTTTGCTCCATATAATTTTTTTATTTTAAAAAAGGCAGTAGTTACACTGGAGTCTTTATTCTCTAAAATCAGCCAGTTTTATGAGTGTAAGGGAAGTGGGTGTGTGTGTATATGTATACACATTCATATTTGTGTGTAATTACACAAATGCACACAATACATCCATATACACACGGGAGCATATTATTGCATATCACATGTAAAATTCTGCTATTTCTCTTCCAATATTATAATATAGTATGCTTTCATTGCACATGTGGATGGTTATAAATTGAAAAATAGATGTATTAGTTGATACTTTTTTAATGTCTCAGTTGCATTTGGTGGGGGAGGGTGCTTATTAATAACATATATTTGCCATTTTAATCTTCTTCTCTTTGATATATTTTGTGAATTATTTCCTCAATACCCTAAAATTGTTACCTCTAGCATCCCATGTACACTTGTTCTAGTGAGGTTACTTTTCAAGTCCTTGTTCTGTAGATTTTTTAGCCTGAAACCCAGAGAAAGTGCCCTGATGGGTTCAGGGTGAGCAGATGATCCTTTTGAACTATAGAAGGAAATGAGGCATGCAGACAGAGACAGGCAGTGACTAGTAAATACAGGTTCTGACTCTCAGAGAATTCTATCAACCTCTGTGTTTAGTCTCATTTGATCTAGCTAAGACTTGGCACATGGTATAAGGGATTCCAGCTCCCCTTATTCTAACTGTATATAACTGCATTTATAATAAGATTGTGAACCAACATAGGATAAAGTTATGACTGGATAGTTGCCTTCAGGAGGTTGTAAATGGGTATAACTTAATTTTCACCAGGCAGACATAAATGACAACACAGAAATTGCCAATGGAGTATATGTGCATTAAATATGTAAACAAATAAAAGATAAATTTTCTTTCTTCTTTGCATGAGTGACTGTTCATGTGATTTATATGCCAGCCAATAAACCTTGCTCAAATAAATTAACTTTAAAGTGAATAAACTAATGCTTCTGTCTCTTGAATTACTAAAGAGACTGCTTTGAAGTCAGTATTACCTAACTTCCTCAATTTATCGCTGATAAGAAAAGCAGACTGAGATGAGGAAAACTGATGCAAAACAATTTATAATTGGCCATACAAGAAAGTCAAATTTATTAGCTGCTATCAGTATTAAATAGCTTTATACCTAATCTACTGTTTTTAGTTCATTTTACTTAGGGTCAAATATTGATATATTAATTATCATCATTTATTAGAAATTCTTTGGATGATTGAAGATAGGCAATATTTGACAAATAACCTATATTTATTTGGGATTAAAGTAACATGCAAAGCACTTTGCAAACCTTAAAATTCTATATAAATACTAGTTATTGTTATCTTCCTCATCCTTTCATTCATTTGAAGAGCAGACACATTAACAAACTATAAGTGCATGTCTTTTCTGTTTTGCTTTATAAACAGAACATAAATATAAAAATACTGTTAGACAATACAAATTATGGGCAAGCCTGTAAAGCCACTTCAGATGCCCTTGCTAAGTCTGACTTCAAAGGATTTCTCTGGGGAATGAAACAATGGAGGAACTCCAGAAAATGACAATGGCAGATGGAAATAATTCAGTTCATAAAGTGAGTGTAGTCAGGAGACAGAAGAAAGATGCATGATAAACCACTACCTTTGGGAAACAATGAGAGAACATAATAGATGAATGTAGAGCAACAGATGAAATCAGATCCAGAAAAGAAATCTCTAGTGAGAATATAAAATGGAACAATTTCCACTTATCAAATGATATTATATTCATGGAAACACAGTATTGAAGTGGCAAGAAACCTGCATATCGACTTTTGAAAAACTCATTATGCTAAGTGAACATAAAATAGCTGATAATTACGATTTTTGTTATTTTTGGAACAATTTGTACATTTTATGTCTTTTTTTGTTTTCTGAATAATACAATTCATTTAAATGGTGGTTTTCTTATTGAATGAGATGAAAAGTGACGTACATAGTATCAATGATAAATGGAATGACTTGGAACCAATCTCTCTCAAGAGTCTGTGTACCACTACTTTGAAGGCAGGAAATGGAAATTGAGAAAAGCAACTATGCTTTATTTTTCTTAGAATTTTTCAAATCAATTGCTTGATAACAGTGGCTAGAATCCTGAGATATTTTCTACATAAACTGAATTCAAATTATGCCTCAGAAAATGATGATATAAAATCTTTTAACTTTCAGATGAACAAAGATTGTTCATCTGAAAAAAATGGCAGGTTGAACTTGATATCCTCGAAGTCCCCTTCTACTCTTAAATCTCTAATCTCACAGCAGTATATTGGTCTTTACCATGTCATAATTACCTTTTTCTTGATAGTTGGTTTCAATTATTGTACTTTTCTTTGGAAAGGGTAATATTTTGAGAGAAATGGTTTTGAAATTTACCTAATAATAATCCCAAATTGTGAAGAAATCTAGTTGTGATGACACAAGGAACTCTTAGATATGAAAAGAACCTTAAGTAGCATTTAGTCCAAGATGCTTCCTTCCACAAGAATCCAGTAAGATCACTTCACTTCTGTTTGAACACTTCCATCGGTGGATAGTTCAAAACTTTATACAACAGAGTTTTAGAATTCTATTTGCTAAATATTTTTTTCTTACCTTGTGGAAAGTCTGTCCCTCTTGCTCCTTTCTAAGGCTCATTTACTGATCTTAGTTCTAACTTTTTAGGGTAATACAAAATAACACTAGTTGACACAATATTCTTTTGAGAATTTGACAGTGTCTCTCATATTCAGTACATTCAAAGTGAATGTCCCCCATACTTAGTCTAAAATAGAATTCACTACTGTTGTTGCTTTAAAGCAGCCATATCACACACTCTTAGTTCATGGTGATCTTACTAATTAACTCAAGAATAATAATAAAAATAACACAGTATTTATATAATGTTAAATATTTAACAGACACTGTGCTAAGTGCTTTACAAATAGTTTCTCATTTGACCTTCACCACAACCCTAAGAGGTAGGCTCTATTATTATCATTATTTTATATTAGAGAAAAGAGATAACTAAGTCAAATTTACAAGAATACAAATCACTCCTCAACTGATAAACAGTCAAAGGAGATGAACAGGCAGTTTTCAGAGGAAGAAATTAAAATTATCTATAATAAGATGAAAAATGTGCTAAATCACTATTGATTAGAGAAATGCAAATCAAAACAACTCTGAGGTACCACATCACACCTATCAGATTGGCTAATATGACAAAACAGAAAAATGATAAAAGTTGGAGAAAACGTGGGAGAGTTGGAACACTAATCCATTGTTGGTGGTGCTGTGAACTGATCCAACCATTCTGGAAAGCAATTTGGAACTATGCCCAAAGGGCTACAAAAATATGTATACCCTTTGACCCAGCAATATTGCTTCTAGGACTGTATCCTAAAGAGATCATAAAAATGAGAAAGGGTCTCACTTGCACAAAAATATTTATAGCAGCTCTCTTTGTGTTGGCCAAAAACTGGAAATCAAGGGGATGCCCATCATGTGGGGAATGACTGAACAAGTTGTGGTATATGAAGTAATGGAGTACTATTGTGATATAAGAAATGATGAACAGGAAGACTTCAAAGAGGCCTGAAAAGACTTATATGAACTGATTCAGAGTGAAAGTAGCAGAACTGGGAGAACTTTATATACAGCAACAACCACAGTATGCGAGGAATTTTTCTGGTAGACTTAGTCCTTCATAAGCAATGCAAGGACCTAAAAAACTTCCCAATGAACTTTTGAGGCAAAATGCCTTCACAACCAGAGAAAAAGCTATGTAATTAGTTTATAGAATGAAGCAGATCATTTTCTTTTGTATCATGTTTTGTTTTGTTTTACGGTTTCTCCCATTCATTTTGATTCTTCTATTTAACATGACTAAGGTGAAAATGCATTTAATAGAAATATATGTGTAGAACCTATAAAAGATTGCAAGCCATCTCAGGGAGAGAGTGGCAAAGGATGGGGTAAAGGAGAGGGGGTAAAAAATCTAAGATATATGGAAGTGACTGTAGAACACTGAAAACTAGTTTAAAAAACCCCCCAAACAATGAGGCAAACAGAGGTGAAATGCGTCACCCCAAATCATACAACTAGGAATGATCTGAGGTAAGACTCAATTTCTTGACTCCATATCCACTGCTCTATCCACTACACCATGTAGAAACCTTTTTCTTTCTCACAAACCTTTTGCTAAACCAAACTTCCACTATCCTTCATAGAAAAGGTCATTTGAATGTACATTTATTCAATGTCTTTATATGTAAAAGCTTGCGCTAATTTCTGCTGACACAAAGATGAAAATAAACCAGACCACTCCTCATGAGATTGCGTTCTATTGGAAAGACCTAAAGTATGTCTAGATAAGTAAATACAACACATATACAAAGTAATACAGGGTGTGCCAAAAGTCTCTGTGATATTTTAAACTATTACAGCTTTAGAAACCCAGTATAAAAGTAATTTCAAGAAAGAGAGAGAACTAATTGGGGGGATGAAGAATGACATTGCATTGGAGCACCATGGTGCCTGAGCTCTGAATGGACTTAAATCAGGGATGCTATGGGGTAGCAGTTAAAACAAAGCTCATTTCAGACATTCAAAAAAGGCACAGAGATCAAGGCTAGATTTCTGGACAAAACGAAAATAGAGAAGGCCAGCATGACTTGAACACAGAGCAAAAAGTGGTGAAAAACTGTCCTTTCTTGACTTGAGTATCTCTGATAGTTTCCCTATAGGCACATCCTAGAATTCATTATAGTCAAGTGAAAAGTGCCTCACATTGCTGCTGAGTCTGTTGAGATGATATTATACCTTCATTTTGGAATTCAGCATGCTAGCAAAAAATATGTGTCTTGCATCTTCTGAAAATGTGTTAAATATGATCAGTTAAAGAATGATCAATCAATTAACATTTATTAAGTGCCCATTATGTGCCAGGTATCGTTCTAAGCATTTAGGATGAAAAAGAAGCAAAAGACTTTCCTGACTTTAAGAATCTAATGAATTGACTTGTATGACTTCCTTTAAAAGACTGAAAACATTTTGAACCCAATAAAAAGCTACACCCTGTCCCTAGAGATCTTTCCCTTTTCTGATATAAATACATTCATAAATTCTTATTGGATACACTTGTTAAATTCATTCCAAATCCATATAATTTGCTGTGGTCTAGACTACTACCTTTTGGCCACAAAGATATAAGAATATTCTTTAAGACTTCATGAAAAACTTTCTTGTATTCCATATAAACTATGTCTACAATGCTCCTCTGTTGTATAATAGTGGTCATGAGAATTAACAAGGTTGTGGGAAGAAAATTGGCCTTTGAGTCAAAATAAATATGAGTTGAAATCTAAGTTCTGACATCAGCTTCACAACTTTAGGTAACCCATTCATCTTTACTGAATCACATTTTCATTATCTGTAATAAAGGCAAAAATGTATGAGAACATTCCCTATATCATGTTTGCAAAAAAATTCCCCCCAAAAACAAAAAAAAAAAAAAAACCCTGCCAAATCCTTTGTAATTACTCATCTATATCTATTTCTATATCCATGCTCTTAGTAACTCCATCCAAGGAAGAAAATAGTTTGGTCAGTTAAATGGCATGACCAGTCACACACTGGCAGAATCAAAACTTGAAATCAGATCTCTTGACTTATTTTGATCAAATGGAAAGCATGTTGCATTTTGGAGGGCATGGATTAAAACCCACACCCTGATATTTGCTAAATACCTGATGTTAGATAATTCATTTCACGTCTTTGGGCCTCAATTCCTTCATCTAAAACAATGCTTGAGTAAAGAGATGAACAATAAGTATCTTTCTAACTAAATATTTTGAACAAATTCTTTTCTAACTATATTGCAGTATCTCATTTTTATTCATGATGTTGCTATATGTCTTGATTTTCTTAAGCTATTTAAAAATTCTCTCATATTATTCAACTTCCTTAGTCAATCCATGCTGGTTTCTTGTGCTTACCATTTTCATTTTTAAATGCTTTAAAATTTTAATAGAAGATAAAATTTTGCCAGTAACCACTCTCAAGTCTTTTAATTTCTGAAATCTTTTATTTTAGCAATGGTAATAAAATTTTCTGTACCTCTTAGGAGGTCTTCTGGACCTCCTAAGTCTCAGAAGAAATAATAAATATCATTTATGGTTAGACAAATCTAGTTGTTTTATTGGATCCTTGGTTATAGAGTAGCCTATTTTTCACTTTTAATGTTGTTTGATTCATTTTAGTTTTGTGGAAAAGAGAATTAATGACCAAACAAAATCTCAAAATGTCATATTAATGTATTTTTTAATTTTAAATGTAAAATTTACACAATCAAATGAATTAGTTAAAACTAAAATTCCATATTTTAAAGAAATTATCAAAATGAATTCATATATCTGATTGCAACCAAAATTGGATTTCATTATTCTTTTCTTGATTGCCTACTGTTCCTCAGAATTGTCCAGAGATGAAGATTAACTTCCTCCATTACATTAACATTTGCCACTCAAGACTGATTGCAACATTATGCAAAGTAGACCTCAGTAGAAATCGTTTATAGGCAGTGAGAACACTAAATAATATGTCTCAAAATCCATCCAGATGGGCAAAACATCCTTTGAAATGCCAAATGAATGCTTGTCAATGCCCTTTTAATACAAATTGAGATTTGATGAGTTATGCTACAATTTAAATTATAGATTGTTCAGGGGGTTCTTGATCTGCAATCCTAATTATAATGCAGTCAACTCTTGATTATCCATTATAAAGGGAGACAGAAATAACATGGATAATTGATATCCACAGATCATTCCAAACTTCTAATTAAACCAATGAGTTTCTTATTCCTTTCCCATAATTTTTTTCAAGAAATGATTTGAAATTCATCATTGTTTCCCTTTCTTGACTATTCTAGAACAGAAATGTTGATAAGCATGAAAATAAAGCAAAAATATCACTAAAACTTTTAAAAAGCTTGAATAACTAAGGTATTTGATAAGGAGTTCCTGAAGAAAACAAAGTATCTAGTATTTACCTTCACTACCAAAATTAAAAGAAAAAATTAAAAAATATTGAATGCTTTACTATTCCATTCTGAATTTCTTCATATATATTTGAAAACATTTATACAAGTAAACAGAACTATGCTTTGTATACACGTATATATTTTGAACACACAAATATCACTTGGAGATGATCCCTGTTTCCTTGTATCTCTCCCTCCCCTCTCTCTCTCTGTTTTTATCTCTCTTTCTTTTGGAGGTATATGAGTAGAAAGTGTTTCAAATATGGGTCAAAGCAACAGAAAGCAAAGAAAATGAAACAAATGAGATCAAGAGTGCAGAACTGTCATTAAACTGAATAATCGTTGTCCCATCAACACCTCTAATAGGTAAATAAAAGGACAAATGTATACACAATGTTTTGCAGCAGTACTTTTTGTATTTGCAAGGAACTGGAAACTAATGAAATGTCCATCAACTGGGAAATGATGAAACAAGTTATGGGATATAAATATAATAAGTTATTATTGTATCATATGGAATGATGACATGGATTATTTTTACCTTGGAGTCTTCATTGGTGACCCTATTTGGGATTTTCTTGGCAAGGATACTGGAGTGATTTGCCAATTCCTTTTCCAGCCCCATTTTATGGATGGGCAACTGAAGTGACAGGGTATTAAGTTTCTTCACTAGGGTCACAGTGCTAAGGATCTGAAGCTGTATTTGAACTCATGAAGATAAATCTTCCTGATTCTAAGACCATTATTCTATCCACTGCACCACCTAGTTGCCACCAAGTAAACCTGCATGATCTGATGCAGAATGAAGTGAGCAAAACCTGGAGAACAATTTATGTTTTAAGAAAAATGTAATGAATAAAAATACCTTTGGAGACTTGAGAACTCTAATGAATGCAATAATGGACTACAACCCTAGAAAACTAGTGATGAACTCACTACTTGACAGGGAGGTGATTTATATAAGAAGTAGAATAAGACAGACAGACAGAGAAACAGAGAGATGACAGACAGACAGATAAATAGATAGATAGATAGATAGATAGATAGATAGATAGATAGATAGATTGATTGATAGATGGATATATCTATATATCTCTAGATACACATAGAAATAGATGTAGTCATAAAAAGTCAACTTAAAATTTTGCTTTCCTTGTCCAGTTGTTAAAATGACTGTTTCATTTTTTTTTCCCTTTAGGGGTAGGAAAGGAAGAAAAGGGGAGGATGTAGAAAAGGTAGCAAAAGAGAAGACAGAAAGATAAAAGGTGTCATCAAGGCATGCTTTTTTTAATTTAGAGAAGAAAACAAAAGGAATTACAGAAAAAAGCATAGACAAGTGTATGAAAGCTTTGATAGCTATAAATTGTACTTCTAGATTTAGAATGACAAGCTATATGAATTTTCTTTTTGTATTCTAATGTATATTAGAATGATAAATTAAAATTTTATATATATACATAGATATCATTTTGGAGGTATTTATCAAATTTTGGGAACAATTTATAAAAGATTAAAAAATTAAATGCATAACTGGAAGAAAAAATATGTGTTTGTATGCATGCATGTGTGTATATGTGTACATATATATGCATGTACTACATATACACACATGTGTGTGTATGTGTGTGTGTGTGAGGGATCTAAGGTTCACTGATTTAGGAATGTAAAAATTGACTTCATTTGCCCCAAAGAAGTAGTCCAAGCTTAGTACTATGTGATTAAGGAAAATTGTCTGAAAAAGGCCAGATTTGAAAACTTCTGAAAAGGTATTTGTTCTTTCCCCCTGCTACAAAGACACAGCTATAACATATTGTGGTCTGACTCAACTATTTACTTTTCTTAATGCTACTCATCCTGCCAGAAAGCATTACCAAGCATATGCTGATTCTATGACTACTCACTTAAACAGAACATTATGTCACTATGCTCCCACTGATACAAATATATAGGAAGACATTCTATATGGGGGTTTGAATAAATTCATCACATCTGTGCCAACACATGGCAAGCTGACTAGTATACATGACAGCAATGATACCAAAACATGGGCAAGGATAAACACATAGCAACTGTAACAATTTCAAAGCAGCTCATTTCTTTATTTTTAAGCTGAATTTTTAAGTCTAACCTTACTGAATTTTCATAAGAAAAAAACTCTATTTCCAAAAAATTATGTTGAATTTATAAAACTTTTGGGGTAACCTATTTTCAAGGGCCTATGAGAAGGTAGCATTCCTTGGGTAGTAGCTAAAATCATGACAAACCCTATTGTAATATTTATTGTCTTCACTTTTGTTAAAGATGCCTATTGCAAAAGTTTGATATGAACATAAAATTATTCTTGAGCATGAATAAATACCATTTTCTGACATTTTTATTTGTGTTATTCAGAGTATTGAGGCTTTCAGATATTAAAGGTTGGCTCATACATGGCAAGTACTATCTTCAGATCATGGCCAAGTTATCCTAACCACAAGGAATGAGAGAAAAGTGTGAAAAGTACAGCAAAGAACTGGGCAAAATCTTCAGAGAGGGTTCTGTGAAATAGGTAACAAGAGAAGAGGGACCAGAAAAAGGTAAAGAACTCTGTGTGTCCCCATTCTGGGACACAAAAGAGGTAAGGAAAGAACAAACATAGGGAACCAGGAGAGATCTGGAGTCAGGAATGGAGTGGACAGACAAGGAAAGCACAGATAGAAGAATGTGGGGGCATATAAGCATGTTATTTAGGGCAAATACCAGGGGTGAAAGTAACTATATAACTACATACCTCACATTAATATATCACATTAAGATTTCCATGTTCTTGACTCACAATACATCTGGAAAGTTGTTAGTATAAAAATCATACCCACTTAAACAATAAGAGAAGCAAACCTCATATAACTGAAGTCACTGGCGTAATATCATAAGTCATCAATACAGTCAACAGGAAATCACTAATAGGTCACAGGAAAATAAATTTAGAAAAATTACCTCAAGGGCCAACTAATCCAAATCTCTCATTCTACAGATAAAGTATATGATGTTAAGGAGGAATAATTAACTTGATGGATATAAAACCGGATGTGGTTGCAGTTCTAGATGGAGGTCCTGGGGTGAGGAGGAGCACTGGCATGGCAGAGCTTGTGGTGGCAGTGGAGAGAGAGTACTCCTCACGATTCCAGGGCAGAAGAGAGTGTTTGTGGTTGCTCATAGATCAGGGCACAGGCTATGAGAGATGTAAATACCTGTCCTTTCATCATACCATTTTGGAAGAACTTAACATTTACAGGTCCCTAGAAGTATCCCTGAAAACAGCTTCACAAAATCCCTGATGCTTGGAGCAGGACACCCTCCACTTAACAAAGAGCTTAAATGTCAAGTAATTGGCTGGGAAAATGAGCAAAAGGGAGAAAAATCAGACTATGTACTCTTACTTTCTGGGTGAAATTGTATTTACTTACATCTTTGGTGGCAAGGAATATCCAAACATACAAACAAAAAAATAGAGCAAAGTCAAAGTTCCTATATCCAAAGCCTCCAAGAAAAATATGAATTGGTCTCAGGCCATGAAAGAGCTCAAAAAAGATTTTGAAAATCAAGTAAGAGAAGTAGAGGAAAAATGGGGAAGAAAAATGAGAGTGATGCAAGAAAATCATGAAAAATGGGTCAATAATTTGCTAAAAGATACCCCCCAAAATACTGAAGTAAATAGCACTTTTAAAATTAGACTAATTTAAATGGCAAAAGAAGTCCAAGAATTCAATAAGGAGAAGAATGTCTTAAAAAGCAAAATGGCCAAATGGAAAAGGAAGTCCTAAAGCTCATTGGAGAAAATAATTCCTTAAGAATAAGAATGGACCAAATGGAAGCCAATGACTTTATGAGAAATCAATAAATAGTAAAACAAAACAAAAAGAATAAAAAAAATAGAAGAAAATGTGAAATATGACATCGGAAAAACAACTGACCTGGAAGATAGACCCAGAAGAAGTAATTCAAAAATTATTGGACTACTTGAAAGTCATGATCAAAAAAAGAGCCTAGACATCATATTTTAAGAAATTGTCAAAGAAAACTGCCCCCATATTCTAAAAGAAGAGGGTAAAATAGAAATGGAAAGAATCCACCAGGGGTTGGAGTCAAGATGGCACAATAAAAGCAGGGACTTCCCTGGGCTCTCCCTCAAAACCCTCCAAATACCTGTAAAAATGGCTCTCAACAAATTCTAGAGCTACTGAAACCACAAAATGACAGTCCAGCACCAGGTGGAAAGTCAACAGGAAATTTCTTTTGTACTTGGCAGAGAATGGAGCACTGAATAGAATGGGTTGCACCAGCACAGATAACCCTGAGGAAACATCAGGGGACTGAATCATTAGCAGTTGTTGCAGTTTCCGTTCTTCTCAATGCACAAATACCAAAAAGGTCAATGGGAAAACTCTGTGGGATGTGAGTAAAAGAGGAGTTTGTGGTCTGGCAGGCTGTGACCCCAACCCCAGGGAGGTAGGGGTGGTGGTGGCAGCAGCAGCAACAACAGAGGCTGTTTCTTGATCTCTTGGCCCACAGACAGGGTGAGTTCAAGCTGCTGATACAAAATCTCTGAAGGCTGGGACAGTACCCCAAATCCCACATCCACCTCCATCCCCAATGGACTAACAGTCCTACCTTGATAAAGAATTAGAAAGTCAAGTGTTTGACTGGGAAGATGAGTTGTAATGGACGCTGAGATAAAACAGAGGCAGAGACGGTTGCTAGCCAAATTAAAGGAGTGTTTATTAGCCGGCCGGCGGCAGTCCAGAGGCTAAGCCTTAGGGCCTGCCCCAAACCTACATTTCAGACATTCTTTTATACACAAAAAACTGCAAGCCAGAGGGGGAAAGTTGGGGGGGGGGGGTTGCTGCTTACACAGAGTGATTCAGGGAACCTATTTGCATAAAGAGCTTATCGGTTGGTTAGGGACGTTCCATTCCAGGAACTTCCTATCTCGGAACTGCCAGGTGGCCTGAGGTGCGGGGCCCGTTCAGTTCCTATCTTGGAACTGCCAGGCAGCCTTGAGATGTGGGGCCCATGGCTTGGTTCTCAGGCCATTACATTCCCCCCTTTTTCTGATCATACGGAGGATTCCTCCGTAGTCAGGGGTGTGTAGGACAGTTTGGTAGCAAAAAGCTTAGCATCCTCCAAACAGAAGTGGATAAAAGTTGAGTTTGGAGATTAAACAGGGACCAAAAGTTAGGCCAAGGAACAGAAGCAGCAGGGGTCCTGCTAGGGCCATTAACAGGGTGGTAAGCCAAGGTGACCAGTTATACAGAGACTGATACCAGGAGGCGCCAATGGTTCGCGTCTGTTCTCGCTCATCGAGCCTATTTCTTAATAAAGCTAAGGATTCCCTGATGACACCTGACTTATTGGCATAAAAACAGCAGGTTTTCCCTAATGTCATGCAGAGCCCTCCCTGTTTTAGGAACAGAAGGTCTAGACCCCTCTGGTTTTGCAGAGCTACCTTGGCTAGGGAATCTAAGCAGACTTTAGATACAAGATTTGGGACTCTAAATGTCTAATGTCTTGGTCTATGTGGGCACTAAGAGCGTTGAAATGGCTTTTGTCCATAACTAGGGCGGCTGCTGAACCAGCTATACCCAATCCTGCTAGAATGGGAATCAGGATAGGAGCAGCCCTGGGAACACATCCTTGTAGGTTGAAGTGTTCCCATGCTTCAGGCTCAGAATACAAATAAACTTTGGGCAGGACATGAACCAGAGTCCCACACCCATATCCTGACAGATGGGTGAAGAGGCCAATGAGGGTGCACAGATCGAAATGAAAACTAACAGCCACAAAGGAGGAATTCTGAGCAATAACTGTCCCATCGCCAGTCCTGCTTAGAGTCCATAAGTAAGGGATGGGTTGATGGGTCCAGGATCAGCCTGTAGGAAAGAAGAGAAGCAAAAGGAGGGAGAACAGAATGATCTAAGATGGGGCCTGAGGTTTTCAGCCAGATGTGCTGTCCACTGGGCAGATGGTGATGCTGCTGGCTTGACGTGTGAACGATGTATTCACACCTTGCATCCTGTGACCTCAACCGCTGATGGATTTGACAGGATCACTTGAAAGGGCCTAGTCCACTGAGATTCAAGCGAGGATAAAGATCTGAGGGCACTCCAGACCTCATGCAGAGCCTGTAAGGACTTGAGGAGGGCAACATTAGAGAAGCCAGGAAGCCAACACTCAGAAGACAACCGGTGGAACAGCTGGAGGGCTGCTCCAAACATGATTTCGAAAGAGGACAGAGAGAGAGACCTAGACCAAAGCAGAGCAAAAGGAGGAGCAAAAAGAAGGGGTAAAAGGAAGGATCCTCACCCAAATCTCGCCAGTTTCAACCTTACGCTTGGCAATATGCTCCTTCAGGGTCCTATTCATCCTTCTACCTGGCCTGAACTCTGGGACCTATAGGCACAGTGTAGTTTCCACCTAACCCCGATAGCTTTTGAAAGAGCTTGCACACCTTGAGATACAAAAACTGGACCATATGACAGCAACTTCTTTAGGTGGCCAGACTGCATCCAACAGATCTTGTAATTGATGGTGGTTCCTCACCCCCTTTTCCCGCCAAAGTCAACAAATCCTTTTGTTGATACACATAACTGTGCACATGAACAGTAGTGAAAGCATCTTTCCAGCTTAGGACTGTGGGCCAGATTAAAGAAGGGCCCAGAGAGGAGAGAAGGGTGTATGGGTAGGAACCGTGAGAGGGTGGGTTTCTACCCAGCTGTTCACTTCACGGAGGTCTGGAGCTGGACGGAGATCCTCGGAACCAGGCTGACGAACAGGCAAGAGCAGAGTGTTAGCTGGCCATGCTAAGGGGTACTGTCTGACCGAGCATGGCAGTTGCAGGAGGCAGAACTACCTCAGGGGCTGGTGCCTTGCCAAACCAAAAGGATGGGTTTCAGTCCATACACTGGGAACGCCCTGCTGAAATTCTGATAATATAGGTGAAGTGGCATCTAGGTGGTTATCAGAAACAGTCATTAGTCTTGATTCTTCCGAGAGGGGGCAGGATACCATCAGCTGGGGTAGAGGCTCAAATTCTAGAGAAAGGGGAAGGGCCAGAGAATGAAATGACAGCCTGTAGTTCTCGGCCCAATAAAGGATACGGGCAATCAGGCATGACCAGGAAAGAATGAGAAACCAGGCCCTTGCCTAGGTGGACGTCCCTTGCTGTGTGGCCCCCTGAACTGAGATGGAAGAATGAGACAACAGGCCCAGGGGTTTCTTCATGACCGAGGCTGCAGATGGCCCCCCCACAGATAGTGTCACCCTCAGCTCCTGGCTTCAGCTAGGGCCGCAATCACCCCTCTGGAGACTTTATGGGCCACCTCCAAGAGTTCAGTTAGACTCTCCCCCTCGAACCTGTCCTTTCTCTGGATTTACTTTTGAATGTCCGGGGCAGAATTGGAAACAAAGTCAATTACTATGGCCCTCCAGTTGTTTGGATCCTCCGGATCAATAGGGGTGTATAATCTGTATGCCTCCACAAATCTTTCGAGATATGCAGGGGGAGTCTCATCCCTGCCTTGCCTGATTTCACTAACCTTAGATATTTTTTGTGGGCTTCCTAACCGCAACTCTAAGCCCTCCCAAAAGCAACTGGTGATACCTGATGAGAGCCTCCTTACCTTGGTCATCGTTGGGGTCTCAGCTGGGATGGGTTCCAGGGAGTAGGCGGTTAAGATAGGCAGGGTCAGAGGAGGGGCGGCCATCTGGCTCCAAGATGCCCTTTCAGGCCTCCAGGAGGATACGGTCGCATTCCTCACTGGTAAAGAGCACCTGGAGTAACTGCTTTCAATGAATAAAACATCTTTTAACTCTGTCTGAATTCAGGGAGGAGTGAAATTTTTCCAATCATGCAGTATCTGCACTAAAACCAGACTTAGGAATAGCCAGATGGGAAACATTCCTTTAAAAAAAGGACACAATGGGGAAACTGACCAGGAGGATCCCATCCTAGACTGAGTCTAGAATTGTCCCCTTGGTGTTCACCTGATAACAGTACAGGATGCAGGATCACAGTTCCTCTGGGCAACTTGTGGCATATTCTCTCAGATACTGATTTAATGCAGACAACTACACCTGAATTCAAACTTAAACAAAATATCCATGGTCCCAAATGCTTTTACCTTAAACAGCAAATTTCATTAATCACAACTTAAAGCCAAATACAGTTCATTGTTTCAGACAAATTTTTTTCTCTTAGGACTGATGATCTTGTCCGCATGAAAGGTAGCCTTGGTAATTTTACAAAACAAAGGAATTGGCATGAGTCCCATGCTTACCAATCCCCAGATACATGAGGAGTGTTCTGCAGAACCAGTCCAAATAAATTTTTACTCCATTCATTTCTTTCTACACAGTGACCAATTAATAATTTTAGGTTTAGGATTAAAACAGCACTTCAAAGACTTAGTTGACAATCTTACACTCTTATAAATGATAGCTATAACTTCTTTAACAGGCAAAGGTGAAAATACCTGGTTTTAAATAACATTACTGACTTTACACAATTTTTCCAACATCTTTTAGTTTCAACAAAATTCAGATTACAAATTACTTTATCATTTCTGGATTTCAAAGTAAAATAAAATCTTAATGGTTCTAATTTTTTTTTTACTCAAGAAAATTTCATGTCTGTGTCCACTCCTTAAAAATGTTTTTAAAAGGAAAGGTCATGAAATCACAAGCAGAAATGAAGGAGATTCTGGAACAAGTCCATAGGTGCCTAGCTTCCTCGAGTTCAAAGCCTTCTCAAATTGCCTTAGTGCCAAACAATACAACAAATTCTGACCTGTTTTAAACATCCAATTAGGAGTGACATGTTTCACTTAAAATATGACCAGAATAACTGCCTTTTAGTTATATCCCATATACAAAAACTTTTCTCTTTAGGTTTGAAGGCAGAAAGAGAGTTTTCCAACAACTTTCCAATAATCCCTAAAGTATCCCATGTTGTTCTCCTAATGGGCTTTAACTAAAGCCCCTTTAAAACTGCACATACAGTATTTCCTTGCATTCCTTGTAAGATTAGTTTCTCTCCTTTTCTCTCCCATTCTTCTCCCTGGTGCTGCAGCCATCAGAGAGAAGGGAGGAGGAGGAGGAAAAGAGATAACATTCCGAATTCCAGCTACAATGGAGCCGGCCATAATAACTCACAAACACACACACACAGAACATGTAAAGACCACAAACACACATGTAAAGACAGAACACATATACAGGCAACTTTGGCTTACTTTCTATCACTGTTCAGATGCTGATATATGGGATCTGATATGGATGGCCGGTTCCGATTCATTATTTTCCATACCCGCCCTGCAATTGATTTATCAAACGTCCCTCCGGGTGGCCAATCCACCCTGAAGGTGGGCCATGCCTGTTGACAGAATAATTTTTTTTTCCTCGGGACCCGATTGTACTTGGCCCATGAGAGCAGGGAGGGAGAGTAAGACACAAAGTCCAATTAAACAGGAACACAGAACAAAAAGACAAGACAAAGTCTGGACCCAGTGAGGTAGGTAGAACCTCCCGGTACCTGCAGAATTTACGGACTTCATGCAACACCTGCAGAAGTCAAGGACCTCATGCAATACCTGCATAGATCATCCAGGACTCTCCTGCGGCCTCTTGCGGGGAGTAGGGGTGGGGGGTCAAACCAGGGGAATAACATTTTGACAGGGACTTAACAACAGAAGGAAACTGTTACTAGGCAAGCTCTTCTACCCAGTAACCTAATAGATCTCTGAAAAGGACAGTACGCAGAGCAAAGAGGAAAACTAGTAGATAGCACAGCACTTCTCTGGAAGACATAAGGAGGATTAGGTACAAAAATAGGGACCAAACAGACACAGGCTTCCCAAACCTTGGCGTCCCAGGCGGGAGCAGTGAGAGTAGGTTCTATTGTGTCCAGCCCTTCCTCTCACACGGAAGAGTACTCACCAGTTCAAATCAGATCAGATTGCTCCTGTGATTGATGTTCAATAAGAAATTTGGGCCAGGCGTGGCCCACCAGGAGTAGGAGGCTGGTAGAGAAAGTCTACCGGTGGCCACCCCCCTCATTCCTGCCAGGTTACCCACGGCGTTCCCAGATCTCTTGTGCCTTGGGCAGGGTGGGATACCGGGTCCTGGTCAGCTCACCCAAGAGGTGGCCCTCCAAGGTCCCCGGACCCTCCCGCTCCTATCGGGGCCAAAGGCTTATCTCGGTAGGACCTCCAAATGTAATGGACACCGAGATAAAACAGAGGCAGAGACAGGTGCTAGCCAAATTAAAGGAGCGTTTATTAGCCGGCCAGTGGCAGCCCAGAGGCTAAGCCTTAGGGTCTGCCCTGAACCTACATTTCAGACATTCTTTTATGCACAAAAAACGGCAAGCCAGAGGGGGAAAGTTGGGGGGGGGGTGCTGGTTACACAGAGTGATTCCGGGAACCTATTTGCATAAAGAGCTTATTGGTTGGTTAGGGACGTTGGATTCCAGGAACTTCCTATCTCGGAACTGCCAGGTGGCCTGCGGTGTGGGGCCCGTTCAGTTCCTATCTTGGAACTGCCAGGCAGCCTTGAGATGTGGGGCCCATGGTTTGGTTCTCAGGCCATTATGGAAGAGCTTAAAAAGGATTTGGAGAATCAAGGAAGAGAAATAGAAGAAAAATTGGGAAGAGAAATGAGAGTGATGCAAGAAAATCATGAAAAAAGAGTCAATAGCTTGCTAAAGGAAATCCCAAAAAGTACTGAAGAGTTAACACCTTAAAAAGTAGAATAACCCAAATGGCAAAAGATGGCTAAAAAAGCCAATAATGAGAAGAATATCTTAAAAAGCAGAGTTGGCAAATAGAAAAGGAGTTCCAAAAGTCCACTGAAGAAAATTCCTCCTTCAAAATTACAGTGCAGTGAATGGAATCAAATGGATTTATGAGAAATCAAGAAACTGCAAAATAGAACCAAAAGAATGAAAAAAAAAATAGAAGTCAATGTGAAATATCTCACTGTAAAAGCCACTGACCAGGAAAGTAGATCCAGGAGAGATAATTTAAAAATTATTGTACTACCTAAAAGCCATGATCAAAAAAGAGGCTGTACATCTTTCAAGAAATTATCAAGGAAAACTGCTCTGATAGTCTGAAACCAGAGAGTAAAATAGAAATTGAAAGAATTCATTGATCACCTATGGAAAGAGATTCTAAAAGGAAAAGTCCTAGGAATATTGCAGCCAAATTTCAGAGTTCCCAGGTCAAGGAGAAATTATAGCAAGTAGCCAGAAAGAAAAAAATTCAAGTACTGTGGAAATACAATCAGGATAATACAAGATCTAGCAGCTTCTACGTTAAGGGATCAAAGGGCTTGGAATATGATATTCTGGAGGTCAGAGGAACTAGGATTAAAACGAAGAACGACCTACCCAGCAAAACTGAGTATAATCTTTCAGGGAGAAAATGAGTATTCCATGAAATAGAGGACTTTCAAGCACTCTTGATGAAAAGACCATAGATGAAGAGAAACTTTGACTTTCCAATGTAAGGATCAAGAGAAGCATGAAAAGATAAACAGAAAAGACAAATCATAAAAGACTTACTGAAGTTGAACTGTTTACATTCTAAATGGAAAGATGAACTTGTATCTCATGAGACCATTCCCAATATTAGGGTAGTTGGAAAATAGATAGATAGATAGATAGATAGATAGATAGATAGATAGATAGATAGATAGATAGACAAAGGGTCTGGGGTGAGGTGAATATGAAGGGATGAATTAAAGGATGAGAGAGGAATATATTGGGAGGAAAAGGGGAGAGATAGAATGGGATAAATTATCTCACATAAAAGAGGCAAGAAAAAGATTTCCCAATGGAATGGAAGAGGGGGCGGGTTAAAAGGAATGAGTGAACCTTACTCTCATAAGATTAGACTTAAGGAAGGAATAACATAATACTCAATTGGGTATCTTACCCTACAGGAAAGGAGGGGGGAAGGGGATAAAAGGGAGAAGGAATGATAGAAGGGAGGGAAGATTGGTGGAGGGGTTAGTCAGAAGCAAACACTTTTGAAAAGGGACAGGGTCAAAGGAGAAAATAGAAGAATTGGGAGCCAAGATAGGATGGAGGGAATTATAGTTAGTCTTTCACAACATGACTATTATGGTAGTGTTTTGCATAACTACATATACATAACCTAAATTGAATTGCTAGCCTCCTCAATGAGGGTGAGTGGGGAGGGAAGAAATGAGACAATTTGGAACTAAAAGTTTTAAAAACAAATGTTAAAAATGTGTTTCTACATGCAACTTGGAAAGAAGATATAGAGGCAATGGGGTATAGAAACCTATCTTGCCCTTCAAGAAAGTGAAAGGGAAGGAGATAACAGGAGGGATGATGGAAAGGAGGGCAGCCTGGGGAAAGGGTAAGAACACATGTCATTTCAGCACAGAAGGAAGGGGAGAAATGGGGAGAAAATTTGCAACTCAAAATCTTGTGGAAATGAATGTTGAAACTAAAAATAAATTATTTTTTTATAAAAAGCAGATGGTGAAGAAGGTATAGGAAGTAAAGTAAAGCCTAGTTGAAAATGGTCTTAGTCATAGTGGGTTAAAAAGAAAACCACAAACTAGCTTAGCAGGTCCCAAGGCAAGAGTTAAAGCCCCAAAGGGTTAAGTCTGCCAAGTCATGTTTTCTAACCAGGGCTGCATGGCAGCCTGAGATGCTCAGGAGTAAAAGAAGCACCTAATTAATAGTAACCTGGACCGCCAAAAGCCTTCTTTTATCTGACCTAGGAGAGGTCGAATTGGTGGCACCATTGTATATCAAATGTTGGACAGTCATATGTCCTGTTTTTTCTTGCAATTGTGGTAAATCTCCCTTAACAGTAAGATAAGCTCCTTAATCCTATGACATTTTTATTAGGTAAGGTAAAAATTAATGATGTCTTCCTTGGCCTTGTTGCCTATAAAAGACACTTTTAGTTGGGAAATAGGCATTATTTACTGTTTGACTTTTCTTTTTTATGCACAATCTAGTCAGCTTAAAAGTCATTGGACATACTCATCAATGGAACCGGTGGGCCTGCCCTTGATATTTATTTCTTTTTTGTCCTTAATTCATGACCCATTTCTTAAAAAAAATATACTTAGGCAATTCATGGATTTATCAAGTACTGTAAACTTTAAATAAAGCGTTCATTTCAATTTCAATGGCTACATTAAAAAAGAGCCTAGAATAAAGAAGAAAACATTAGTGAAAATCATGAGACCTATCATCATTTCTCACAGAGATTTTTTTTCCCTCTTCTCTCTGACACCTCATGGTAGTTGCATACAAAAAGCAGAATTAAGTAGCCTGATATTTTTTCTTTTTCTTTTCTTTCCTCTGTGACTGCCAGCTAAAACCTTGGAAAATAATTTGACAGATTCTGCCGAGATGTTTATTTAAAGCTTTCAATTTAGCTTTAAAATGAAATCACTGAGTGGGATTCCACTTTGAATCAGACCTATAGTTCTAAACAGAGATACCTACAATTCATTCTGAATTTAAGGAGTTTTCAGTGATGTGAGCAATAATGCATGGAATAATCTAAACATTTAATTAAAAAGTTTTCCATATTCTACAATGGTAGCTTTGGGTTCCTACTCAGTCATTCCTTCTATTTTGCTGCAAGTGGAAACCCCAGTGTTTTCTCTAATTTAGGGGGGAAAATTTTTTTAGAGGAATGAGGAATGGTTAGTGTCAAATATAATCAAGGAATGTCCAGTGAAGTCAGTCAGGATCAATAGTTAGACCTCATTACCTCTTGCTTGCATAATTCTAGTGGCTTCCTAAGTGGCAGCCCTTCCTCTTGTTTCTCTCCTCTCCAAGTCAAATTAATCCTAATAAGCAGGTCACATAATATCATTTCTCTGCTCAAAATTCTTCCAACTGACTATATCTTCATTAGCCTGAACTTATATAATCTAATCTCACCTTTCTCTTCGGACTTGTTTCATTTTATTCACCTTCATTCATTTTTCATGGCTTCCATAATGAGCTATTAGGCTTCCCTTGAATAACTACTTAAAGAAGCCTGTTCATTGAATGGGTGTATCTCACTCAAAGTGAGAAGGTGATAAGACCTTAACCTGAAAGGGCCACGGTTTCATAATGCATCCATCTCCAGTAGTCCTGATGAATATCAGGTCATTGAACCCAGATGGCTCAGGAGAAGAAAGTGAGGTTGGTGACCTTGCACAGCCCTCCCTCCCTCAAATCAGAGTCAACTATAAGTCATGTCATCTTGATGTCAGGGTCCTCTTTGAGAAAGAAAGACAAACACAACCATAGTAACAATGAGCTATTAGCTTTTCTCTAAATTTGACCTGACTTCTCTTGACTTTCTGTATCTTTGCAGTAAGTTTTTATGTTCAGAATATCTTCCCAATGTCCATATGATGAACCTTGCTAGAACATATCTGAATGGAAGCTCCTTGACATCAGAGTTCTTTTGTTTTTGAGGCCCCAGTAAGAGGGAGCATGTTGTGAGTGAAAAACAGCATGCTATAGTGCCTAGAAAGTTGACAGTCTCAGGAATGCCTAATTTCAGATCCTGCTTCTAGGGCGTACTGAATGTGTGACCAGATGTAAAATCAGAAAGGGGAGTTATCATACGTGGAGCTCTTTATACCAACAATTCTGATCTAAAAAGAAAACAGCATATTAAAGGGCTTAATTAACCCACCTAGTATCTTGAACATAGTAGATGATTAATAAATGTCTATGGAAATAGAATCTGTTTTGGTTTGTTTTTACTTTAAGGCCAGTTCTTGTTCATTCTCCTTCCTGTACCAATCTCTTATCTTATTCTCATACTGTCATTACCCTAGCTTGGTCCCTCATCATCCATCACCTGGGCTACTTTAATAGCCCCTAACTAGTCATTGATGCTATTCAATCACTCAATCATTAATGAACATTTATAAAATGCTTATTATGTTTTAGAAACTATGTTAGATTATGCTACAGAAAGATGTGAAACAGTGTTTGACCTTGAAAATCTTATACCCTAGCCAGGGCAGACACGTATATGAATACATGTTTATATATATATATGTGTGTGTGTGTGTGTGTGTGTGTTTATATATGTATTGTGAATACAAATATGAAACATATATGTAATATAAATAATACAGAAAATTTATACAAGGAAGTTTGGAGATGGAAGCATTAGTCATCAAAGTAGTGGAAAAGGAAAAGTTTCATGTACAAGGTGGATTTTGAATTGACCCTTGAAGAAAAAACTAGGGATTTTAAGATACAAAGATAAAGAAAGGGCACATTTGAGGCACATGCACTTAATATTTACAAAGGCATGGAAGTGATCATTTGAGCTGTCAATTTGATATAAAGCTGCCAAAGTAGCAAAAACCAGGATTTTTAATGAGGGGAATAGTTGCATCCATTAAAGATCCTAGCTTTTGCTACTTCGGTAGTCTTCTTTATTTCAGGTTGACATATCAGGTGAAGAAAAGGAAAAGAGAGGAGAGGAGATGAGGGGAGAAGAGAGGAGAGGAGGGGAGAAGAGGGGTGGGGAAAAGAGGGGAGGGGAGAGGATGTGAGGGGAGGGGAAGGGAGGAAAGGAAACCTTAAACCTCCTGCACTCTGAAGGCAGGACACCAAGGGGCCCCTGCCTAAGGATTTTTCTGGACCCTCCTAGCTTTAGAGTGATTATCAGTGGTAACTGTTGCTGTTTCCCGCCCAGCTTGATGTCTTTCTTTTTCTTGTCCTCATTAAAGGGGCCATGTCCTGTCTACTTCTTAAACAGGCCTATTCAATGAATGGGTATTGCCTCACCCTAAGTGAGTATCTACAGAGACCTTGGCCTAAACGGTCCAAGGTCTCCCAGTGCATCCTGTGTCATCTCTAGTACTCCTGATGAAGATCTGGTCGCTGGATTCAGATCACTCTGGAGGAGAAGTGAGGCTGGTGACCTGCACAGCCCTCCCTCACTCAAAACAAAGTCAAGTGTAAGTCATGTCATCATTTCTCTGATAGCATGGTCTTCTTCGGCAACATGCCAAAGGTCAAACACATCAGGTATCAGAAGTGGAGTAAAAGTCAGATAGCACCTGCTGATGGTGCATTCTACATTCTTTGTTTAAAACTGATTTCAATAGCCTTTAACTGGTTTTGATTGCCCTCAGCCATTTCATAGCTCTAGGAGCAGGCAAATTCTGCTGACCTTCAATTGTTTCAATGGTCAAGAAGCTTCCATTGCTGCATTCAGTAGAGCATAGTGTATAAGAAAAGGTAAGAGGGCATGTTTGACTGGACATAGAGGGCATGAAAAGGAATATTACAAAAAGAAATAGTAGAATGGTAGGTTGGAAACCAGTTGTGAAGCATTTTAAATACCAAACAGAAGAGCCCAGAGACAAAAGGGAGCCACTGAAGTTTACTGAGTAAGAAGGTGATGCAGTCAGACTTGAGCTTTAGGAAAACTATTTTGCCATTCACATGAAGAAAATATTGGAATGGGGAAAAGATTGAGGCAGGAAAAAAATTAGAAGGCTATTATAGTAGACAAAACAAAGGGGCCTAAACTAGGGTTCTGTTTGTGTAAGCAACAAGGAGGTGATTTAATGAGATAGAAGTAAAAAATGGAAGTAAAAGTTTTTAAATATGGCAATAGATTGAACATGTGGGCTTATGAGAGTGAGGAAACATTGAGTTTGCAAACCTGGGCAAATGGAAGGATGGTAGTGCCCTTCAGTTAAATTGATGTGATTGGTGGATGGTAGATGGAGGTAGATGAAGTATGTTTTATACATGTCGAATCTTAGATGTCTATGAGAAATCTATTGTAATACTTAGTAGGCATTTGGTGATTCAAAACAAGAATCGGGAGAAACTAGAACTGGTTATATGGCACTGGCATATATTTCATAAAGAAAGAGCTAAAACTTAAATCTATGGTAAGTGATAAATTCACAAGATAGGGCATTAAAAAAAAAAGAAGGTCCTTAGACTCTTGGTACACACCCACAATTAGAGGATGGGATGTAAACAACAATTCCAATTTCAAAAAATTGCCAAGAGAATCGTCAGGGTTTCCTTACCAAGACTACCACTCTCTTTTTACTCCTCTATATTTACTATTAGGAGACACCCTGCTCTCCAGAGCTAAGGCCCTGCAATCAAGCTATGCTCCGAGCTTTGCATAACCACAGTCCTTTGCACTCCCCTTCTGGATGATATCTGCCACAGCAAAATCCCAGAACTGTTTCACACTAGCATCAGCTGATCCCCGAGCTTGGACAAATACCTGTAGCACCCATGTTCCAGTCATGAAGTTATGCTAGGAATCAAACTTATCTCATTGCTGTTATCTCTCCATTTTCAGGGCTACAACTCACTGCATAGCCACTGGTATAAATATTGAGATTTGTCTACACTAACATAGGTGTCCTACTACAGAAGGGCAGTGGGACCAGCACATATGTATCCAGCTTCCCTTCTCCAATAGAATAAGGACATCTTTTTGCTTGTAGTCACTGTTAACTCTGGCTTTATTTTATTTTATTTTTAGAGGTTACCATGGTTTAGCTAACCTGTGTGAGCTATTTTGGTTTTTTGTTTGCTTTTTGAGTTTCTTTGTTTTTCGTTGTTTTCAAAAGTTAACAGCAGTTATATAGAGTTTCTGTGACTTTTTGGTCATTTGGTCAGGGTTGATTGAATCTTCCCCATATACAAAGAGTGACCGCGAAATTTGTTTAGCATGAAATATAGCATGTAAATATTTCTCTTGTTTCAAAGTACCTTACAGACATTGTCTTTAGTGATTCCCTACAACTATTCCATGAGAATTTTATTATTCTAGTATTATCACTATTTTAATTTAGTATTATTATCATGTTTTTACATATACAATCAGAAGACATGGAAGGTATGTGGTTTCCCTAAGGCTTCACATAAGTTTGGCTTCACACAACTAGTAATTGCCAGAGGCAGAATTCAAACCTAGGGTCTACCTGTCTCAAAGTCCAACACCACACATTAAACCAAATCATCTCTCAAGAAATGAATGGATGCATAAATGATTGAATGAATGCTATATTATTTTTCACTTCTTGGTATTGTCAATCTTGAGCACAGTGCCTTGTATGTAGTAGGTGTTTAATAAATGTTTAGTGAGTTGAATTGAATTAGCCAAAGGAAAATATTTACTATTTGGTCTGAAAGTCTCCCTCTAGAAAGTTTTGGATAATTAAGCTATATTTAGTAGGATACTTAACTGACAAGGAAAGGATATTTCTGAACTACAGTGCAGAGGCTCCCAAGGACACTGTGTTTTACATCTCTCAGAGGCTTGATAATAGAACAATTGGAGCACTTTGATGAGATTTATATGGATTGCAACAGTTGTAATGGAGAGTGGGATACATTTAAAACACATGTTTTAGAGGATACTGGGAAATGTCTAAGCTCTCAGACTCATACTCACTTCCTACTAAAGACAAAAGAGGCATCTTTTCTTTAAAGGAGGGCCTCTTATTTGAAAAGCATGATTAGTTGTTTCAAATGCCATGAGGGCAAATTTTAGATTACTAACAATTAACTAAAAGTGCAAACTGAATTGTGTTTGTAAGTGATAAAATTTTTCACCTGAGCTGATTAATATCTTTACTCCTCTTTTCTTATTTATTTTGATAAGGTGTAGTTCTTCTGCTATGGGAATGCTATCCCTAAACTAATTTCTGTAAACTCTAAGAAAAACAATATATGGATTACCTGCCTATACTAAAATAGAAAGAAGGTATTTCATGAATCCTGTTAGGTTAGAGATATAAAAGATGCCATGAAGGTAGTACGAAATGGTATATAGAAATTGTGCTGGGCTTAAAATTAAAAAACAAAAAGATCTAGATTGAAATTCTACCTCTGATAGTTACTAGTTGTATGACCATTGGCAAGAAACTTAATCACTAAGTTTTTCATGAATTTAAGAAATTATTTCTAAATTCAGAGAGAGATTATAATCTCCAAAACTCCTCTACTAAAATTTTTTTAATAACATAAATTTCCTATAATGTTGAAACTAGAACTCTAGGACATTAGAGGTCCTTAAAAAAATTTATGAATGGGAGGGAGTTTTGATGGGAATCCTTCCAGTTAACTGAAGTCAAGTCTAATAGGGGTAGTCAAGAAATACCCAAACAAAGGAAAATTTAACTGAGGTCTCCTCTTTGGAAGCTTTCTTCTAAAGAGAGAAAGTGACTGAATTATTTCCAGAATGATTGGAAAAGTTTACAATTCCAACAGTGCATTGGTGAATCTCGTTTTCCATTTCCCTTCCAGCTTTTTCTGTCATGTTATTTTCCTTTTCTGTCATATTAGCCAATCTGATAGATGTGAAGCAGGACCTCAAAACTGTTTAAATTTTTGTTTTTCTAATCCAATCATTTAGAGAATTTTTTCATATGAGTATTAATAGCCTTGATTTCTTGTGAAAAAAAAAATGCCTGTTCATATACTTTGACAGTTTATCAGTTGGAGAATGGTTCTTTTTATAAATTTGGTTTCATTTCATATATATATTTATATGCATATATATACATTTATATATGTATATGTATGTGTATATATATATTTGAGAAATAAGGCATTTATCAGAAACCTGTTATAAAAAAATAAATTTTTCACTTTCTTAGCAGGAAATTCTTGGCAAATGAACAGGTGTGATAGCCTTTACCACTTTCCCTCTGCTCCCTGTCCCCACCCCAAAAGTAACCATCTTTTTGATATGGATATTCCATTAACTCTTCTACTACGGTTCATGAAAATTAGACACATAATCTTTCACCAGGCTTATCTTGTAAAGTTTCCCATCTTAGTAAGTCCTGTCCTTGCATTCCCTTTGAATGGCCTTTGGAAGTACAGAACTATTTTTATACAATATTTAGGTATCATTGTAGTATTTACTGTCTCCAAAGATGACAACAGGAGAGGGTAAGAGTCGAAAGTATCCAGTGAGTGCAAAGGGAGCCAAAGATCTTTTCTCATATGGATAAAATTTCAAAGGATTATTCTAAGAAAAGACAGCAAGTCAAAGATCTGTACCTTCTGAACAAGAATTCAGAAGGTAGATGAAAGATTAGGGATGTATCTATACAGTCAAGACATCTGAATTAGAGGAATGTTGAGGAGGTACAGTATATTCCAGTTAGAATTTTGAAGGATTCTGATAACTGAACCAAGAATTTCATTCAACATGTCAGTTACTTAGAAACAGACTCCAATTGGCCTCAGTTTTTCCTCACTATGCTGAATGAAGGGACCAGATTAGATGGTCTCTCACATCCATTATATCTCTAAAAGCAAACTATTGTTTTGTTTTTTGAAAAAATTAGGTTAACAGACATCCTTATTGTCAAGATATCTACTATTAACCTTAGATTAATTTTAGTTAATTGTCTCATAATCTGTTTTGCTTTCAAATAATTAATGCCATTAATTTAAAATCTTCTTAAATTCTGAATGAAATGATCATAACTAAATACCAGCTAGCACACAGTAGATTTCCTTTTTCCAAAATAATACTTTTATTTTATTTTGTCCTCAATTACATGATACACAATTAACATTCATTTTTTATAAATTTTGAGTTCCAAATTTCCTCCCTCCTTAAGCACTTTGATATAGATTATACCTGTAGAGTAATTAAAAACATATTACCATATTAGTCATGTTGCGAAAGAGAATACACAATAAAAAAAAGAGAAAGCCAAGAAAAATAAAATAAAAACAGTATCCTTCGATCTTTATTTAGACTCCACCAGTTCTTTCTCTGGAGGTGGATAACTTTTTTCATACAAGTCCTTCAGAATTGTCTTCTATCACTGTATTGGGGATAATAGCTAGTTCATTCACAACTGATCATTGTACAATAATTCCGTTACTGAGCACATGAAATTTGGGCCTTTTGTCTATGCTAATAGGTGATAGGAAAATTAATTTTAATTTTGTAAATATCAAATGGAATATTACCTTCTCTGCCAAAAAGTCATTCTGACAGTAAGAGACGCCCATCCCTCTAGAGAATCCTTGGAAAGTCAACTGAATTCTTGTTCTTAAGACATTTTACTCTCTACGAGGTTCTACTGGTATCCAGGAGGAGAACCTAAGCTCTGTTCATCCTGTAAAGAAAAACTAACAGTGGCTACTAAAAGTGATTTGCCTCTCATTAAGGGCTGAGGCAAGTTGGTTCACAAAGGGTGAAGACGATCAGAATGAGGTGTTTTGATTTGTTTGTCTCTTTGTTTGTTTTGCTCAAATTACCAAAGATGGCTGAAACCTTATTACCAGGCCTTACTCCAGAGATGACTCTTTTCTCTTTTTCATTCTGAATGTATAAAAATCTTCCTGTAAGTTTTATAGGTGGCCAATTATGTAGTCAGATATCTAGGTGCCACAGACTTATGACCCTCTTTATCTTGAGTAAAGGCTCATTTTCCTTTGGTTTAAAATTTGTTTTGAGTTTCATTTATTTCAGAGCTTGACATAGTTAGCAATAGGTACTTACATAATTGAGGACTTTTTTAAAAATTCTTTGTAGCATACCCAGTACCCAATACTAAGAGCATAGCAAACAACAAATACAGAGGCAGGTTCATGATGGCAAAAATATTCCTGTGAAGTTCTTTCCCCAGTAATAGTTTCTAAGCATGTAAAGTATTCTTTAAAGGAGAAATAGAAGTTAAAATCAACAGGTTTCTTCTAAGATAATTTAAATGTTTCTCATTTGCTCTCAAAAATTTATGAATAGATTTTTTTTTTTGTCACCAAATAAATTTTACTGTAGTAAGAAAGGCAGTGAAATACGCTAGATAAGAGTGCTGGTGACCTCAGAAAATTTGGGTTCCATTCTTGTTTCTAACATGTGGTTGGTTGGTTGTTGTCCTTTGTTTTTGAAGAGGACAAATGACATCACCATAATGAAATGAAGTTTCAGTTTGTCTGACTGGCTGATCAGACCAGTATGAACTCAGAATGCTCTACCACTGACTGGGCACAGATAATCCACGTGAATATTTGGACCGAATACTCAAAATTTGTGCATCCTATGTTTACTATGTGCTGTTTTAATTCTGCTTTGCTCATAGAGCACAGCACCCTTTCCGATGTGGGCATGTCATGCTGAGTGATCCTGTGCCAGTGTCTCCCATGTTGCAAGTCAATTCCAAAGTTCTTGAGAGAGACCTTGAGAGTGTTTTTTTGTTGCTTCTTCTGACCACCATGTGGTCACCTGACCCAGGTGGGTTCTCCATAAAATAGTCTTTTTGGCAAGCATATATTTTGCATTCGAACAAAGTGGGCAGCCCATTAGAACTGTGCTCTCTGAAGCAGAGTTTGAATGCTTGGCAAGTCAACTTGACCAAGGACTTCAATGTCTGATACCTTATTCTGCCAAGGGATCCTCAGAATCTTCCTAAGACAGTTCAAATGGAAGCAATTCAGTTTCCTGGCATGGCGCTGGTAGACTGTCTATGTTTCACAGGCATACAACAATGAGGTCAGAACAAGGGCTCTGTAGACCTTCAGTCTGGTAGTCAGCTTAATACCTCTTTGCTCCCAAACTTTTCTTTGGATCCTCTCAAACAATGAGCTAGCGCTTGCAACATGTGCATCACCTCATTGTCAATGTGTATCCCTGGAAAGCAGGTTATCAAGGAAAGTGAACTTATTCACAGCACTCAAAACTTCTCCATTTGCTGTAACCAATGGTTCCACATATGGATGTGTGGCGGTGACTGATGGAGCACCTGTGTTTTCTTGGTGTTATTAGGCCAAAATTAGCACAGGCAGCAAAGAATTGATCCATATTTTGTTGCATCTCAGCTTCAGAGGCTGCATTGGTGCACAATCACCTGCAAACAGAAAATCATGTACCAACAATCCCTCCACTTTGGTCTTGGCTTCTAGCCAAGTATTTTCAAATTGAAGAACTTGCCATTAATACAGTAGTTGACCTTGTTGCCATGTTCATCCTCACTGAAAGTATTTGACTACATGGTTGAAAACATCATGCTAAAAAGCATGGGAGCAAGCATGTAGCCATGTTTCACTCCATTGATGACTGAGGAGGCATGAGAGCACTGTCCACTGTGTAGAACCCAAGCAAACATACCTTCATGAAATTGATGTATAATACTGATGAACTTCCCCGGGCAACCAAATTTTGACATAATTTTCCATAACCCCTCACAACTGACAATGTTAAAGGCCTTGGTCAGATCTATAAACTTTGTGTACAGACTACTGTTCTGCTCCTGGCATTTCCCCTGGAGTTGTTGGGCAACAAACACCATAAAATTTCTAACACATATGCTACAATGGACAAACCACTCAGTACTCTCCCCCTGCCCCCAGTCAATTCCCCAAGGCTGTAATTTACAGAGACTTTGCTGATAAACAGAAGGTTTTCAGGCAGTTGTTGAGTCATTTCAGTCATGTGTGATTCTTCATGAGCTCATTTGGGGTTTTCTTGGAAGCAATACTAGAGTGATTTGCCATTTCTTTCTCTAGTTTATTTTATAGATGAGGAACAGAAGAAAACAGGGTTAAGTGACATGCCCAGGGTCACACAGTTAATAAGTTTCTAGGGCCAAAGTTGAATTCAGGAAGATGAGTTTTTCTGACTCCAGGACCAGAACTCTATCCACTTTCTACCTAGCTGCCCCTCCCTGGTAACAGTGGTCACAAATTTTGCTTCCTCCTTCACCTTCTCAGCTACCCTCCCACCACCACCCCCCCAAAAAATCAGTGATGTGAATCTTTCTGTTAAACAAAGGATCCAACTCTGGGATGAGTGACCATATACTAAATGATATGCTTTGTAAGTTCAATTGTGGAGGAAGGCAATGGGAAGAGGGAAAACCTTAAAGAAAATCCCACTTTCATGTGTAGAAAATTGCCAGCTAGTAGAATGACCTAATATTTCTTTGCTTTATGTAGGTTTGTGAGAATATGGCTAAAATGTTTTTCTATATTAAATTGCTATAGTTCTTTGTTTATTTCTGTTTGTATTGCCTATCACTACAAAGCTTGAAGACAAAGCAGTAGAAAGGTACATGTTGTCATAGAATACTATGAATTATCAATCCAGCAAAAAGTTGCAGAAATGTTAAATGGTTGTATTGCTACTTACTGGGGAAAATCTCAGGCTCAGAAAGTTTCCCAGAGGTGAGGAAAGTGTACGTTGGTTTGTCTGGGAGCATCCATTAAATCCTCACTTGAGTTGAACTGTGGGAGATTTAAAGAACTGCAACTTTTCTTTATAATTGTATTTGCAAGGTGATTTACATGTATAGACAGCTTCAGTCTGGACTCTGATTAGAATAAACAAAACACACTTCTTATTAGAAAGATTAATTGCTAACAGTATAATCACCAAAGAGATATGAAACAGAAAATGGAATATAACACTACTAACCTCATATTTTGAAATGCATAGCTAGTTTGTCAGGGAAGGGGTCAGCAGAAGCCTTTCATGCATTATTAATTAGTATGTAAAGTAGCAAGGGAGACATTTTCTTTCCTTTTGATTATCTTTGGCCTTTTTAATGAAAGGAGCACAATCAGGATCATTACCTGCTAAATTAAGTTAAGAAAAATCCAAAGGAAAGAACCATAGTGGGCAAGTTAAGCAGTGCTATGACCCATCTTTTTAAAATGTAAGCTTTGTGTTGTGCCTTACCTTGAAGCTTGTTAATAGAGAGCAAAGATCAATTCTGGGCTCTACTCTTTTTTTCCTCCCTGTGCAATTTGCAGAATGCACTCTTTCTGTGAAGTCTCTAATTGCTAGGGCATACACTTTGACCCCATGGATATATCTGGTGCCATAAACACAATCTGACAGCTAAAGAATCTCAGTTAAGAATAATTGCATTTTCCTTTTGTATTTAATTACTTACAGACTATCCTAGCTGATACTGAGTGGCATTCTAATACTTCAGTGTATTAGGAGAGATAAAAAACATCCAAAACTGTAATATAAAGCTTGTTTGAATAAAGTCAGGTATTAACTCCACAGATCTCAAAACAAAATGGGGGGAAAGGTAAGAAGAAGGTAAGGACAGAAAAACAGTTAAGAAGCCTTTTTTGACGGAGCAATTTTATTTTTGAATGTTTCAAAACTCTACTTATCTACTAAAGGATCATCTACTAAAGGATCACCAAAAAAGTCATCAGTGAGCTCCTATATAAAGGATTTTAGCAGACTCTAAATATTATTGTTTTAAGAGATGCAGATTTTTGGAAGCTAGGACTTTAACCCAGTGCTTCTCCAGCTTTTGAGAAGAAGAGAATAGGATGGATGTTCACTGTAGAATTCTCACTCTACACAATATGATTTTAAAAAATGAGGTACAATCTAAAGTTCATCTGATAAAGAATCCTTTCAAAGACAGTCGAAAGGAAGACACCTGTCAAATAAGAAGTGGATTCAACTATACAAGGCATCATTTGATTAATCCACACTGACAGTTTGAGAAATAAAAGAAAAACCTCTCAAAGTCATAAAAATGATATTTGCAGGCTAGTAAATGGAAAAGAATTTCCATATATGCATACATATACATGTACACACATACATATATATACATACATGCATATGTATATATATATATCTATAGATAGATATAGATACATACATACATATATATATATATATATATATATATATATATATATATATATATATATATATTTCTGAACCAAAAAACCATGCTGTGTGGTTAAGTAATTGTTTTGCTATTCTCATAATCAACTCTGAGCAATTCTAATCATTACTGATTTCCTAGGCCTCTGCAATTGTATATCTATAAACAGAAGCTGATTCAACTTTTTCAAATGTGAAGATGCAATTCCCATTTTGGCATTCTATCTAGAGAGTTAAGAAATCTTTGCCTATCTCATTTAAGTCTTGGGACAGAGAATCACACATAGAGCAGAACAGATAAAAATTAAGGAAATGCTAGTGGCTCCATGCTAACATTTTTGGAAGCTAATCTAAGTTGGCAAACCTTCTGATCATTTTGGATGCTCTGGCCAGACTCCAGTTTGGCAGAGCTGTCTATGTATCTTCTGGGAGAGCAACCTGTATACATTGGAAGCTCCATAGCACCATGTGCCAGGCAACGGTGTTAAGTGCTTTAAAAACATCTCATTTCATCCTTATAACAACCCTAGTAGCTAGGTACTATTATTATACCAGCTTTACAGTAGAGGAATCTGAGGCAAGAAGTTCTTTAATGACTTTCCAAAGATTAGGCTCAAACCTAGATATTTTAGAGTGACCCTGAATCAGTATAGCTAAGAATATTTGAAAAGCACTGTATCATATATGGTTTTGGTTTCTCTGGAATACTTATAAAATAAACTACAAAAAAGGAATGAGATTAGATAGATACTCCTTAGAAATGAAGTTCACAGGCTCATAAATGTAGAGTTAAATGAGATCTTAGAAGACATACAATCTAACTCAATTTACAGATGAGAAAACTAAAGCAGAGAGAGATTAAGTAGCATGTCCATGGTCATATAGCAAGTGTCCGAGGCAGAATTTGAACCCAGGTTTCTGCTTGCTCCAAGACTTGTGTCCTATCTATTAAGCCATTCTGGCTCTTGTGCATTATAAGAAGATATATTCTATGTGATAGTTTATAACCACAGATGTTTGCAAAATGGAATCTTTGCTTTTCTTGTTTCTATCCTTCCTTCAATAAAAAAATGGTTAAAATTTTAGAAGTACAACTTGGCAATGCAAATGCTAGTGAGAAAAAAAGGACAGTTTGTCAAATATGTAACTGTGACACATGAGTAAACATAAAAACATGGCACAAGCAGGCAAAATATTCCTCTTCAGAATTTCACAAACAACATGTGTTAACTAACTGCATCTAAATTCATGCCATTTCTTCACACTTTCCACTTTTCTAGAGACTTTTGGACCCTTGAAATATCTCTGTTCTGACTTCAGGTCCTCATCTTCTTTCATAAATACTAAAGAATTTGAGTAATAGCTTCTACCTAATTTCAATAAAAATATGGCTTTTTGCATAGTGTTAAATGGGCTATTATCTAGCCTTTATTATCTGTGTGTATGTATGTACACACAGATATTTTTTCCAGTTACATGTAAAAACAATTTTTGACATTTGTTTTTAAAATTTTAAGTTACAAATTCTCTCTCTTCCCCCTTCTCAAGCCCCCATCTGCATTAAGAGGGCAAGCAATTCTATATAGGTTGTACATGTGTAGTCATCCAAAACATTTCCATAATAATCATGTTGTGAAAGAAAATATAGGACAAAAACCAAAACCAAAAACAATCCTCAAGAAAAAGAGAAGCAAAAAAAACACATATGTTTCATTCTGTATTCAGATATCATCACTTCTTTTTTCTGGGGATGGATAACATTTTTCATAATTACTCCTTCAGAGTTGTCTTGGATCATTGTATTGCTGAGAATAGCT